>JAINUG010000098.1:2664408-3076510 GCA_029706075.1 Aldrovandia affinis | reverse complement strand
ATGCCCTCTGGCAAACAATATTTAAACTCCTCCAGCAAAACTAGTTCACATGAAAGTTAAAATCAGTGACTTTGCTGGCTATGCACCACTTATCAAAAAAGGGTTCCTTCTCTCTGGCAAACTCAACAAAGTCTGAGGTTTTACCACCAAGCTGAAAACGCCGAAACGATATGGCACCAGTTTCACCAATAGCAATTATTTGACACAGGAATCAATAAAAAATATCCTGGATGAGCCTCCATTTACTGTATGTTACATCCCCAAAAGGGTCCAGTGATAAGATAGGGAGGTAAGTACAACAAGGGGCAACAACCTAACAATCAATAGTGGCGTGAAGTGTTGAACTGACGATTTGACATGCTTTCAACACCAGGAACCGTCCTCTGATTGGGAGGTAGGAGCAGCTGCTAATGATGAAGGATGGGATGATGGACCAATGACAAGATGATACCCTGATGTTTTCATTGTAAATAATCTGTTTTTGTTGGACACTCCTGTGTCCTTATCCATGAGCCCCACACTTATGCTCACACGCACACACATACATTTGCACTTGCGCATGCACACACACATGCAGAAACACTTATACATGTATAACATCAGATGTATGCTTGTATTTTTGTATCAATCATTTTGCAACCTAGTCTAGCTCCTTCCACCTCCATGCCCCTCCTTTTTGTCTTTGTCATTTTGTACTTGCCTTTTGCCATTTACTTTTCACCTCAGTCAGGATACCTCAGTTTTAGAGTGATCAGAAAAGATCCTTAATAATGTGTGATAAGAAAAGCTATGTAACTCCCTGTGTAAGGCATGAATTAATGAATTAAACATTTAAAAACTGCATTGTAAACAAAACTCCCTCAACAAACATTCTAGCCCCCACATTATTTGTTTGCACTGATATCATATTTTCGATTCATAACTGTATGCATTTTAACCTAAATCTATTTCACCTAAATTCAAGCAACTACTGTTATGTTTTCAGTTTACTTTTAATTTAACACTTTTTTTTGTATGATATTGTGTAATAAATTATGACAGGTATAATCGCAATTGCTATTTTCTGGGCATGTACTTTTCATTGTGCTTTGACTAGTCTCTCTGAACAATTAATGTGTCACATGGACCATAGTCACCAGTGGGTTGGCACGTGGCGGTTAGGAATTGTCAAGTCTTCAGCAACAAAATTCTGAAAAATCTGGCTTGTTATTGCTCAGAACAAGCTTGAAGCACAAGCTGGATACATCAAAACTCAAAGATGACTGCACTTGAATTTCTGAAGAGGCTCTTACCTTTAATCTTTATCCACACAGTGGCAAAGTTTCGTAGCTCTTCAAAGTTTTGCAATGTTTGATTGCATTATGCCACAAGTATGTTTGTATATAGTGACAGTGTGCTGTATAGTAATTTGCTCAGTCTAAAATAACCACATGTGGACTGTGTATGTTTAAATAATTCCATGTACTTAATCAAATCCAACAAACCAATGAAAACTGAACTCTCAAGTGAACTATTGGGCCACTTCTTCATGAGTATTAGTTTAGAGAAGGCACTGCATAGATGCACTAATCTTGTGATAACATGAATGTCTTAATCCACCTATCTGTGTCTACTATGAGCCCACCCAGATCACATACATGCCTTGTATGCCTTTGGCATACAGGCTATATGCCAAATTCTCAAAAAGTGGCAGTGATTAAACCACTTTTAATTAAACCAAACCTTGACCCAGAAAATCTCAGTAACTACAGGCCAATTTCTAATCTTTCTTTTCTTTCAAAAATTCTAGAGAAAGCTGTAGCTCAGAGACTAAGCAACACTATAGCACTGAGACTGTTCTTATTAAAGTTGTCAATGGCTTACTGATATCAGCTGACCATGGATGTGTCTCTATTCTTGTGCTTTTGGACTTAAGTGCTGCGTTTGACACAATAGACCACCAAACTCTTCTGAGCAGACTTGAAAACCTAATTGGACTGCGTGGACAGGCACTCTCCTGGTTTAAATTCCTACCTGTCAGATAGCAGATAGCAGTTAAATGATGAGCCCTCTGCTCTCATCAAGGTGGAATATGGTGTCCCTCAAGGTTCTGTTTTGGGGCCATTATTGTTCTCCCTTTACATGTTGCCACTTGGTGATGTCATTCGTAAACATGGCGTACATTTTCACTGCTACGCAGATTACACACAATTATACTTATCAATTAAACCTGGCGAAGGACAATTCAAACAGTTGGAGGTTTGTTTTAAAGACATAAAAGACTGGATGTCAGATAATTTTCTATTGTTGAATACTGATGAAACAGAGATGTTGGTCTTGGGGCCCAAAAACCTCAGAAGAGGGTTATCTGATTTATCTCTTAATCTGGATGGTTGCTCTGTTGCTGCAAGCTTGGTGGTAAAATACCTTGGTGTTACTATAGATCCTGGTCTCTCATTTGATAGTTACATCAAAAACATTTCCAGAGTAGCCTTTTTTCACTTGAGGAATAAATTAGGGTCTTCCTGTCATTAATAGATGCAGAAAAATTGGTACATGCCTTTGTTACATCTAGATTAGATTATTGCAATGCATTACTGTCTGGCTGTTCCAATACCTCACTCAGGAGCCTACAACTCGTACAGAATGCTGCTGCAAGGATCCTGACTAGAATAAAGAAGTATGAGCACATTAGTCCTGTGTTAGCGTCACTTCACTGGCTTCCTATAAACTATCGTGTAGACTATAAGGTACTTCTCTTAACTTATAAGGTGTTGCATGGACTTGTACCCTCTTATTTGACGGATCTACTTCATCCCTACAATCCCCCACGTTCACTTCATTCACAAGATGCAGGCAACTTGGTAGTCCCTAGAATATCAAAAAGTACAGCAGGAGGCAGAGCTTTCTCCTATAGAGTTCCTTTACTGTGGAACAGTCTACCCGTCTCTGTGAAGGAGTCAGACACGGTCTCAATTTTCAAGACTAGGTTAAAAACACATCTCTTTAGTCATTAGGTGCAGATGGAGGGGGCGTAGCAATAGAGCCTTCTGGTGCAATGAGCTATCCTTACTGTCACCAGTCATAAGTGATGATCCGCCCCTATCAGGACTGCTGATGATGTGGTGGGATGGTCTCTGAGTGCCCTCATGGCTGTGTGCTCCCTGTGCCACTCACCTAATTAGTTATGCTGCCCTAGATTACTTCTGCTGGTGCAAAAGTGTTATCACTCTACTCTTTCCCCTGATCCGGTGTGATATTTATCATAGTCATAATTGCACCTTTCCTCTTTTCTCCCCGGCTTCGTGGCACCTGCCCAGAGTTCACCTGCCCCAGAGTCAACCCCCCACCCCTGCCATGTGTTAGCCGGATGCCGCTGGTCCGGACCCTAGCTGTTGGTTCCATCCCCCGCCCTGCCCTGGTATCTGGAGGGATGAGGTCCACCCCACCCCTACACTTAGAATGCCCTTCCGGTGGTCTGTTAAGCCTCATGAGCCTCAAGGACTATTTGTTTTGTTTCTCTCTGTAACCCACAATTTTCCAGGAGTTTATCTCGACCGCCTTTTAAGGGGTCAGGGAATCATTTTCCAGTCTACCACATTGGTTCCAATGGTTTTCTGGTTTTTTGATTCCCTCTGGAAAATGCCAATTGTGAAGCGCTGTGTGACAACCTGTTTGTAAATGGCGCTATACAAAAATAAAGATTGATTGAAAGATTGATACATGCCTGTGGAGCAGATACCTTGTTAAGATGAAGCCATTTGACAGCTGAATAATAATGATTGGGGGAAACATGTAATAATGGTATTGTTAACCTTGATGAACAGGACCGGCTCAAGGCACAGGCCATACAGGCAGCTGCCTGGGGCGCCATGTCGGCTAGGGGCGCCAGGTCGCCCTGACCAAAAAAAACTTTTAAAAAACATCGCTGGTGGCTGGTGGGCGCCCTTTCCTTTCCTCCCAATGAACAAATAAACAAAAAGAAATACACTTTGCACCTCTGTTCTGTTCCTCACACAATGTTTCATCTGGCCTGCACTTTGACTAAGAGTGCAACGGATCACAAAATTCACGGTTCGGATCGTTTCACGGTTTTGAGTCACGGATCGGATCATTTTTTGGATCAGCAAAAAAAAAGAAGGGAGACAAATATAACTTTGATTTCCATTTATTCTGTAAAACACTTAAAGCAGTGAACATTAGGTTAGTAAGCTACCGTTAGCTAACTAGCGTCTATGGAGTTATCTTAGTCCTAAAGTAGCCAAGTACTAGCTAGTTGGCTAACTGATGTTTTCCAGAGTCTGAGTTGTAGGGTAAATAAGCTAGCGGTTAGTAAGCTCGCAAGCTATCACTAACATTTCTTATACGGAGTTAGCTAATGTTAGCATAGACCTAGTCTTGGCTAGCTAGCTAGCGTGTATCCGCTTTGGTATGTAGCTAGCCAATTCAGAAAATGTTCATGTTATCTATTGCTCAATTGAGCTAGCTATTGAACTTGATAACTGCCATAATCTGTTCTACAAACTGTAGAAACGTTTAGTTGGTTGACACCATGAGCTGGCTCGATAGCTAGTTTGAAACACCACTTATCTTTCCTCTGCAAACAGCTTGGAAATGCATTAGCGAGCCTGGTTAACCATCTAGCTAATCGTTCAGCATAGCTAACTCTGACCTAGTATGTTTTCTTCTAGCTATGTTTAGCCAGCTAGTTAACCTCGAGAACCCGTTATCACTGCTTACACAATAATGTTAGGGGTAGACATCCAATCTTGGTTTCCTAAGCTAGCTAACAATGGCGAGCTAGTTAACCCCCTGAGGTCGACGGGAGCGGCGCCGCTCCCAGCAGCAATAAAAGTATATTACTATTTCTAACTTCGCAATATTTTATCATACACACGCGACAAAAACATTGACAGAAACCTTAGAATCGCGACTTTCCGATTTGAGCACTGGCAAATCAAATGGGATTTTTTAATTAGGTTAATTAGACCAAAAGTAAACCTTGCCTTTTACTCTCTTTTTTTACCTGGTAGTAACGTCCCCCTTCTATTGACATGGTAACTAGGTGCGAGTTTCGGGGAGGTGTGTGGGGAGGGGCGTGGGGCCATGTGTGAAAACGCCGGCGTAAACACATAAACTGTCCCGACAATTTGAAGCAAGATTTTATACAGACATACAATTTTATTCAAGATGGAAAGATTTTCTGCGCTGCAGTGTTTGAGAGTATTGATGAAAGCGGCGAAGACAATAACTGACGAAGAGTAAGTAACTATATTTGATTTGCCATGTTATCAAATACTCGTATATATATTCAATATATGAATTCGCGTCTTGTGACTACATATTCCGCGTGTTGCAACGTAACAAATTGCAATATGCACACAAGATCTATGGAAGAATACTTTTCAAACAGCCTAAAATGTTATTTATTTCACTTGTTTTCAAATACTCGTGAAAATATATGAATTCGCGTCTTGTGACGCCAAACATATTCCGCGTGTTAGTAACTTAATCTAAATCCCTAACGTTAGTAGATTAGTTGGTTAGTACTATACACATCTACCTAATATATACAAAGTGCAATCTAGAAAGTAAGAAGGAAGAAAACGAGATAATAAGCGAAGGCGGAAAAACCCCGAAAAGTATAAACTCCCGAAGTGCATGACAAGACAAGGAGTGGATCTCGAAATAAACGGAACAAGGACAGACAGGGAGCAGAACGTGACAGAACAGGAAAATGCAATACTGGATAAAGAATAATGAATAAGGACTGAATGAAAAATAAACAAAGACCAAAAAACAACAGAACAGTAACTCAGAATATAACACTGATGGCCCAGTGAGATGGCCCATCTGACAGATCTTAGAGGTGTGGACAATGAATAATGAATATTCAGGTATTTAGCATTTAGCCCTCCCACAGCCTGAAATAAATGTGACCAGTTCTGATAAAAACAGTTTTTTTAGCTATTTAGATCTCAGATGTGCTAAACTGTTTTCACACCCTTACATAACCAAGACCTTGATGAACAAACGCACATTGGCAAAACAATTCGTCACTATAGTTTAGTGTGTGCTTTCACAACTTTTGTGACAGCAGAAAAATTTACTATTTTTAACTTGTGTGTTTGTAGATCTATTTACAAGCTGCATATGATACTGACCAAACTATTGATGGCATACAAATGTAGCTGTGATTGTCCTTCAAATAAAAATATCAAACACTTTGGAGTAAGTGTGTGTTAAATTGATGAAATTGAGATAAATATCAGACCATGCCAAAATCAAAAAACATCTAAAAGCTTAGCACGGACCTCAGAGGGTTAATAACAACTGTCAAGTGTCATTGATCTGTGTGACGACTAACTTAACGTTACCATTCTTCAATTGCTCGGTCATTTAACAACAATCAACAACCAGCAAGCAAGACTGCTAAATGTTTTGTAGCGAGGCAGCCAAAGTAGAAATTGCTGGCTAACTAACATTGCGCATATACTGTATACTAAGAGATTATTAAACTAAATTAGCTAATAAATTCACTGCACCCCTAAGAGTTGGCTAGGGTCACTGCATGCAAATGCCTAACGTTAATACTTTTTTGAACAGCTGACTACGAATGTCTAGAGTGTTTTAAAGGTATCTAATGTTGGATAGATTAGGCTACAGGTAACCAGCCATTATAATTTACAGGGAAGCCAAAGTGCTCCCATACATGCGACTTAAATGATGCGGGAGGCTTTTCAAGTTCTTCCGCTCCTCCGCTAGCCATGACTTGGTTGCAACGCGATAATCTCTGATTGATTTGTTGGGATTTAACATGATGTAAACACACAATGGTTTTTTTGTGCATAATTAACCAATCATTGCACTTCAGAGCAAAACACAGCACGCACCTGTCTTGTCTATCTCTTCACTGTAACTCTGCATCGAGATTTAGGGAATTGTTACTTTAAAACGTAACAACGGCAGAAAAACTGTATTTCTCTATGATGGTTCAATTTAGCAATTAATCCGCGGTTCATATGCGTGCCGAACCATGGTGGGTGATCTGTACGGATCATGGATCAACACCGTTCTGTTACACCACTAACCTCGACAGAGATGCTGTTACTGAGGTGGGGGATACGATGCCTGGCTGCTTGCTGAAAGTGGGGGTTACGTGCGCGCATCACAGGCAACCCAAGAGACGTGCTGTCGTCTGTCGGGTCAAGCGCAGGTGACGAGGTCAGAGGGGCACACACTACTGATGCAGTCAGGCAGAGAGCCAACATCAGCGCGACGCAAGATAGATATCAGATCGATGACAGATTTTATATTTGCTCAATGACTTTGAAAGGCACAAGCCTTCAGGTGCGCAGGGGAGAAAACGGAGGAAGGAGGAGGAGGAAAAGAGAGCCCAATTAAGAGGTAGGCTATGTCATCAAAATGCCGTTTTGTTGTGTTTCTGTGTTATTGTAGGAGGCTAGGGAGCTAACTAGCTAAGTAATGAATAAGCTAATGCTAGCTAGATAATGCGATGCTAAGAGCTACTGCTAGACTCATACAGATTGAAGGATGAATGCATGCTGATGCTGAGTTACCCAACCCTCACGTTTTGGCTTGAAGCTTATTAGTACCCACCTGTAGTTATTACCAAAACTAGGCTACTACACCTGAATTGCAGAGTTGCAAAACCCTCATGCTTGCCTTGAGTCTCAAGCTTTATTTTTAGGCTACCAAAATTAGTAGTAGGCTACAACATTATATCAGTGATAATAATGTGGCTAGCTTCCATGGTGATGTATGATTGATGTTTATTGGGGGGGGGGGGCAACCAAATGCCAATCTCACCTAGGGCACCGAAATGTGTAGATGAATATACAAAAATGGTCTTGATGAGCTACAGTGAGACACTGTAGTCGCTATAGTTAGAACGTGTGGAACAAATCGTTTGTGGATTACTGTTGAAACATTAGGATAACAGGAGGTTGGGATTATAGGTAGAACATTGAAGCACTCTCCGGGGGAATATGGAACATGCTAAACCAATTTAAAAATTGTCATTGCTGCAAAGCTTTAGGCTTTTGACATTTAAGTAAAATGAGTGCATTTTAAAAAGTTAAGTCTTGAGTCCATTTAAAAATAGTATAGCAGTCAGTACATTCTGAGAGATGACACTGACCATAGCGAAACCTTCAACTCTTCCATTACCTGTTTTAAATGATCAGAGGAACAAACACTGTACTATTGCATTATTGCACCATGCAGAAGCAGGCAGCACATTCTGTTCCCCCTCTTATCCTTGCTTGTCTGACAGTTGCATTGTGGGATATTTGAGTTTCCTGTGTGCTCGGTCTGTCTCTGCTCAGTCTCAGGCCACCCTAACGATACAGTCCAATTGCAGAACAGACAATTGAATGTGTACTTGGAATACAACACCACTCATCCATGAGAAAGCCACTCAATTTAAGCTTAGCTGATGCTTAGCTTAGCTGATCTCATGTCAGTTCAGATCTGGTGGATGGGAAGGCCATGACATTCAAACTATTGGGTTACTTCTTGTACTCTGTAACTGGGGCAGTGTCATCTTGAAAGACATTCCTCCCTGCAGGAAATAAATGCTTTAACATGGGGGTGAAGATGACTGTACCATTGAATTACAATTCAGTGCAACGAAATCACACCTTAAAGATGCATCCCTCTATTATGGACTCACCAGAACCCTTTGCTGGTGGAACACTGTTGTACTTCCATTTTTTTGTTCACTACCTGTAGCATTCAATTAAGAGTATGTCACTGGCAATTTTGCAGTACAATGACTCATGGTGTATATGAATTCATATTTCTTGAATACTGTAGATGTTTAAATTCCAAGGTTTTGATCCCAGACAGCATCGTGGTCATTGTGGTGTCATAAAGAAAAATAACTTGCATCTCTTTTCTTATTGCCATCTATGATGCACCGACACTTTAAATGCCCTCAGTGACACTGATGCTGCAGGATGTGCGGTGTAGTTACCTGTCACCGATCCACTGAATCACATGAATGATTTTCTTCCTTTTGTGCATTTCATTTTTTTAAAGCATTTTTGTTATACTATACATTTGGAACAATGGACTATTCTTTACCACTCATTTGTGAAGTTAAATAGTAGTCCTGTGGCCAGAGTAGCTTCAAACCAAACAAATCAAAACTTTCTATTGTGGGATAGCTAATGTAAATCTCATACATTAGCCTCATTTTATTTTGCATTATTGTTTTCATTGTGTGTGAAAATTAAAGACGATTTCCTAAAAACTGATTTCTTTTTAAAAAACGACTTCCTAAAAAAAGAGCCAATGCTACAGGTTTCTTTCACTTTCACAGCAATAGGATAACCCTACCATACCTTAACAGTTATTTCAATTCTCCTGTGTGAAAAGATTCGCTAGAGTAGGACTTCAAATGTATTGTGAATTGCACTACTGACATGAAGTGGGATTCCCCAAAAGGCACTTTTAATGGCAGATTTAAGGTCTATATAGAGGTGTAGCCACAGTCCTTCATTTTATAGACTCACCTTGGAAACTGTTCTTGCTATAACAGATTGAAACCCCCAGTTGGGTCCTTGTGAAATACCTGTGCTATTTTTCACGTTTGTAAGGCTCCCTGCCTAACCCGTCGAAAAACACTATGCACAGATTGCAGTAAACCAGCACCGTGTGAAATTGGTGGCGGTGAGGCATAGTTGTTTGGAAGCAAGAGTTGACAGTGACTATCGCAGCCTTGAGCAAGGTACTTAACCTTAATATTTCAGTAAATATCCAGCTCTACATATGGATAATGGGTCAAACATAAACTATGTAAATAACCACGGATAAGGGCATCTGGTTAGCAAATTAATTACATAGTATATGTTCTGCAATGTAAAATTGTGATGTTCCCTTACACCTTTGCTTCACACGTGTTTGCACATGAATCAATTTTTATTATTCATGATATTGCAGTTCAAGCTTTTTTGTATGTTTGCTATGCTGTTGCATATTAAACCCCACAGATTATAAACACTGTAGGCTTCAGGCTACTTACTGTATGTCCTCTCTAGTGTCTTCTAAACGCACATTATGCATCGCATGTAGTTACTAGTGTGCTGGTGCGTGGGTGGCTTGGAATTCACAAGTCCTCATCAACAGTCACCGAAAAATCTGGCTCGTTATTGCTCAGATCAACCTTGAAGCGCGAGCTGGATATATCAAACTCAAAGACGACTGCACTTGAACAGCTGAATAGGCTCTTACCTTTCATCTTTATCCACACAGCCAATAAGAAAGTTTTGAAACTCTTAAAAGTTTTATAATGCCAAGCAAAGTTAAGTGTCAAGGTGGAATTTTCCCCCACTATTCTTACACAACATTTATGGTAAACCTACAACCTTTCATGTTGTAAATGATAAAAGGAATTGCTTAAACTTATCACTTAAAATTAGGGATAAAGCACTATAGCAGTTCAAATGAATGTCCCCATGAGAGAGAATTTTAGCAGGTACTCTAAATGTTGGTACCGTCATAAATAATAAATGCTGAATATATACATGATTTTTATATAATTATGTTGTTTGACTGATTTAGCTTCCCTGTATTTGTGACTACTGCTAGTCTCAAAATGACAGTAAAAACAGGATTGTTCAAGTTGCAGTACGGCACTGTTCCCAGGAGTTTCTAAATCGTTTCCACATGACACTCATTTTCCCACCTGATGTCCCTTCTGGGCTTCCATACAGCCACTCAGGCAGAGAGCTCAAGTAACAGCGTGTTTTTTCCCTCTGTGTTTGACTTTCAGCACACACTGTTTGCTGCACAGCATAGAGTTACAGGATAATTCAAAGCAGAACGGCTCACTTCAAGGCCGACAAAGGAGTCCCAGAAAAGGGTAATCTCCCAGCACCACTGCCGTGTTTCTTATCAGCAGCTCCACACCCATGTTCCGGGTCAATGTTCTAGGTGTTGTCAAGGTGAGCAGCTGTGTGTTGTTTTGATTTCCCAGACGTTGTATTCCCGTCCCGTCTGAGGAGAAAGGGGGACACCAGATCTGGTTGCACAGGAAAGAAACACCAGCTTGGAGTGACAACTTACAGAGGAAACAGGAAGCATTGGGAGTTGCCCCTGTTGTTTAAACAACAACCCACTTATACTCCCTCCTTTGTATCTTTGTGGAATACGACACGATAGTGGTAAGGAAAACTTCCATATGTTGAGTTTGAGACTTCCTTATCCAGAGACATACTTCATAGTGTTTCTATCAAAATTTGTTCAATTTTGTTGTTGTTTAATCTGTGTATATATTTTTTTATATACACAAAACGTGGTTATGGTCTGGTGGCATCTCCTTCGAAACATAATTCTAAAATTAACAAACTGCTGTAAATACTGTATGGTTGTATAAAATGGTCTTTTGGGAGTCAGTAACTGACACTGTAGAACTGTGTAATCGTTCTTATGCTATCATAAAACATATTTTACACGAATTACTCTACTACACGGAGGTTGGGTCTGGTGATTTTAAGGGTGTGTGATACTCGAGAGACATTGTTACCTGACTTGCCCTGACCTGATAAAACTGACATGAAGAAAAAAACATTCATAGTTCTATTCATAAATGAGAATACATTAATTCAACTGACAAATGCAATTTTCTCTGGAAACTAGTTAGTGCTGGCATTAATATACTGTAGTTAATGATTCATGCAAGATCAGATGTACTGTGCTCACAGTAATCTCGATTATGACAATAAAAATTGTTTTTCTTGATTGTGAGTACTGTTCATTTTCTAAAGTGATTTAATCAAAGCTGTCTCCATAGTTTTTAGCATTAATTCCTCTGTCGTCCTTACTCTGACAGGTGCATTATGGGACATCTGAGTTTTCTGTGTGGTTTCCTGCTGGTTCTGAGCCTGGTTTCTGTCTCAGGCCGCCCTGAGGACACTCTGAGAAAAATTCCAGATCTTGGCGAAAAAGATTTTGGCCACAATTTTCCCCGACACGGACTTAATCTGCTGTACTGGTTCTCCCGTGATTATATCACGTTTGACAACAATAACAACATGCAGCCAGCGCAGGACCCCAAAGAAGGGGCATTTGGATTTCATTACTACGGAAACAAAGAGGCCCTCCTCCCTTCCCTGCGTAATCTGAGAGGTTACACCTACTACACAGTGGGCAACCTGTTTGATGGTAAAGACCTGCCTGAGAGCCAAAGGCTGCCGGATTATGTCGCTGAGGAGTTCCGCAGCTCCAAGAACCTGGATTCCCGTGACCAGAACAACAAGGACCGCATCATTGTCAGGCGAACGCCGTTCGGCAGCGTCGACCAGGTCTACATCACGCAGCACTACGACTTCAACAGCGGCCATGGGAGTGCATATGACCCGGACAACACGTACGGCATCGGCGCTGGGCTCCTCATGGAGATACGCAACCTCTCACGGGAGAAGTTCCTCCAACCATTCGCCTCGAGGACCAGGAGCCACTATGCCAAATGTCACCCAGAGAGAGGCTCAAGTCAGCCAGACCCCTCTGATGAGTGCAGCCACAAGTTCTCAAATGGAAACCGCCAACCTTTCCAGAGCGCACTGCTGTGCCTGTGTTACGCTGTACTAGGGCTGCTTGTGGGCTGCCCCTTTTAGGGTTGTTTACAACCACTATTGCACAGGCCCTTATTACAGCTGTCCCCACTTTTTAGGTTTGTTTACAACTGCACTGTTGTTGCACAGTATTGCACTGCCCTTTTCCATTTGATCAGTTACCTGTATCCCTGTATCCACTAGATGCAATTTACACCACCTTTGAAGTTTATTCTGACCCCTCATTTCAGATGCAAATGAATATAATCATAAATAAAATGTTCATTCTTAATACTTTGTTGTCTTTGCGAAGTCTGGAACCCATGGACATCACCAAACGCTGGGTTTCCTCCTTTGTGATGCACTGCCAGTTGTTGTTTGTTTGCAGGTCTTTCTGCCTTATCTTGTCTTAAACAAGTGGAATGCATTGTTTGTTTTAAGACAAAACTCCTGAGAAACTTTTGGTGTCCCTGTGAAGCTGTTTGGCTGAATGTGAGCTATCTGTTCAGAATTCACAGACATATCATCAATAAACACTGAAAGTGCCATTGTCCTCAGCCATCAACTACCTCCACCATGTTTTACAGATGATTGGTGTAAATTCAAGCCTTCTCCATACTTTTCTCTTCCCATCATTCTGGTTTGATCTTAGTTTCACCTGGGGTTCCAGAACCTGGCTTTTCTAGATGTGTTTTGGCAACTCTAATCTGGCCTTTCTATTCTTGAGGCTTATGAATGGTTTGCACCTTGTGGTGAACCCTCTGTATTTGCTCGTGAAAGAGGCTTGGATTGATCTGGATGATGTTGTGAAGGGGTTCACCATGGAAAGGATCCTGCGATCATCAACCGTAATCATGCTGAATGTACTAACTGTGGCAAGTTTTGATGGATTTCTTCTTTTTCGAAACCTGTTTCATAATGCTGCATTCCAAATTGCAATGAAATCAACTTTTTAAATCAATAGCCCACACCTGCTCATGAAACAGCTTTTGAGTCAATTGTCCAAAGCCCTTGAAATGAGGGTCTATGTATGAAAATTAATTCCTAAACCCTTCCTCCATTTTGATGTAAATTATTAAAGAAAGTCTGCACTTCAATTGCAATAAATTTCAAATCTATTGGCAGAACTGTCCAAATATTTCCGCAACTGCCAGCCACATGTAATCATGCTGCTAATGGCAAGTTTTAAGAAACATAATGCTGCATATTGCAATGTATTAAATCAATCGAATCTAAAGCTCCTAGTATTATAAAGATCAAATAAATGGCAGAACTAGCAGCCCTGGTGCGCATGCACTTCAAGCACCCTGATACATGTCTTTTTATTTGATCCAGTGAAAGAACATACTTAGTATTGTTATGTATAATAAAAAAGGTACATGGTTAGTGCAACACAACATGCCCCTCAATCAACACCCTGAAAAAAACATTGTGATGAGAAACCAACCAATCCAACCAATCAGTGGTTGATCACATCCCAGGAGGCCACTGTCTGTTAGTCCATCAGTGGCATAAGTGTTAATTTCATTATTGATTAGTTATTGATATTATTTCACAGGTTGATCATTTCCTGCCCTTTTACTACATCATCTAGATAGTTAACTGTTTGCGTTGGGCTACAAATAACAGTGTTATTTTTTTTGTTTCATATCTTAAATTGATGTGTTTCTGTAAATGTAGGTTATGAAAAGCATTTTCAGTGTTTGGTCATTTGTATAGCTAACAACTTGCTTATTAGTTATTGCCAGCAAGTTTGGGCATTGTATTTGTATATAAGTGTATCTGGCTTGAGACACTACCACTTTAATGCTTGCTAGATCTTTTTTTCACCCATTTTTTCATGGCTGATATATAGTGTGTTCTTCTCAATCTAATAGCTTCTGGACAGAAATTAATCAGAACTTTTTTGATATTATATATTTTATAAAACCACTCATAGGCAGGAGAAGCAAAGCCCAACTCCTTACAAATTTGTAGGAGTAAAACATTAATTTAATTCAGGATTACAGTTTACATTTGTCTATAATTGAAGTATACATTGCTAAACATTGCAGTGAACAACTGGGAGTCCAGTTCACTCTGTTTTGGTGTAGTGGTAAGTAAATGCACTGCAATTAGCACTGCAATTAATGGCACTATTAATTAACAATTCATTCACAGACATCTAGCAGACCACATTGTCTACTGTTTAATTGTGTTAATTCATTTATAGATTCAGTGCAAAGTAGAAGTCAGTGCAAACTATTTTGTATTTTTGTTTCAGAGTTTCGTTTTGACAGTATTGCATAGAAATCTTTTGGTTTTTTGGCAGGTTCACATCATTGTTTGAACCTGGACCTGAATGGAAGGAAGTTGGGAATCCCTTCTGTAGGCTGTCAAATCAAAAAGTGTTTAAAATGCCTCATTTTATTTCAACTTTTCATGTTTTGAAGAGAAAACCCACAACCGGTTATGTGAAATAGGGTGCTATAGCCATCAACTGCCAAAAGCCAAATCTATACATTTTGTATGTTGTACTGGTAATGTAATGTTCCAAGTCTCCTCAATGTTTTACCTGAAATTGTAGATTTTTAGAAGAATTTAGAAGTAAACAAAAATGAAGGACGTCCTGCTAACTACAAAAGCTGATGCACCAGGTTTAGTCTGCCTTCACAACAACATTGCTGACCAACTCTTGCACTGGGATTTTTATGTGTTATTGCAAGTTACTGTGCCTACAGTAAGGTCACAATGGTTTTGTGAATGACCTTTTAGATTAGATATTTAGTTATGTTTTTAAATTAATCTCAGTGGGACCACCTGGTTAAAATATATTAATTAAGTCAAATAAAGATGGATTTTAACAACCTAAAATGTGTGTTTGTCTCTTGTGTGTTTTGATCATTTATTATCTTCTTGAAATTACATCAGTCCTCCTCACTGGAAATAACTTCCAAGACCACTGTATACAGTGTGATAATAATATGTTGCCGGATTGGACAAGGCCAAAAAAAGAAGCAGAAGAACGGAGAGGTCTAGCATAATGGATAGTTTTGATACATCAGGAAATAGAAGTGGCCATACAAGATGGATGAATAGACCTGGGCCCGTATTCACAAAGAATTTTATCTTACCACTAGGAGTACTTCTAAATCGATTAATAGCTAAATTGAACCATCATAGAGAAATACAGTTTTTCTGCCGCTGTCACATTTTAAAGTAACAATCCCCTAAATCTCAATGCAGAGTTACAGCGAAGAGATAGACAACCATGTATGTTTTGGTTTGCTTTGTTTTTCATACTAAATGCCTTTCTGGGAGGCAGGTTTTTAGAAACGCGACAGAATTAAATACAATTTAAACATTAGCAATCTTTACATTTTTTATTAAATTAATTCAGGCATAAGACCACCCTAGTTAAATCGCCTAAGGCGTACTGAATCTAAAAATGTATTTTGTGAAATTTTCTAATAAAGATTTAGTGAAATAACTTAAATTGAAAAACTGAAATGATCATTCATTCAATTCCTTGAGAATAGTTCCTGGTAATTTTTGGTGGAAACGCGCCTTTGGTCCCCGTTATTATTATTTTTGCTGATCCGAAAAACGATGCACCCCTATTATATTCTAATAAAGATTCTAAAATACAAATGTAGGCTACGTGTCACTGATTTAACATTAAACCAAGAATACTGACTAATCAATTGGTTACATGTCTGCATCTCGTAAACAATCAGTGGGTATCTATATATAATATATATAATATTATATATATAATACCCTCGCGATTGAGGCTGTACCTTTTTATGAGCTCTGTATCATTCAATATCTCCAGTGTTGACGCGATTGCGACAACGATTGCCAGCAGCAGCAGATTTTCGGATCGCCGTGAGTAGGTCTTTAGCGACTTAGAAGTCCTCTTGACTGCTTCTAACTTCTCCTGGACTTAGGAGCTGTTTTTAGCCCTCAACCCCTTTGTGAAATACTCTTATCCCAAAAAGGAGTCCTAAATTTATGAGTGACACGCCCATTATTTTTCGGAGTTGCTCCTAAATTGCGGAGTTAGGACCAACTTTTACCCTCAAAATGCTTTGTGAATACGGGCCCTGGACTAATGTGCTTAAGAGGGATCACACTGTAAAAAAACGTATTCTACTATAATTAACAATCTCACTTATCATACTTGAACTAAATGCTGTCACATTTGAAGAAGAAAGTTTGAAAAAAAATCAATCCAGAATTTTGATTCATTTGTTTAATAAGATATTCTAAGAGACCAGGGTGATACAGAGATTAAGTTTCCTATTTCTATGTGGCTTTGTTAATTAATTTATTTTAGAGCTACAGTAGAACTATTGCTGTAAACCAAACTCTTACAAATCATTTAGAAAAGGCTGTGAAAACTACCAACCCAAATCTGAATGCTTTGTAAGTCAGTCATTTCATATTGCACTTAAATGAAAATCATAATCTAAAATCTAAAGTGTATTTCATAATATTGTGCTGCATAGAAAATGGCAAGGCATAATAATAACAATAATAACACATTGTGGGGCCGTGCATTTCACACCTAGGCCTTCAGTAGTGCTCCGTCTGAATCAATCCACCCCTCAATAACTATTTTATGGCTATAAAAGCCATCTTATTGTTATGTTTTGAGTGTTTGTTCGGTTTGTTTTTGCACTTTGTTTATTTATCTTTCTTCAGTCATGTTTCATTCTCGTTCTGTCATGCACTTCGGGAAATTCTATGTTTCGGTTTTTCCGTCTTCGTTTCTAATCTCGTTTTACTTCCTTCTTACTTTCTAATTACACTTTATATATATTAGTTAGATGTATATAGTACTAACCAACTAATCTACTAACATTAGGGATTTAGATTAAGTTACTAACACTACTAATCACTAATTATCTCACGCTTCTAACTATCGCTGTCATTCTCTCTCGTCCTATCTCTGTACGCTTCTCACGTTCCGCTTTATTCGCACGCAGATTTCTTTATGCGTTCCTCCTCCTCCCTAAAAAAAACGAAACATAGAATTTCCCGAAGTGCATGACAAGACAAGGAGAGGAACTCGAACAGGAACAATGACAGACGGGGAACAGAACGAGAATGAAACATGACTGAAGAAAGATAAATAAACAAAGTGCAAAAACAAACCGAACAGAAACCCGTTGCCGTTGCATCGCAGATAGATAACTCGTGTATCCAGAATAAATGCCTTTACTGAAGAAACAAACCCGGGGTGCTACAGCTGCGACACACATAACAAAGCATCAATAATAACCTCATAAAATTGCAATATTATTTAGGAAAATAGCAACATTTTACTCACCAAAAATCCTTATTATTTGTACACAAAATCCATCCTCCTTTTTTCCTCAAAAAGAGTTCAATTACTCTGTCGTACAGATTATCCGTGTGTTTCAGTTCCATCAAGAAGTCCTTTTCTATCGCCATCGAAGCTAATGCTGAAAGTCGAGCCTGCCCTGTCGTATTTCTGGCATAAATTTTAATTCGCTTTAGGGCTGAAAATGTCCGCTCAAATGTCTGAATCACAGACTGATGTCCGCTTCCTTTCATAGCTTTTCCCCTGGGTGCGGTGCTTCCAGACGTGTATTTTCATATTAAAGCATTTAACCAATCACATTACATCATAGTCAGACACTCTCTGACTATCCAATCAAAGTGTGTGAATACGCTGACGTTACCTAGGCCTTCTAGAAGGCCTTCGTGTCCCCAACTCAAAATCTGATTGGTTGAAGCAACAGTTTGATCAACACTTATTTTATGCTACAGGGCCTGTAGAACTGATTGTGAAGGCCTACAGGCAGATTTCTTTGACCCTGGCAACAAATGATGGCTGAAATGTGATTGGTTAAATGCTTTAATATGAAAATACACGTCTGGAAGCACCGCAAAAAAATATAATTAACATCAGTCTGTGATTCAGATATTTTTTAGGCCAGCAGAGAAGGCCTTGCAGGCCCTGACGGCCCACCACTGCCTAGTACTGAGCCCATACTTATATGAATTATCAGCAGAAGTTTAAACAGTGTTGACAGTGTGAAAAGCTAACTAGCAGAGTCAACCATCTCTGCTAAAACATGATCCTATTCCCCAGTGGTGGTCCGTCAGGGCCTTCAAGGTATTCTCTGAATACCCTGGTAGATTAGAGAAGTCAATGCAATTTTAATAATAAAAATAGTTATGATTATTGTAAACAATATTCCTTATATAAATTATTTTTTTCTATTTCTATTGCTATTTCACTAGATTTTTTGAACTGTTTGACTAAACTATGCCTCCCTCCTTTGGTGGATGATGGTAATTATAGCAGTTACAGCGATCTCATTCAGCCCAGGGGATTCTCTGAGCATAGTAGAAGACCCTTGCTGTACAGTATAATGCAGAGTGACAATAAAACCAACCAATCAAAATGCGTTATATGGTGGGCGGGAATGCCGCGGGGTATTCAGGATGTTCTATGGAAGGTCCTGTGATATTAGCCAATTATAAACGTTAGCCCATTAAACGTGATGTTTCGTCAGCAAGGGTTGGCTAATTTGGAAAATGGCAACTGGTGGCGGAGATATGGAGATAGAGATCGATCTGGTTAGTGACTTGTTAAGCGTGCCATTTAGTCGACGAAATTTCACTGAAAAAAGTTGACAGGGGTCGACCAAAACCAAAGCTTGGACTTCAGCAGCCAGGCAAAGGCTGCACAAGACACTTTAGTGAGGCAAATTATAGCCGCTACAAATGGCTAACAGCTAGCGCACAGTTGAACAGGTTGTTTTGCTGGGACTGTTTGCTATTCAATTCAGACAAGGGGCCATGGAATAGCACTGGCTACAGCAACTTGAGCTCTCTCACCAAAGCTGCAAATAAGCATCAGGAATCTGAACGGCACATCATTGCTGCTGTTCATTTGAAAACCTTCGGCAGCACACGGGTGGATTTACAGTTGGATGAACAGAGGAGGAGAGCGACAATTTTTCACAATGAAAATGTGCGCAAGAACAGAGAAATACTCAAGCGCCTCATTGATTCTGTCGTTTTTTTGGGGCAACAAGAACTGCCATTTAGAGGCCACGACGAAGGCACGGATTCATTCAATCGGGGCAATTACTTGGAACTGCTTTCCCTGATATCGGAATATGACGCCAAACTGTGCCATCATCTGGCCACGGCCACTGTTTTCACTGGGACCTCTGGAAAGATTCAAAACGATCTCATTAACGCAATTGGAAATGTACTGGATGATGCCATTAAAGAGGAGATCAAGAAAACGAAGTATGTTGCAATCATGGTGGACGAGACCACAGATTGGAGCAATACCACTCAGATGTCATTCGTCCTAAGGTACGTGAGTGACAGTGGTCTGAAAGAAAGTTTTTTGAAATTTGAGGATGTCACAGAAAACAAACGTGCACAGGACATTGCACCACGTATTATAGATTTTTTAGATAGCTACGAATGCAAGTCAAAAGTAGTTGCTCAGTGCTATGACGGTGCTGCCGTTCAAGCACGAATGAAAGAATCAGTTCCACAGGCACTGTTTGTGCATTGCTATGCACACACCTTGAATCTTGTATTGTCTCAGGGAGCAGCAAAAATCAAGGAGTGCAAAATCTTTTCGCTCACATTAGTGGATTGGCGGCTTTTTTCTCACGTTCACCGAAAGCGTACAAATTATTAGGCGATTTATGTGCCAAACGGCTTCCGCGCGTTGCCGACAAGATGGAATTTCAGTTCAAGGTTAGTGGGTACTGTTTTTGAGCAACGGGCAGAGCTGGTTGAGGTCTTCGATCACATTATAGATCACGCAAATGATTTTGACGCAGATTCCATCCACTGTGCAGCGGGACACGTCTCACAACTAAGAAGCTTTGATTTTTGTTTTCTGCTGTTTACTTTCAATGGCATTTTTGCCTATGCTGATGTACTTTTCAGAATTCTACAAAATAAATCTTTAGATGTACAATTTTGCCACATGAGGATTGAAGAATTCCGACAGAGCATTGAACAGGAGCGCACAAAATTTGGCAGCTTCTACGAGGATACTGTGAAGGCCGTTGGTGAGCCACCCAATTTGAGGGGAGAGGGAGCAGAGATGTCCGTTGTCACTACAGAAATCTGCACAGTACGGTGATTGGAAACATTCTCACTCAAATAACCAACCGGTTCAAAGACCACGAAAGACTGTCCTTTGTTGCACTGCTCGAACCTCAGCTGTTCTCTGATTACAAGACTTCTTTCCCAGAAACTGCACTGGCGAGCCTGGGCCAAAGCTACGGACACTTTGACTTGACAAGGCTCAAGACTGAACTGCGTGTGATGTATGCGATGTCTGATTTCCAAGGAAAGGGTCCAAGCGATCTACTGACCTTCCTTCAAACTAAAGGGCTTTGTGAAGCCATGCCTCAACTGTATTCAGTCACTTGTTTAATTTTAACAATTCCTGTTTCCACCACTTCTGCTGAGCGATCGTTTTCAGCTCTTAAACGGATTAAAACCTACAGCAGGAATCGACTTTCATCACTGGCATTTATTTCAATAGAGAAGGAGCTTATTGTACAACTAAAACAGGAGAATAAACTGCACGATGAGGTCATTAATCAGTTAATCAAGAAGGAGAGGAGGATGGACTTCATCTACAAATGAGTGAGTGCAGCTGGGTTGTTTAAAAATTGAATTTCAATGTTTGTGTGTATAACAATTTTAAGTTGTAACAATGTTGCTGCTTTCCGGCTCTTTAATGGCTCTATAATTGACAGTATGACACTAGTTTCAGTTGTATATGTAGGCCTAATTGTAAAATAAATATGCCTGTTGTGTGATCGGATGGCTTGCCGTTGGTAGTGTTGAGTTGGCTATTTAAGTAGCTAGCTGATGCGCCAGATTTTTGCTGCTATTGAAGGTCCATTGTGAGAGGGCATGGTCCGCCACTGCTATTTCCAGAAAAAACAAACATTTAATGTTAGGGGTGACATTTAATATCTAAAAAGGAGGCATAAGTAATTTGTGCAGTGGTAAAATGCTAGTTTTTTAACTTAATGCATATGTAATTTGAGGACTTCCAAATGTAGGCCCACAATTACATGGGAGAAGAGAATGTAAACTATTGAATGTAAACACATGAGCCATCAAAATTTGACTTATCAAGATTGGTAACAACTGCGGCTTACCTGGATGCAGGTGTACCCTACTGCTGCAGCAATAGAAGATTCACGTTGAACTCTTTCTTAATATTATTAATTGTACAGTTTAATATTTGTTGGATTGGCTAGAGCATGTTTTTTATTTTATTTATAGTTTCTAATATACATTTTTTCTCCCAATTTAGTTGCCAGTTATACTCTCTATTTATTTCAATTCACCCTCCCTCACGAGTCCGCTGCCCATCTTCCACCAAGACGGAATCCAACCACGGATGCCCTTCCGCTCCTCGTCGAACTCGTGCTGGCTCACCCTCCCCCTCCCCTTTGGGCGGACAGCCAAATGCCACCCCCGATCAGGGCTAACGGGCAGTGACGGGTTTTGAACTGCGTTTGTTTACTTCAGCTTGTGAGTTTCTGTATTTACTGCATAAAAATGTTAACATTTAATAAATGTTAAGGCTTAATCTTCTCTATCACCTCTATTATCTATGTGATTAGTAAATCTGTCATCTTTCTCCACTAAATATATATTTTGTAACTGGTATCTTTTGGCAGAACAGTCCAGTAAAACATCTTAGGTGGAGCTGTCTTATCCAAACACCAGGAAAATGAATTTGGTATATTGCTTATTCATAGTTGTGCACATTCATAGTGTAGCAATGATATCCAAGCAGAGATATCCTGACTCGTACAAGTTCAAATATGAATGGCTTTGTTCCAAATTCCCCTTTGGGTTCTGGGTTTTAGAAGGTGAAGGGGATGTAAAAATAAAGCTATCACTGCCCCCGTGTATTCATATTTTTTATTCAAAGGCCGTACCTTTGTCTTTGCAGAAATGTTTTGTTGTAGATCGAGCAATGAGACTAATTGGGTGGTCTGTAAATGGCTCCCAGCTGAGCACAGCATTTCTGGCATTTCTGAATGGGCTCTGTCTCATTGTTTCCATTGCTATTTGACAATATTGGACCTTATCCTTACAGTGCAATGTGCAAACATTTTGGAGCAGATTCAAGTTGGCCTCCATCATCCATAAATATTATATTGTCTTTAAAAGTCCTCTCTGTGTGTAAAAATGTGTTAGACGTGCTTGCTTAACTCAAAGAATGCTGCTTGCAGAATGTAGTATTTTTCTCAGCATGTGTCCATGTGTCCTGCAAATGCATAAGACGTATGGAGCATGTATGGATGGTCATCGTGCAACAGTCTGTGAGAAACCATTTACCATGCTTTTTTTTTATGTGTAAAAACTTTCATTTTCTTAAATTGTTCATTATAAATTGTTGCAATTGTTAAGGCTTTCATCATCTTGCATTTGCATTGTTGTTTTATGATTCCGTCTGGGTGGTGATAAGATGCCATCCCTCTGTATGGGCGGTCAGCATGATCATGATTAGAAGCGGCAGAAATTTCACGCCCCAAGAAACCTGTCTATCTTCCTCAGCGGAGCGAGATTAGGGGATAAATATTCAAATATTTGTATGCATATGATTTCCTGCAATTTTGTATACATTTAAATAAATAATTTAAACAGATTTCTTTTAACAAATGGCAGCCTACAAAGAGTGAGATGAAAGTAGGACATGCTCAGTTGTGTTGAATAAACATATGAACATACAACACACAGGTACATGAATTCACAGCAAGACTTTTCCTGTTTGACTGTGTCTGTGAAACACATCTCGGAAGTATTAATTTAAGAATGAGAAATAGAGTAATCCTTCATATATCTAACCCTCACCCTCCAAGCCAGTCATTCACCCACCCTAATTGGATAGACAAAGATTTAATGGAGCTTTAGCATTGTTAACCTGTTACAACTTTTTAGATTGCAACATTTTTCTTCCAAATTTTTTCCCGTTTTTCTCCCAATTTAGTAGCCAATTATACCCTCTATTTATTTTGATTCGCCCTCCCCCACGAACTCCCCGCCCATCCTCTGGGTCAAGCCAATTGACCGAGGCCAGCAATGGTCCGCCTCCTCCAATACGGACCTTGCCCCCCTACTTTCTGGGGACATCCTTCGTGCTTCTCGGCGAGTTCGTGCCGGCTGACCCTCCCCCTCCCCCTTTGACAGACAGCCAAATTCTGCCCCCAATTGGGGCTCCCAGCCAGGACTGTCTAGCACAGTCGGGTTTTGAACCGCAACCGCAATAGGCAGCTCACAATCGCAAAGCACTAGTCAATGCGAGTGCGTTAGACTGCTACGCTATCCGAGGCCCCGTTACTTACAACTTTATAAATATTTCTATGCCATTGAAAAATGGACTCGAACCGATTAAAAACTTGAGCCACAGCCTTCTCTGAACAACAAGATTCATGTGCAAGGAGCAGTGAATGAACAAAAGAGCATTGGCATGGAAACACCATATGCCAGCCAACCTCTGTATACTGCCACCACTGATCGCTAAAAAGTAGACTTATACTTCATGGTAAGACCCTTCGCTGTGCCAATTGTTTTACACAGAGGATCCGACAGTGTTTGGCTGCCTTCCATTGAATTACACGCAAAATTACATTTTTGAGCAGAACATGCTCTTGTGCATACCTTTGATGCTTTATAAAACCTAAATAAAATCACCCTCCCCTATTGCTGCAGTATCCTATCAATTCAGGTAGAAAACCAAGTGGGTAACAATGTCAAAATTTCTATTTTTCATTACAAAATATGCCCAAATCTTGTGGAAGACTGGGCTGACACACTGCCACCCCCAGGGTTGGAGCTTGTCAGAGTAATGTCTCTGCAGTCCACTAGCAACTTACTACTGAATGTAACTGGCCTACTGCTTTTGCTTTTTAATGATTGTAATAGTGAATAGAGACTGCTTTACAAGAACAGTAAGTCATTATGTTGGTAGGCTACTATCTTAATTTTTTCATTTTGTTGCAGTCTGGCGCTGGTCTGCTTCTATCTGACATTTTCCAAAAATTGGAGCAGGTGCCCAATTGACCAGAGGAGTTGTTCTTAAGTGATGACGTGGGGAAACCCTTAAGGCTAGAATTCTCCTTTCCTGGGAAACATTGTAGCGATTTCATTCCGGACCATGGAGTACCCTCGCTGAAGACTGGTGCTTTAGCTGGTCAGGCCTACGAGGAGGCCCACATTTATACTTTACATTTCTTTTCTTTTTCTTTTGTTACTTTTGTTTCAGATTTTATCCCATTTTCTCCCAATTTAGTAGCCAATTACACCCGCTATTTTATGTCAATCCCCCCTAGTAATGCGAGTTCGCTGCCGTAGTCCTGCGACTGGTAGTGACGAAGGCGAAGCATCGTCTCTTGCCGGTACTACAGGGCCACTCCTGTGTGCAGCGAACGTCCTGTCGGCTTCCCTCCCCCCTCCTTGGGGCGGACAGCCAATCGCTGCCCCTGGTGGCACTCCCAGCAAGAGCCAACTCTGTATACTTCACATTTCTATTCTCTTATGTTATATCAGTTTTTATTTTTATGCCAAATAATTATTTGAACGTAGGAACTTTTCAAACTGCTCACATGTCATATCGCCAATTATCACAGTATCGCCTATAACAACCTATGCTGAACAGTGCCAATAACCACAACATTTTCCTACATAAATCATTTCATACATTAAATGTGCTTTGGCTTGTCCTTGTGCCAGTTTCTCATGCCATTAATGTGTAAAATATATGTAAGATAAAAATTGCTGATCAAGGCTTCTACGGTTTTAGTCATCTACCCGATTAATATACAGCAAGGGTTTTGATTAATGCATTGTTTGAACATAGCTCTGAGTTCAGCTGTGCAAGAACAAGGTAATTACAAGCTTCAATACCTCTCACAATCTTTACCTCAGGCCAGATATCGTACATAATATACGGGAACACTTACATCATCTCAAAGTACAGTAATCCTAATACAACATTGTAGCCTGTCACCATGCCAAAGCGCACTTCCTTCGCTCTTCCCTCCTAGTCTCCTGTCGATAAACAGCGCCCATGGATGCGGAGCCCCATTCCCCTGGCGACATGAAGCAGACTGAGTGTGACAGCGGCATTGGATGATGTAAGGGACGCCTGACAACTGACGTCCCCACAGACTCCTGCCGGGTGGCAGTTGCTGAACCTCAGCTCGGGGGGGCCAGGAGATAAAAGGAAGATTAGTTTGAGGAAGGCCCACTCCATGAGGGTAAGGGGTGGGAATATATATATTTTTTAAAGGGGATAAGTGTATTCGCTTGAGTTCAAGCCCTTAAGGCACCCCTTGTTGCGGATGAGAAATTGAAAGGGGGATCCCCACAGTGCAACGACCTCCTTATTTCAATGGTGAAGAAGGTGTCAGTAGGCATGCGTGAGACACTGTCACTGCTTTCTGAGGGTCAAGACAAATGCATAAGTAGAGTTGTTGAAATGAGAGGAAGAGTCTAGCATAGTGATGGGAGAATGAGATGTCACAACACCAAAAATGGATGTAGGTATAATTAGCTGTAGGTTTAGGTATAATTAGGTAGGTATAGGTAAGTATAATTAGCTCGAAAGCCCTTGTTCTTCACAACAAAACACAATGTTTGCTTCAAATCATTGAGCTACTGGTAGCATATGGTAGCGCCACCCATTTGTTTTGGTGTCATGATACCTAATTCACCCACCTCTAGAACTTTGACATAGTCTTTGTTTTCACATTTGTTTTTGTTAACTTTCTCAGGTCAGCTTGTGAAATTTGTCAAGTCATGAAAAAGGTCACCCAAGCCCTGAATTATATATGACACAGAGGAGATGTAGCATCCAGAAACGTACAGGGAAATTTGTTATTAGAAGCTGGTTGAGTACGTCCAACCCGCCAAAATGCTATGTCCAACTCAAAGCAGAGTCAGGTTAGAACAGCCCCACTGGACCGTGACCGTCTTTTTTTAATCTGCCCAAGGTGTTGCTAAAATGGTCCTCTGAAGACGCAATTAGTTGAATATGCAGTTGGAATGAAGCTTACATCCATTTGATGTATTAAATTAAAGCTAATGGATGCGATGTGTTGTCTTTAATGTCTTGGTGGATGGCTAGTGCACGGGTCCATAGCAAAGTATTTGACACATCTGAACGTTACAATATAGTGCTGGCACTTTGTGCGTGCCTTGCTTTTAAATGGATGAAAGAAACATCAAAACAAGAATAATATCCCACTGAGAGCATTTTGTTACTTGTGACACCAAGAGTGTGTGAGTCAGAGATGTATCAGACAGCTATCTGATCCTGGACCATTACAAAGGCCTGGGTTTCAAACGCGATGATGTATTTGTGCTAACAATCCACTAGGTACAGCCCTAATTTTTCATGCCTGTCAGCCTAACAACCTAGTTTAAAAAATGACATTTATTGCATCGTATTGTAGTACAGAGCTCGATCTGACCATTGGTTATTTACCTATTGCCTGCTGCCTCGGAGAACTGAGAATACTATACAGTATTGATGGCTATGAATGACAGGGTGCAATGGAATGGTGAATAAGTCATTCAAAAAGGATAACTTTTTTTGCATTGTTCTCAGCTGTGTGACACTGGCAGATGGGCAACAGAACTGTTCTCAGAAGGCAAATGGTCAATTGCTTATGCTTGCTCTGATTTCAATGTCCTGTTTTCTGCATGCCAGGTGTAATATTTATAAAACGCTGGAATGCCTTTTATATCGAACAACCGAAAGCATTCTGGTGATTTCCCAGGTTCTAAAAGGTGGCCCTCTGGTTACCTCCTACACCAGAGATCAAATGCCTCCTTAATGGTGACTAATTGGCAATATGCTACTTTTTGCACACTGCACTAAATAAAGCTGCCTTTTACCACCTTAAACACTTTTGTTCTTTTGCATATTAAAACATTTTGATTTTGTTCAAAGAGTCTCTGCTATCTCTCCTGACAGATTTTGTATTATGCAAACCACCAGGACCATTTTCCCACTATTTTGAGCAAAGCACAATGAAATGGAAGAGAATGGATAATTTATTTAATTTCCTATTCTCTGTCACAAAAGGTAAAATGAGATTCTGCTTTGGCACATTGTTTTGACCAAGAGGGAGTTAAAAGCTAAACATTTATAGAAAGTTAGCTAGCCATTTCATTTGATATTTTTTGATAATGTATGCATAAAACGATTGACCTGATGTGATGGTTTGCATGCAGTACGTAGCTAGCAATTTACCTTACTACAACAGCAGCAATTAAAGTGCAGGAAAGTAGTGTCAAGCAATGAAATGCAAAAACCTTTAAGATTGTCTGATTGGCAAAGCCATCTGGTATTTATATGTATACTTTTAACAGTGGTGGGCCGTCAGGGCCTGCAAGGCCTTCTCTGCTGGCCTAAAAAATATCTGAATCACAGACTGATGTTAATTATATTTTGTCCATGAATACTTATTAAATAATTCCAAATGGTCTGTCCGCTTCCTCCTGGTTGCGCTGCATCCAGACGTGTATTTTCATATTAAAGCATTTAACCAATCACATTTCAGCCATCATTTGTTGCCACGGTCAAAGAAATCTGCCTGGAGGCCTTCACAATCAATTCTGAAGGCCCTGTAGCATAAAATAAGTGTTGATCAAACTGTTGCTTCAACCAATCAAATTTTGAGTTGGAGACACCAAGGCCTTCTAGAAGGCCTAGGTACGTCAGCGTATTCACACCCTTTGATTGGATAGTCAGAGAGTGTCTGACTATGATGTAATGTGATTGGTTAAATGCTTTAATATGAAAATACACGTCTGGAAGGAGCGCAGCCAGGGGAAAAGCTATGAAAGGAAGCGGACAGACCATTTGGAATTATTTAATAAGTATTCATGGACAAAATATAATTAACATCAGTCTGTGATTCAGACATTTGAGCGGACATTTTCAGCCCTAAAGCGAATTAAAACTTATGCCAGAAATACAACAGGGCAGGCTCGACTTTCAGCATTAGCTTCGATGGCGATAGAAAGAAAGGAGGATGGATTTTGTGTACAAATAATAAGGATTTTTGGTGAGTAAAATGTTGCTATTTTCCTAATAATATAGCAATTTTATGAGGTTATTATTGATGTTTCATGTTACGATCTTGTTTAGCTAGCTATCTAACCAGCTAAGTTTATGTAATAAACATGAGCTGTGACTCGAATAAAAATTGCGATCATAAAACAGGTCAGCTAGCGCTTTTTCTTATTATGATCAGTGTGTTTGTATGATTTAATGAAGTGGCTAACTTATTATAGCTAACCACCTTAGTCTTTAACATTAACTTTGTATCATTCAATTTTTAATAACAAGCTAGCCAGCATGCAAGGCAGATAATAACATGGCACGGCAGGCTGCATTACAAAATGTTATAGATAGCATAACTATCCCACACTGAACACAGGCTGGTTCTGTTTCTGCCGATCCGGTCTCGCGGTGAGAAGAGAACCGTGTCTCTCTGGTGGCAGCAGTGAGTTGTCTTTCTGTAAGCACAGATTCTCACCCGCTGTGATGAGGCAGGCCTGGGTCTGTGAGAGGGGACAGTGACCCCCCCATCTTCCTCTGTTATGTCCTGTCCCTACACCGTCCCCATAGCCCCATGTTTATACTGCATTTCTGCATAATAAGAATAAGATGGTTTTTATAGCCATAAAATAGTTATTTTGGATCAATTCAGACGGAGCCATAGGCGTAGCGTGGGTGATGCTACCCCCCCCCGGTCCGCGAAATAAATAAACTGGTCTCAGCTTTTTCTCGCGCGTAACCCCCCCCGCCGTCCACGCGAAAATGAAACCGGTGAACGGTGAAAGGTTGGGCAGCGTTACGTTACTGCGCTACGCCACTGGGCAGAGCACTACTGAAGGCCTAGGTGTGAAATGCACGGCCCGCCACTGACTTTTAACGACGTCAGTGGTAAACCTTGACAGTATTACAGCTAACTGCCAAAATAAAGGCACATTGGTAACCCGGGGGCACATTGGTAACCCGTAACAAAATAAACCCCACATTGGGGCTGGCACACTCAAACAGCTCTGGCCCAGGCTAGGAGAGTCCCAGCCAACCTCCACTCTCTCTCCCCCGCTGCCCTGTCAGCTACTGTTCTATCTTCCCTTCCCCCTACTGATTCCTTCTCTCAGCTACCAGCTGAGGAAGCATCATCCACCCTACTTTCCTCTCTCTCCTCCTCCTTTGACTCACTCTGTCCTCTATCCACTAAACCTGCTTGTCTCCGCCCCCCCGCCCCCTGGCTAACTGACTCCATTTGGGCCGTGCGACTGAAACTGCGAGCAGCTGAAAGGAAATGGAGAAAATCCAAATCCCCTGTGGCTCTGACTGATTTCCACACACTCCTGGCTACCTTTTCCTCTAACCTCTGCTCTGCTAAGTCTGCATTTTTCCTTTCCAAGATTCAATCTTCTGTTTCTAACCCTCGAAAACTCTACTCTACGTTTTCCTCTCTCCTCACCCCTCCTCCTCCCCCACCCCCCTCCTCTCTAACCGTGGATGACTTCGCATCCTTCCTTTGCGAGAAGGTCGATGACATTCGCAACTCCTTCCCTCCATCCTCTCCCTCACCTAATTCTCCCTCACCCATCGCACTACCTAAACCTCTCACCCCTCTGTCCTCCTTCTCGCCCCTCCCTGACTCAGACATCCTTCAACTTGTTCACTCCCACCGTCCCACCACCTGCCCTCTCAATCCCATTCCTTCCCCCCTCTTCCAATCCATTGCTATGGACATCCTCCCCTTTGTCTCCAATGTTATTAACTTGTCCCCCTCATCAAAAAACCCTCTCTGAATCCTGCTGTCATTTAAAACTACCGACCTGTCTCTCTCCTCCCATTCCTCTCCAAAACACTTGAGCGGGCTGTCTATAACCAACTGTCTGCTCATCTCCTACAGAATGACCTGCTTGATCCTAACCAATCTGGGTTGAAGACAGGCCATTCCACAGAGACTGCTCTCCTTGCGGTCACTGAGGCTCTTCACGTGATTAAGTCCCAATCTCTTAGCTCCGTCCTCCTCCTCCTCGACCTGTCAGCTGCATTTGACACCGTGGACCAACAGATCCTGCTCTCATCTCTCGTCAAGATGGGAATCTCTGGATCTGCATTGACATGGTTCGAGTCCTACCTGGCTGACCGGTCCTACCAGGTGGCCTGGAGAGGATCCCTCTCCTCTCCCCACACCCTCTCTACTGGAGTCCCGCAGGGCTTGGTGCTAGGCCCCGTCCTATTCTCCCCGTACACCAAGTCACTTGGTTCTGTTATCTCTGCTCACAGTTTTTCCTATCACTGTTATGCCGATGACACTCAACTCTTTCTCTCCTTCTCTCCATCTGATACCCAGGTCCCGGCACGGATCTCTGCATGCCTGGCTGACATCTCCGCATGGATGTCCACCCAGCACCTGAAGCTGAACCTGGGGAAGACAGAGCTGCTCTTCCTCCCAGCAAAGGGCTCCCTGATGATTGATGCGTCAATCACCATTGAAGGCTCCATAGTGTCTCCGTTCCAGTCTGCCAGGAGTCTTGGAGTGACCCTGGATAACCAGCTGTGCTTCTCAGGCCACATTGCAGCGATCACTCGGACCTGCCAATTCTCCCTCACACAACTCCTGGTCCAGGCCATGGTGATCTCACGTCTGGACTACTGCAACTGGACTGGTGCTTGCTTTTCAAGCGGCTAGAGGTACTGCTCACCCATACCTCCAGTCACTCATCACTCCCTACACCCCAGCAAGACCCCTCAGCTCCGCCTCGTCTGGCAAACTGACTGCCCCATCTCTCCGGGCGCCTGGCAGCTGCTCCTCGCGGTCTCGTCTCTTCTCTGTCCTGACCCCTCGCTGGTGGAACGACCTTCCGCAATCAGTCAGGACCACAGAATCACTTGCGATCTTCCGCAAGAGACTCAAAATCTTTTCAGACTCCACTACCACTGAACTCTGTACATCTAGCTAATTGGCATCACCACTGCCTACTTGCTCAACACTATATACTATATACTTACTCCATTTAATAATAAAAATAAAATAAAAAAAATTCCTTCCCAGTGTTACAGGTATGCAGCTGCCTGCAATGATGTCTATCGCTGTATTACTGCACTAATCTCTTGCGCATACTATGATTGTTCCTACCATGTATTTATGCACATCTTGTAAGTCGCTCTGGATAAGAGCGTCTGCTAAATGCTTAAAATGTAAATGTAATGTTGTTTTTTAAGATTCATGCCATAGTTCGAGGATTAACATAGTTAGTGTAGTGCTTTAGTGATGATACATGTACACTCACTGGTCTGGGAGTGTTGTACAGCCTAGTCTAATTGTAAGTCATTCTGGATAAAACCGTCTGCTATATGACTGTAATGAATGTATGCAGACCCACAAACATTGGACCGAATACATTCATTACAGAAGCAGCAATGTGTGGCCAAAATATTTGCAGAATCCTTTGTAGCCTTTGTAACACAAATGTATCAGCAAAATGTGGAACTGCTGATGTACAAATTGTTAAAAAGTTGGGCCTTGATTGTCTTAAGGAAAATAAAGTAATTGTTTTTTGTCTCTGTATTAGTGTTTCGATACAATTGGGTGATTTAGCCCAAACAAATGATTGCTTTTGTTCCCAATTGCTGTTCCTTTCCACTGCATGTGAGCTGCAACCAAGCAGTTTTCGAAAGTGTTCAATTCCGCTGGGATCCAGTGGCTCCTACTAACAGAAAAGGTCAACCTGTAAAGTAAAGAAGTAAATAAATTCAAGGAAAGTGCATAAAGAGATTGACAATGACTCTTAAGGCCCTGCCCATTGAAGAGGGGACACTTTTGTTATCTCACTTCCACATGCGGCTTACGCCCGCAAGGCAGGAACAAAAGACATGGCTTAGGCAAAGGAGAGGAAAAAATGGGCCCTGCAAGCCCAATGCATGAGATTCCATAACGACGGCGATGGTTGAAGCTCCACGCAAAAATAAAAATAACAAATAAAAAATAACAAACCTCCTGGACTTTTTCGAAGAGGCTACAAAGTGTGTTGACCTGAACCAGGCTTATGATGTTATATATTTGGACTTTCAGAAAGCATTTGACAAGGTACCACATGAGAGGCTCATTGCTAAAATGAAATCAGTAGGAATTGTAGGAGTAGTTTCACAGTGGGTTAAAAATTGGCTGCAAGGGCGAATACAAAGAGTAACAGTAGGTGGGGCCGAATCTGACCTCGGTGCTGTGGGCAGTGGTGTCCCGCAGGGATCGGTGCTGGGACCTCTGCTCTTCCTTATTTACATAAATGATCTGGATATGGACATTAGTAGCAAAATAGTTAAATTTGCAGATGATACTAAACTTGGGGATTTGGCAAACAGTTTGGAATCGACAAAAGTAATCCAAGATGATTTAAACAAAATCCAAAAATGGGCAGATACATGGCAGATGACGTTCAATATTGCTAAATGTAAAGTAATGCATGTGGGAAATAAAAACATTAGACAGGAGTATTTTATGGGAGGAGAAAAGTTAGTAGGTGTTCAATTTGAAAAGGATTTAGGAGTTGTAGTGGATCAAAGCCTATCTGCATCAAAGCAGTGTGCTACAGCAGTGAAAAAGCCAACAGGATGCTGGGATACATAGCAAAAGTATAGAGTACAAATCAAAGGAGGTTATATTAATGTTATATAACGCCTTTGTCAGACCGCACTTAGAATACTGTGTGCAGTTCTGGGCACCGCACTACAAGAGAGATATTGAAGCTCTTGAAAAGTCCAAAGAAGGGCAACTAAACTGATACCTGGTATGAAAGGTAAAAGTTATGATGATAGACTTAAGGCACTCAATTTATTTAAACTTAGCAAATGCAGACTTAGGGGGATTTGATTGAGGTTTTTAAATTCCTAAAAGGGATTAACAAAGTAAAATACCAAAGATTTTTTAAGATAAGTGGGGTCAGCAGAACAAGAGGCCACAGGTGGAAATTAGTTAAAGGCAAATTCCGCACAGATATTAGGAAGTTTTTCTTTACACAGAGAGTTGTCAATGCCTGGAACAGCTTGCCAGGTCAGGTAGTAGAGGCAGAAACGCTCGGGCTATTCAAGGCCAGGCTAGATGTAGTACTAGATGTTCTTTAGATTAGGACATGATGAGCCAAGATGGGCCGAACGGCCCGTTCTCATCATTATGTATTCTTATGTTCTTATGTTCTTATATTCATGAGCCCATTATAAGATGCGCTAGTCACGACGTGAGAGCTTCAATCCTTCTGACACAAACTGGCAATGAGTAAAGCTCTGACGAATATTTGCGGTCATGGGAACATTTGCAGTCCATGTTACTGCCTCCAAAAATGTAACCAATCAGTGTATTCGCAGGGTGAGAAATGGAGTAGCCAATGGATGTTTTTATCTATTTCCCTATGCAATTCAGTAGCAATTCCCATATAGTTGTATGGAAAGACTGGATTTTTGTTTTCTCCACAAAAATGTAACCCGCAAGATTTTATAGACCCACTGGACACTCTGTATTCTGAACACTGAAGGTTCTTTCTCCCGACTGTTGAAGCCAAACATTCCAATTTGATATGTCTTATGAATATATATATATTATATATACACAGGTACTCCTCACTTAACGACCAAGTTCCGTTCCTACGACTAGGTCATTGAGCGAATTGGTCAATAAGCGAGGAGCCGCCGTTTACCGATATTTCAAGCATACTGCACTGTTAGTGGTTGGGGAGTGAAGTCTGACTGACTGCAGGAACGAGACTGAGACTGAGAAAGGGTGATGCAAGATGAGATGCTTGACGCTGAGACGCCGCACTGCCGTTTCCACGACCAAAGTTCTCGTACAGTGTACAATACCGACTGGTCGGAGACCTGGGTTAACATATAACAAACACAAAGCACAATCACAAACACAAAATCTTCACCCTACTCGCCGCAAAACTTTTGGGTAAAAACAACGAACTAAAATAACAAACTAAAATAATCATAACTTACGGGACACCGCGCCTCTTCTTCCGGAGTTCCCTTGGAACCTCCCAGGCACACACATATCCAGTGACCTTTCAAGTGCTTCCCACCCATGCATACTGAGACACTCAAACTTTGCAGTTCGAGTTCTCTTTCCAACCCATTCATACAGAGACACTCGCCACTCCCCACAGTGAGAGTTTTCTGGCAACCAGCTGTTGCCCAGAAACACTCTCCACTGCCCGAGTGCGAGTTCTCTTTCAATCACACAAATAAAACCGAGGGCGAGAGGCAGACCCTCTTTCAGGGCGCCCTCTCGCTCTCTATCACAATCACACCGAGGGAAAGAGGTGGACACTCTTAGTGCGGCCCCTCTCCCTCTTTCCCACACACACAAGAAGCACTCTACTCAGTCACTTTCGACAAATGCACGCAAAACTCAACAAACATCAAACATCAAACCATCACACATCAAACATCAACCATTCCACAATACAACACGACAATCCACAACATACGTGCACGCGCACTCACACACACACACCCATCAAGACAAAGACAAAAGACTAACTCTCATGATGCAACATCAATGACAAGACAAGACTAACTGATTCCCCACTCGCCCCACCTGCCCTTAAATAGGCTTAGTTTCTGCCTGGCTCAGGTGGGACAAGTGAGGCAATCACCCATCTATCAATCACTCACTCACATTTTCACACAGACACCCAATCAGCCAATTGACTTCCATATAAAATGGACACAAATCCAATTAAATAATAAGCCAAATAATAATTAAACCAATTATGGCCTTTGGAGCAACCTTCCAGGCGACAGTTCACTCTCACACCCTGTGAGAGTGCTAAACCTGCCCCCAGAAAGCCTCCCTGCTCCAAAGGCCTCCTCCACATGTAAAACACAGGCAACCCTGCCACTCCCACGTGGCCGAGACCGACGCCCTCCACAGACCCGTTCACCACACCCCAGTGCACATACATTTGTGCTGCAGTGTTCTCAGCTCGGTTTTTATCTACTGATGAAAACTGTGCTAAAATTAATAAATGAAATTAATCATAAAAACTATATTTAGGAACTTTAAATGAAACACAATGCAACTCTGAATGTGATTATGGAGAATCAATAGAACAACAAGCCCAACATTTTATGAATAATTAACGAGGTGTTAAAAACAGCAGTCGAATTGAAGAGACGGCTCTCATGTGGTCCTATGTAATGGTGCCTTGTGAAGACACTGCATGAGGCATTGGCTACAATGGAATACGAAGCTCAGCTTTGAGTCTGCATTAGCTTGCAGAAACACTGGGGACACAGGGGAACTTGTGGGCCTGTCAGGACCATGCAGTGTGATTGTAATCAAACCCAAAACGCTTCACTGGATGACATGCTGTGGCTTTTTGTCAAGGGAATCCAGCGCTCGTATGTTATTGTGGATTTTTTTTTCCATTTCATTAGAAGTTTTATAATAAACATGAATTGTCATGTAATACACAACAAATTATCATTGTGAGGGGGTCAGGGGTGAAAAAAACTAAACATAAATGACAAAATAAATACTGCTACACAAAATAGATTTGATAAGCAGGGGAAAGTACCCACTCTACTGTTCAATTGGCCCTGGGCAACTTAACATTTAACTCAACAAAAATATTGTGAAAATAGGATAATCAAAGTCATTTAAATTGATTGCTAAATAAAGTGAAATATACTGTATAGTGCTTTAACATTAATACACTATTCTACAAACTCTTTTAACATTACTACTATGAAGTGCATAATAGCACACTATTTTCAGCATGGCAAGTGTGCGTGTTCTTGTGTGTGTGAGACAGTTTCGGGGCAGGGCTTGCATGAGTTACATGCTTTCTTAACTTCAGAATCTAAAGTCAACAAGACTGAAATTACACCTCTGGTACCTTGAAGAGAATTTAGTTAGTAATTGGTGTGGCCGAGTGTCAAGGATAGCTGGTCAGAAGACTGTGCTGGAACGGAGAGACAGGAGCAATCTTTCTCAAGGTCATCTACACGTCAGAAGAAGTGACCATGACAGCCCGTAGGATTAAGGCTTTAACTCAAAAAGTGTTTTTTTGGGGGCGAGGGCAGCCGCTGAACTAAAACCAACCAAAACATCTTATCTCTAGCTAAGAAGCTCATGGGAAATTAAAAGTGCACCTTAGTTCCGGACCTTTTGGGAGGGTGGATCAGAACCGCGTGGCTGCTTGTAATCAGAGGAGGAAGTGTATAAAACTGCAGCCGTTCCTCCAGGCCCTCTGTTTGTAGGTCATTATAGTACAGCCACTCCTATGCCCCAGTCTATTGAGCCTGTATGGACAGCAGAGCAAGAATCTGAGCAGAGTCACATAACCAGAAGGTTTCAGGATCAATTCCCATTTAGCTACGCAGTCAAAGAGCAAATTTATCAGTGATACATTTCCAATCCGCTTTGGACAAGAAATAAACAGACTCGTTATTCATATCTCTTAAATGAAAGTGAAATAAAATGTTTATATCAGCAGCAGCAACAGAGTTCTAATAAAGTTTCATGGAGCCTTGGTCATGTTTTGCAATAGCTTGGTAGGGAGGGGGGAGGGGACAAAGTTAGGCTATCAAATTTAACAAAGAAAGACAAATGAGCTTAATACAGGAGCCAAGGCAGAGAATCAAATCAAATGATTGTAATATACATTGAATTGAATTTATTGGATTTCTTCTTTTGAGCAATTACCAAAAATACTATATGGCATACTATGTACAAATCAACTTTTGTGTTCCTACAAATGGTATTATATGACGCATAGGGAAAATAAAGCAGATATTGTCAGTATCAATTCATAGAGTTTAATTTGTATTGTTCCTTGGCTTCAACTTTTTTCTCTTTCCTTAAATGACATGACATATGGGGGACTCCCAGTTGGTATATCCAGCTGAGGCACTTCATGTTTAGTGACCATGCCAGTGCTGTCTGCGCCCGTGAGTCCTGCAGAGTCCTCCATAAAATTGGCCATATTGATGCCCTGGGAGGAAGAGTTTCCTGCCTTGCTGCTCAACAGAGACTCCTCTGGTCAATCAGGGGACTGCCACTTCCTGCCTGAGTTACGTAGCCCTCTGGTATTGCAGCAGCTGCATGGCTCAGCAAGTGGATTTCAGAGGCTGCATGCGCTTCAAAAGATGAGTGTGCTAGCGTGCGTCCTCCCAGATTGATTGAGGGTGTTTCTGCGGTGGGAAGGACCTGCTATCACAATTGGGCATTCAAAATTGGGAATGAACAGAAAAACACAATACAAAAACGGATTAAAAAGGGTAATTGAGTAATTTAGATACTATTCTTTCACACTTACTCTTTGCTCCAGCGCTATTGCTCATGTCCACCTCTTACATGTGTTGTGCCTGCAGGTTCTTCCAACCTCCAATCACTATCCAGGATCAGGTCAACAAATCCTAATCCCAACACCAACCATTACAGAAAGGAAGGTAAAACCGATCTAGTGTTAGTCAACAGGAAAAAATCACCCTCTTCCTGGCCTGCGTGTGGCAACCACTGACTCAGCTCAAAAGGTGTACATATTTATAATATAATTTATAATATTTGTAATATGTATTTATAATATATTTTATATCAATCCACTGTGTATTTTTACAGTTCTCAAGACACGTGTGATTGATTACCACAAATATGACTGTAAAAAGGCACTTCAAATATAGATTGTGATGTTTCTTCATCCTGTAGCAAGATGTGATCATGTCCTGCCATTGGATTTCATGTTCTTCTGTCCACTCTCTGACTGGCACAGCCACTGGTGCACAACGAGAGAGTGGTGGTAATTTTCCATCTGGGACAGTGACGGATGTGGCTGCTAACTGGCTGTGACATACAGGGATATTCCAGGACCTTGCAACTCAACTCTCTCTCTCTGCAGTGCGTCACTCCTGCCTGCCATCAGCGATGCTTGGCCACACACAGCACATAATCGCCTCCACTCCCTTTTTTCGCCTACCTCCATTTTGACCCCCTTCTTTCTTTTTATCCCTGATTTAGAATTGCCAGTTGTGATCCTATACAGAACAGTGTAAGTGAGCTATCACCAATCAGAGGAGAGATGTACCTCTCACTGACTACAATGGGTACCCGTGGGAACCTGGCCGACGACACCTACCATGCTCCCGATGGGACAAGCCCAATTATATTCCTCAGCTGCTAACACCTGGTCACCTAACATAGCTGGCTAATGACATACGTATAGCCAAGGCCAAAGGTTGAACCTGCGACTATAGAGTCCCAACCACATGGAAGCTCCTCCCAGTTGTATTTAAATATGGACGTTCCCGACAAGAACCGTTAGACACAACCCCTAAACGTACTCATGCAGTAACAGAAACCTCACAAGAATGTTCAGGCAGCGAGCATTTCTTTAATCAATCAATCAATCAATATAACTTTATTCATATAGTGCATTCTATAAAGCATTTGTCACAATACACTTTACAGCAGACCCCAGATTGAACCCCCATAAAGGGAAGCCTAAGGCAACAGTGACAAGGAAAAACTCCCTCGGTGGAACAAAAACACAGCCCCAGTGGTGAGAGAGGGAGACAGAAACAACACGGGGAGTTAGAAAAAAGCAATACATACGTATAGCGAGAGATCAAATATGGGGGCAACAGGTGACCCCTACCAAAAGTTAACCATGGCAGCAGAGCTATTAGGATGATTCGGTCAACAGGTGAAATTAACCAGCCGTTTCCCTTCAGACTGTCAGGTTAGTTTGACACAGCGGCAAACAACACAACAGTGTTCAAAAGAACCAGGTCCTACTTTTTTCGATGGTATCCGTGAACACATCTTACACAATGTTTTAGAGACCCTATGAGGGAGGCTTCTGAGCATCTCATCTGAGCTTGATAGTTGATGCTAGGTTTCAGGAGATTGCCGAGAACTGAGCAGAGCAACCTGTTTCCATAGAAACAGAGTTCAGAGGTCACCGTTGTCCTCCATTGTCACTTATGAAGGTGATCCATCCTTGGACCTTACCAAAAGCTAAGACAGATCTGTCATCTCTGGGGATGGGGGTGGGGTTATGAGATTATATCCTTCCTTAGAATGCTAGTGCAAGGTGGCATCATATCTTGGTTATTTTCACATTTAGCAATGTGAGAACAGCACAACATAATTGTAAACTTCACAGCATGTCTTTTCAGGCATTAAATGGTTCTGAACAAAGAGAAAATGTAAAAGTTGTAATCAAACAATAGTCATACTGTTTAGTATTGTTGTAGTATTGTTATATTATAATAAAAAGAAAAGGAAAAAAGCAGCAGAACGTGTTTTGGTTATGCCTTCTCCAGCATAAATCCTTCCAGTATGTCTACTTCTGACCCAGTAGCGGAAGAGATGTATTTTCACTTCAGCACGTCAAACCCCTTCGTTTGAAAAAATGAGGAACATCTCCACCTTTCTGACAATGGTAAACATCTCAGGGATCATATCCTGAGATGAGGATATAGAGGAGGGGGGTTGTCGCTTGGAAGGTATTTAGAAAGCTTTCAGAGGTGGTCAGAAAAACATCCCCGCTATTATATTTAGAAGGGCTGTGTCCTGGAAAAGCAAGTCCAGAGGGTTGATTACTCAGCGTGGTGTTGCTGAGGTAAAAGCACGCTCACATTGTTACACACAAATTGCAATGGTAATGTGAACCGACAGCCAGGCCTGATGTATCTACCCACAGATAACGTCAAACTAGAGATAATGTCTCTGCAGCCACTGGGTACTTTCAGTTTGTTATCCATCGATCCTGATTTTTCCCTTGGTTGACGGGGGCACACATGCACATTCACATGCACACTCACACACGCGCACACTAAAGGTTGTGAGTCCGCACCCTTGCTAGACCAGCAGTTCAAAATCACTGTCATTGTAGTGCTGCTGAGTAAATAAACTGAGGAGCTGTGACTGTTCAGCAGATACTCTGCTTGTGTGTGTGTGTGACTTGCAGAATCCATAAGGCACAGAGAATCAACAGCAGTATTAGCACTTGTCCTGGCTGCGCATGTTCGCGTGTGCACATGCAGCAGTGAGGAACTTTACATGAAAAGCATCCCGAAAGTGTCTGTTATACTTTTAGAAATACTTATCCACGTGTAACGAAAAGCTGCCCAAGCTGTGAAAGCTGATTTTCTAGCTTTTTAAATAATCAGACTGTCATTTTAAAATAGCCCACAGCAGAACCTGCATGTGTGTGATTATCCCTGGGGCGAGCACCCAGGTAGGTCACCTTGACTGTTCCAGGGTGGGAACACTTCTCTTTTATAGAACACTCTGCTACGTAGGCTTGTATTTCCAGCATCCGGGGCAATTTCCCTTCCCACATTCTGCCTCTCTCAAAATGGACATAAAATCACCCGTTTTTGATTAGTTGTGAGTTGTATTTTTTGTGACAAAGGTTGATCTACTAGACTGGTCTGCCTACCAAGCAATTCAGCGATTGAATTGATAATTGGCATCCACATATAGGATAAGTGAGGGGTTTTAATACGTAATACCACTTCAGGGTGCTGAACCTGAAACAAGGTCATTTGACTGTTAAGGCTTCACTGGATTCAGGAAATAGACATTTTAATCAAAGTCTCACTTGCCCGGATATATCAATGTATACCCCTTAAAGATCTTGATGAATAATTGATGCAGCAGAGCACCAAATCCTCTACCTGATCACAGAAGAATATGTAAAGCCCTATGGCCAAATACTCCCTACTGTAATGCTTCTATAAACCTTCTATAACCTCTGTCTGACGCAACATAAATGCAAGAGGCTTGAATAAAAATGTAATCAAAGACATTGTGGCCGTTATATGCATCTACTACAGCAGAGGTTTTCCCAGAATACTGTTTCACTCTATAATGTATACTGTATAATGTATAGGCTTTATAAAATGTTATTGATAATTATTTTTTTGTGGCAAACAGCAACTATACTTGACATTAGTTGTCAAATGCGAAGCCAAAGTTAGAAGTATATAAACACGTAGGAAATAATTTTCTATTTAATTCTCATGTCAACGCTGCAAAGTCAAATCCAATCTGTGCTAAATTTGAGTAGGCTTTTAATTTGGAGATGGGAAAAAATCCTTCTTCTGATATCACATGAGCAGGAACAAGAGGGAACCCCTAAGGAGATCCATATTGGAGGAAAATGTAGAGAAAGCAAGAAAGGCATTATAGCAGTGGCTTTCCTTACATAAAGAATCACAATCTTCAACTCAAACTGTTTTATAGTGTCACTGCTTATAGGGGAGAGGGGATTTGTGACCTCTATAGCAGCGTGGAAGCTGCAATCATAGGAACAGGCCTTTCAGTGTAAATCGACAGGATCACCGGGACAGAGGCAGGGCCAGGTGATATGCCTTAATCCCAGATTTACACCCTTAAAGAAGTGAGCATTCCACATCGGCGGATATAAACCATGTAGCCGACGGTGCGCGAGTGGTCTCTCGGTAATAACCTTCCAGAGGTAATCCTCGCAGCTCAACAACTGCGCCGCCGTGATACCGACGATCGCTGGCCACAGCTGCAGCATTATCCCGGGCATATACAGGCGACGCACTTGGGCTGTTCCTGGAGACCGACGGCCCATCCCTGGGAATCGCCCTTTAAATGCCACCTTCGCCGCGTGGATATCGTGACCTTGTTCGATTATGGCAAACGCGAATCCAATTACGCGACTAAGCCTTCGGACGAAACGACCGGTGCACACCGTGGCCCTTCGTTTTCGATTTAACCTTCTCCACTCCCTCCAGAGAGAAGGTTTAAAAATGAATGGATTCGCTGACCAGACATTTCTTTGTGTAATAAAACAGCCTGCCTTTTCTGTAGTAGCTATATATTTAGAACAGGAAAGAGGAAGCCCTTTCACTGTTACCATGGGCGTACTGAGACCAAGTGTCTCCACCGCCAGCCTATTGACTGACAGCTCCCGGCAGCCTACAATCTGTCCCATTTCGAGAGGCACTGTCGAAGCTGAGTTCCATACACCAGCCCTCTTGACACGGCCCCTTCATGTTTTAACCAGAGCACTTAACACATTTTCCCACCACATAATGTCTAACGCCATTCAAATCCTCGCCATAGCAATTTATTTTATTACAGCAGCTGTAAAAAGCATTTGTATTAACACAGCTCCCTCAGCGGGATTAGTGTTGAGCTTCGTTCGATGTCATCCAGTACATTAAGCAGTCGCCACATAGTAGCAACACATCTGTGTCGCTGCTCCCCCTCCCCCAAGCATGAGTGTGCCAGTGTAGTCTGACAGATGCGCCATGTGTGAAGGAGTTCCATCAGCATGGAAACTCTCATGTTGGGCCTTTTAAGAAATGCACACAAATGAGAACCCCCAGGAGGATCGGTTAACAGCCCACCAAACCATGAGATGAGTAAAAGCACTGGAGTAAAAACTGTGAAGCAACGTGCATGTCACCATTTAGACTGAAAAGGGAGCTAAATTACTTTCATTGTTACTACGCTTTCCAGAAGGAGTTGGATTTTTACTTTTTTTAATTGTCAGTACCTCTTTTATCCCAGGGGGGAAAAAAGCATATTTTGTCATTACAAATCGTTTGGGTTTCCGCCTGCCTGGCATTAAAGAAGCCATTTCTCACACTTACTAGTTTTGAGAGAATGCAAAACTGAGATTGAATGCTTGCATTACTGTCAAAGCCCAAAACAGAAACATGCTGCTCTGCGTTATGAAGGTGTCACGGTGCATTGTGAGTATGGAGTTTACCATTGTTGGGTTGTTCTACACACATGTAGTGGCCAAAAAGAAAGACTTGGGTAAATGAGGGACACAAAGTATATTGAAAGCAGGTGCTTCCACACAGCTGTTGTTCCTGAGTTCATTCAACAATTGACATTCCAGCAAAGTCAGGGTTGTGTACCCTGGCAGCCCTAGTTGCCTTATGGCTAGCATAGCTAGAAGGCAACACTTCATTGACTTTGAAAGAGGGATTGTTGTATGGTATGAGCTTCAGTGATGAAGACAGCTGAACTTGCTTATGTTTCACGAGGAACAGCGTCTAAGATGATGTCTGCATGGAACTAGTTCTGGATCATGACGTGCGTGCATTCATTCAAGGTCCAAGGCTAAACAGACAAGCAACACTAAATCAACTGACTACAAATCTCAATCTAGGGCATAAGCAGGCGGTTTCATAAACAACGGCCCATCAAGAACTCTACAGGGCCAGTCGTATCATATTAGTGTTTCAACCTTTTCAGCCACTACCTGTGCATCTGTGTCAGTAGTGTTGGGTTTACAAGACGTTTTGAATTAATAGCACACTTTCGTGTTATCGTGAACTGGGATACTTTGAGACGTCCTTTGATAAGCAATCTGTCATGTTCCTGAAGTGTGCACTGGAAGAACTCTCCATGCCTGTTGAAGCAGTGAGCAATTCCTTCTCATTTGCCGCTCCGTGGGGCTCATTTATTCTTTTGAATGAGTTAAATGAGCGATGAATTACTTTATGAGGCCTTCATGAGAGAAGAAACGCTTCCCTGACATGAATAGGCATCTGAAAGGAGCCCCAACAATACACCATTTCGCTTACCTTCATTAATTCTTCTGTCAGTTGGTTTTTCCAGAGAAACTGAGCATCTATTTTCACCAGAGGTAATAAAGCGAAACTCAAATTTCAAACTTGCACGGATTCTTTATGAAAGGGGAACAAAAAACACCAGTCTTTTTAATTGAATTTATTTTTGGTCACGTCTCCATGGATTCTTTTCACATTTGTGGACTGTCTGAGAAAATTCAAATAAAAATATTTAAAAAAAGGTTTTAACACCATGCAAATCAACGCTCCATAATCAAAGCTCCATAATGATATTAACTGTGGTAATGAATCTGACCTCCTGGTGCCAGATTTGCATGATGGGATTGTATTTGCAACATCACCCTGCCTTTCAGAGTATACAAATCTTACAGAGTTTATAAGTATTTTCTCTATGTAGCCCACAATCTCCATAATCTATATCTTAAGAGAACAGTCAAAGAAAAGGAAAGCAAATGAATACTGAAGGAATACTGTTGGTGTGGTACAACCTGTAACAGTCACAATGAAAGGGGAAGATACCTTTTCCCCAAGCCTACAACTGAACCATAGGGGAAACACAAAACTCAAATTCCCACAATGCATCATTGCTCTGCAGAATTCAACACTAATTCCCACAATGAAACTAATTTGAGGTGACATTGTACACGTTACACTGTTGAACACAGATTCCAACCAGTTTTAAGTTACAAGGACCTGTTTTTCAGTAGTATCTCTATACCAAACTCCATTTGCTGAGCAATACTGACATCTGGAAACCTTTCAACAAGGTGTTCTAAGCGGCTAATCAATCTGGCTGCTTTGGATGACAGTGACATTTCAAGACCCCTGCTGTAGAGCCTGCTAACTAGTAGTCTAAATGTGACAGGCATAGAGGACATACTTGATTTAATTCAGTTTATTATTTATATCAGTTCATTATTTGTATTGTGTCTCTGTTTATTACCATCAGTGGTGCTGGGTTCAACACTGCCACCTCTAGATATCTAAGATCAGGCTAAACCAATATCTGGATGCTGTAGGCAGCAAACTCTTTCTTCGGCAAATCTAAAACTATTCTTGCAAAACAAAAGGAAATTATGGAAATTTTCCTTAGTCTCTTATTGTGCTATGGCGGAGACATTTCCAGAGAGTTCTCAATGGCTCCATTTGACCAATAAATCCATAAGAGATGGTCTGTTAAAATACACTGCTGACCAAACTTGTATCATAAAATAGAAACAACAAAAAAAATAACACAATGAATACTGCTTTAGGTTCCCCGTCCCCCATCCCGTCCCCAATGCCTTTGCAGTGCCCATGGGAGATCTAGACTTACAATGCTTTAGGAAACGCAGGGAACTGAGCAAGAAGAGGTAAAGCGGTGGGAATGGCTCGGTTTCACACTGCAGTGCAGTTCATCAGGTGTATGAGAACCAAAACTATGTACCAAGAGGGATCCAGTGCGTTTCACAGAAACAATCCAACAAACAAGCAAGTAAAACCCTGGAGGAAGGAGGCGATCTGACACAACAACATTTTAAGGTGGAATGAAACCTTGACACCCCTGTGGCCGTGCAACACTGGTACGACCCAAGTTGCAAGAGACTTCACTTTCACAGTGCTGCTCCGGTAGGTATAGACCCCTCTCCCCCCACAAGGTTATGTCACGTCATTCTCCTGTTTAGTGTTACTGCATCATCATGCCTTGTTATTCACAAGTTAAGTTAAGAAACATTTGTAATTTTCAGTTTTTTTCTTGAAAAAAAAAAAAAAAAAAAAGGATAGACATATCTTCAAGTACTTAATTCCTCTGGGAGTCGCATCACGATCAGAGTTAATCAACCTTCTTGTCCGCTGAGCTCTTCACTGCCTGCTGCTGCTCCTCGCCTTCTTTCTGCGCCTCTTCTTCCTCCTCCCCCCCAAAGCCCTGGGGCCCCACGCTCCCTCTCTGCCCTCCGTCGTCATCGTCGTCGTCGCTGCAACCTTCCTCCTCCTCCTCCTCCTCCTCCTCCTCCTCTTCCTCCACCTCCACCTCCCCCACCTCATTGGCCTGGTCCTGGGCGAGGGCCTCCCTCTTCAGTGGCTCCGTCTCCTCGCGGCCATCATCTGACTCGGCAGTGCAGATGCCGTAGCACATGAGGCTGATGATGCCCAGGGGCAGGCCGAACAGGAAGCAGCCCAGCAAGGGGGAGCTGCGGAACACCGACTGGTGCGCGTGAGAGAGAGGGGGAGAGAGAGGGAGAGAGAGGGAGAGAAAGAGAGAGAGAGAGAGAGTGCCCCTTTATTAAAACACTAAAGGAGACAAACAAACACCATTACATACATGTAACTGCCAAAATAAAGGAAACATAAACATAGTGTGTCTTAGTAGGGCGTTGGGCCACCATGAGCCGCCAGTTTCAATGTGCATAGATTGGCGTCTGTGTCTGGAACTCTATTGGAAGGAAGCAGCACCATTCTTCCGCAAGAAATTCCATAATTGCTGTTTTGTTGATGGTGGTGGAAAACGCTGTCTCAGGCGCCACTCCAGAATCTCCCATTAGTGTTTAAATGGGTTGACATCTGGTGACAAAGACAGCCTTGGTATATGGTTTACATCGTTTTCATGCTCATCAAACCATTCAGTGACCACTCGTGCCCTGTTGATGGGGGCATTGTCATCCTGGAAGACACCACTCCCATCAGGATATAAATGCTTCACCATAGGATGAAGGTGGTCACTTAGAATGGCTTTGCAATTACTGGTGTTTACCTTGCCCTCTAAGGGGTTGAGTGGACCGAAACAATGGTAGGAAATGCACACCACACCATAACAGAGCAACCAGAACCCTAAAGTTTGTCCTTTATTTTGGCAGTTATCTGTATAATACATCATGACATCCCACTCAAAATAAAATAAAAAAAGGAGTAATAAAAACAATGATTAAAAAAACTCCAGCCTCAAGGCAGGTGCACAAGCCCTCCCATCCCCTGCGTGCCCAACACACCAGATCATTTCGAAACCGCTCATGTCACCTGTAAGCTGGGCGTGGGCGTATTACCTTTGAACCCCTGAACACCAACAGCGGGTCGTTTTGGACAACCTTTCGGAACTTTATTTTCGCCCAGTCACTCACGCTGCCAGCTTGTTGCCAAGTTTATCAGGCAACATGAGTCCGTGTGTGAACCTGTACCCTGGACTGAAAACAGCCCTCCCACACAGCTGCTCCAACCGGTGGAGAGAGAAGAGAAGTTGCTGAGGAATTTAACTAAGGAGATCCCTTGATGGAACTTTTTGTTTAACAATGTAGGGGCTTTCAGTGTTGAGTAAAGAGGGCTTTCCATCATCACTATTTAGTATTTTTGCCAGCAATCACCATAATCCCACAATTATTGCGTTTGATTTCTACACCGAGAAATCATTTTAACAGATCAAAGTCATTAGCCTTTGTTTTAGTTATGTGTGCATTATCGTACAAAGCCAGGGTGTTTATAAACAACAAGCAGAAATGACTGGAACATATTTACGATAAGTCTTAATCGGTTGTTTTTTTAATCTATTGCACTCTTTAATCTTTCGGTCATACCAACTCCAGCTTAGTATCATCAAATCAAAGCATATCTCCAGAAAAAAACTTGCATGGATTCACTGTTCTTCATCTGTGGCTGTCCTCAGCCCATCCAGATACTACACAGATCATCGGATCTGTGCAGGCTTTTTCCCAGGTTGGCTTTTTCCTGGAATCATAGTAGGCCAGAAAACCAGCTTTGGTTTGAGACATGACAGACTAGACAAAAAACACCAAATGTTTTAAAGATTAAAGATGATGAAATTATGATTATTTTAGGTGGAGTTCGCCATTTAAGTTCTCAAAATGCTGCTCTGTCGTTACAGCAAAGCATTGCTCTCCTGCAGCAGAGGTGTGAGAAACGTACTGGCGGGTTTATGTGTGCCCTTTTTCAAAGCAGCACATCCATTGAATCAACAATACCACAAGAGGAATAGCTCAGTTAAGCCTGATCTCCTGCCCTTTTCTATCTCTCTCTCTACCTCTCTCTCTACCTTCTTTTCAAACGGAGCACCTTTAATTTGACCCAATAAGATTCAAATGCTGTGTTCGTGTTCCGGGTGCTGTTCCCTGTCCCAGATTCCAGACCAGTTCTCCCATGCCCCGCCCACTACTGAATACGTAACTTGGAAGTGCAGCCAGCCAGTCCAGCATCTCCTTTGGACTGAAGTTGAAAAGCCCTTTAGTCTGTGTGTGTGCGCGTGTGTGTGTGTGTGTGTGTGTGTGTGTGTGTGTGTGGATGTTACTCCGGCTCTCCAGAGGAGGAAGGGGGGCGCTGGTGACTGCAGGGGCCATGGATATAGGCTGGATGAGGTAAGGGATCTCTCGTGGAATCTCTCGACATGAATTTCTTCTTCTATCAGATGCAACTTTTTCAGGGCTCGAGAGAACCTTTTTTAGGGCGTAACATTTTCTTGGGCACAAAACAACTGTCCCCATCAGCTTTTGTCCCTCACCGTCCACCGTACATACACTTACCATTATAGTGGATCTAGCGTCGAATGCCACTCTCTTGGCACGCTGGAATATGCCATCCCCGCCTTGAGCCTGGTCAAAATAAACACAGCCGTGTCAGATAAATATATATTTTTAAATTCTGTATAGTCATTTCCCTACCCTATATTTAAAAATCAGAAAGATTTGGCACGCCATGAAAATGGTTAGTTCACAAAACCTTGGTAGATTCCTGGCAGGAATCACTGCAATATGGTCAATGCTGTTCATTTAGTACTATAGCTATATTTGAACTAAAATGAAATTATAATGTGAATCAGTGGGTGTACTGCTCCCTACATTAAATCCCCCCCCGCCAACTCCTTCCTATAGACAGGTGTAGTTTGAAGTGAAAATGTGCTACATTTTCAGTGGTTCAGTTGGTAGAGCATGGCACTGACAATGCTTAGGCTGTGGGTTCGTCGATTCCCATTGGGACCACATATACTGAAAAATGTATGCATTCACTACTGTAAGTCGCTTTGGATGAAAGCATCTGCTAAATGGTGTATGTATGTATGCATTACTGTGTTAGTGTACCTACCACAGTAACAGTGTTGAAATGTACCATGACACGTTAGGTATTAGCGATTAAAATACATTATCTTCCAAGTCACTAAAGATCTAAAAAAAAAACCTTGAAGGGCATTCGATTGGTCACGCGCACAGCATGTCTAATAGTCAGGCGCCTCGTCAGACTGCCTGTCTGTCTAATGTCCAACTCAAGGTTAAACTGGGTGTGTAGGATCATCAGCTGTCCTGAGAGGTAAGCCTTTCGTTTGTTTTAGCCACGAAAGCCCTGGCATTATCTTACAAATTCCAGGGCTTTCAATAAAAAGCAATAGCTTGAACTTATTTATGATAATGGTCTTTCCACAGCCCGTTCTCGCAACGGATAACTCCTTGTTTCAAAAGGACAAATTATTTTGTGGTTCATCGCCACAGAAATCGATTTTTGCGGCTCCCTACCCGAGGAACGATGGCAGCACAGTTGGAAAAACAGCACCACGGAATGAAAAAGCGCATAGTTTTTCCCTCCGAGATGAGGACAGTGATAGTTAGCGATGACGGTTCTGATAAAGAACAGCCCTACAAGCGAGGCTACACTACTAATACCATTTCTCGAAATGTCTTTCGACCAACGACTGCCGTCTGTGTGCTCAAGATCTATGCTGGGGTTAATGAAATGAACCAGGGGGCTGCCGAGTCATCCACAGCCAGCGTTCTCATTAAACCAGCATGTTGGCCAATACCCTGGACAAACGCGAGGCGTCTGAACGCATTCGTCTGGCACGACCATCGTGCGCTTACTCAAAATGGTACATGGGTTCTGGGATCAGTAGGGTCAAAGGCCATCATTCTAATATTATAAGTGAGCCCCGTGGGTCCACTGACCTGGGCGCTCCCGTCCAGCACGCTGTCGATGAAGCGAAGGAGCTGCTCCATGGTCTCCACTGGCTCACCGGGCAGGAAGTACTGATCATTGGACGTGTTCACCACAATGATGGAGGGAACAGCAACCTCACTGGGGACCGGAGGCATGCATTTTGCTTTACATTTACATTACATCACACTCAAATCATATTTACTCCGTAGAACATCATATTTACTCCATATTACATCATGCTCATGTACAAGTCATTGTAAAGGCAATGATCAAATAAATGACCTATAGTTTGGTTTCATTGTGAAATGTGGGGTAAGGGCATCCATAACAATTCTGCAGCAAATTCTATGGTCTAGCACATTATCACAGTATAAAACACTCCTTTAGGGTTATAACCATGATCTTCATTAAAAAACTGGTGGCACTTCGCCTGAAGTACAGTTTTTACAGCGTGGCCAGACATTATTTAGTGCCTCCAAAATATGTCATCAACATATTTATGTGCTTATCGGCCTACATATAATGGAAATATATGCGGTGTCCACTATGTTGCCATGTACACAGGAGGTGTCTTGGTGTCATTTGTGAACGCTTGACATTTGTGAACACACGTCAAGCAGTATGAGAAGTGAAAGAGGTGTTTCCATAAGAAAAAAGGTTAGGTCCACAAACGGGTTCGGGCATTGCATCGCGGCCTCCAGAGCAGTAGACTGAAGGTCCTCTCTCCCTGAAGCAGACTTGACTGCAGAAAACTCTGCAGGTCCTCCAGTGCTTTGAACATTCAGTGCGTAACCTCCGCCTTCATGCAAACGGAGTGGCGCCATGTGGCGCAGCTGGGGAATCGCAGCGCCGTGCTGTTAACGTTTGGGGGGGCTCCTTTACAAATTAGAGCTGACAACAGTGCTAGGGACTCCGGCACGAAGCTGCCTCACAGCGGCAGCTGATGCAGGGATCAGCGTCTAACCGGGAGGAGCGTGGGAGGCGCAGAGAGCTGGCCAACAAACAACCGTCCCTGGGGTTTGAATTTCCACGCGCGGTCACATACAGGTGGTCTTTTGTGATGGTGGAAGAGCTGGAGGTAAGGTGGTTAATTAACCTCAGCTGACGCCAAAGAGTCCCTTTGAGGGATTTCAACTTTAAATATTGATTTAAACGGCAAAGGGGTGGCGAGGCGGAAACCTTGCTGTGGCGTTCCTCCGATAGACAGATGGCCTGCCAGAAATCGAGGATCATTTCACTCTAAGTGCCTTATTCCCTGAAGTGGAGAATCCTCTGGAAGATTAAGGAGGAGGGGGTGTGGGAAGAGTAAAAGACGCTGTGTTTGTTCTTCGGGGCTCCTAAGAGAATGGATCAGAAGAGCCGTTTGATGGAGAACAGAATTTTTGTCCCTGCAGAGGGCAATTAAACCAGTGCTGGGCTGACCATCACTCTCAAACGCACACCCACGCAAACGGGCACGGGCACGGGCACACACACACCCCCACCCCCACCCCCACCCCCACACCCACCACACAAGCACACACACACACACACACACACGGACACACACACACACACACACACAAGCATACCCATGCGCATACACACATCCCATCCCCACTCACACACACACACGGGCACACACGCACACGAGCGTGTGCACACATACACAGCCACAAAGTAGGCACACGCATGAGCAAATGCACACAGGCATACACACAAATACACCCTGCCACCCACACCAACAGCTCCCTCCCTGCGCTCTGCACTCTCCAGCCAGTGGCGACGACGCTGAGGGGCACCGTTAATTAAAGGGCATGGGGCCCAGCTGTAGGTCTGCCAGATAACAGCCCGGCACGCCTCATTCACTCCGCCACCCAGAGGGATGCTTGCCACCCAGCCTCCCTTCGGAAGCTGGATCTGGATTCGTCCCCCCCCCCCTCTGCACCTCAGACCAAACTGTCCAGCAAAGTGTGATGAGGGAAAGCTTTGATGTTTCATTGCAGCCAATAGCAGCATCAAGGCTGGCCTTTCCCTCTTAATTGCTCAGTAGAGGAGGGACGCGCTCACCCCATGATGAGTCCGTTGATGTAGCTGTTGCCGTCCATGTGTCCAAAGTGGAACTGCCTGTGGGAACACAGACACTGGTCTAATCACTTAGCACGGGACACAACATTAAAGACATACAGAAACAACGTCACTGCTCAATCACTAGGGCCCATTGCGAAAAGATTTCTGCATGTTTTTTTCCGCACATATTTTTAGATATATTGGGAAATATATTGTAAACTATACCTCAAAATACATGAATAGTAAGAGATACATTTTGTAATATTGTGATATATATTAAATGGGTATTTTTTGTACATTTTGTACATTTTGTCTAATCTAAGAACTGCTAACACAGCGCTACCCCAGCTCCTCGGCAAACAGATTCTGTCCTCAGGTGATATCAGCCTGCATGTGTTCTTTATAGCGCACACACCCTATCTATCTATCTATCTATCTATCTCTCCCTCTCTCCCTCTCTCCCTCTCTCCCTCTCTCCCTCTCTCTCGAAAAGTATCAGATTTCCCCATCCGATACGGCCGGAAGAAATGTATTGTGCAGGTACAGGAGGGGGCCCAGCGGGAAATAGAACAGACCAGGACAGTAGCATGGGGGATGTCCCAGAACAGCTTCGGGCACCAAACGGAGCCCCCCCAGGCAGCATCAAGACGCATCAGGATTTAACACGCGATGGCCGCAGAAACCCGCGCCGGCGGCCGCAAGCTCCTTCGCTCATTATGAAAGCCTTTAATTATAGGTGTCGCAAGACGGCTCGTCGCTAGGCCTTTCATTAAAAACAAGCGCGGGCAATAATGCTCCGCGATATACCCTGGATTTCAAGTGCCTCATCTCGGAGTCTCAAAATCTAAAATGCAGTTAAGTCCCTGTAAGTCCAGTGTCTATCTGGTTACTCTTAAAGCCAATATGTTCCACCGCTGACCCAAATCCAGTTTGTGGTGCAGCCAGGGGCGCTCTCGGAGTTAAAGCGGATTACTCTGTCTCATAACCTTGACTTGAAGAATAAAGAGTGGGGGGGGGAGGAGTGCTGACCCATTGCTGATGTTGACTAATATGCCATGTTTAAATAGATGCCGAGTGTTGTGTCTGTGTGAGGAGTGATGAAGAGTAGGCCCCAGGGCTCTGAGGCAGCTGGGAGTGTGGCGGTAAAGTCACCCTGAGAGAAACCCAGTGTGTGTGTGTGTGTGTGTGTGTGTGTGTGTGTATGTGTGTGTGTTTGTGTGCATGGGTGCGTATGTTTGTGCGTGTGTGTGTGTATTTGTGTGTGAGAAGAGTGCATATGTGTGCGTGAAGTGTGCATATGTATGTTTGTGCGTGTGTGAGAAGAGTGCAAGTGTGTGTGTATGTGTGTGTGTGCGTGGATATGAAGTGTGCGTATGTGTCTGTGTAAAGTGTGTGTATGCAGGTCTGTGTGTGTGTGTGTGTCTGTTCACTTCAATACTCAACAATCGTGCACCGTTTCTGCTTTTGTGCATCGGGCCTCTCTCCTCTCCCGCTGTGGTCCAGGATCACACACACTCCACCTTTCCTCACCCGTCTCTGTGAGGCCTGAACCCACCGAGAGCCCTCACCCCTCTCTCTGTCACACCAGCATTGCCCAAGAGAACCAGTGCCCCCCCTCACCTGCTCTATCAGAATCTCCTCTCTTACAAGATATACACTCAGAAAGCAATCATTCATGGGTATAGCTTTGTATTTCAGAGGCACATGTAAACAGCAGGTGCAAGGAGGTGGTGTTCCGTAATAAATAAAATTGATGGCCTGTATCAAAGAGTTGTGGGAAAAGTAGGGCAAAATCACTACAGATAATCCTGGACCCATGCAACTAGGTCATTATGTTGGGAAAGCTTTTCTGTTCCCTTGAAATCACTTTAAACCTCCTATCAAGTTACAATACCTAAGATCCTATTAAGTGGAAATGCCGTCGCCTTCAGCCATTGTTTTGGTCCAAATAAATAAGGACATTTCTCCCATGATGAAGCTCTTTTCGGTATTAGCCTCCTGTTGGTAGTGTAACAATGAATCCCAACTTACCTGCTGTAATGATCTTTGAATTCGGTCGCTAACCTATGAATCAGCGTCTTGTACCTGAGGGAGGAGGGAAGCAGGACATCATTGGCATTTGCAAATGAATTCAAGTGCTTAGGGTTTTAGTCAAAATGCACTATATCAACAAGCTTGTATCCAAATCCAATGCATTTGCATAACCGTTCGCTTAAAAACATTTGTGTTGTTAACTCGATTCCTTTTCTTAGCAGACAGTCTTGCCCAGGACAATTTGCTTAGCTTCTGTTTCACATAGTATCTATACATACAGTTGGATATTTACCGAGGACTTTGGGGCGAGGTGTGTTGCTAGAGGGTACAATAGCGGTTCCCTGCCTCCTGGGAATCAAACCTGCAATTAAAACAATGTACCTGGTGCTTTCTTCTGTTGGATTCTTCTCATCAATAATCGCTATGACCGCCGACTTTCCTGTGATAGGGAAAGACATCAAAATCCACTTATTACACTTGGCAATCTATGGGTAACTGCCAAAATAAAGGCAACATTTGAGTAAATGAGGGAGCATTTAAACAGGTGCAGTACCGCAAGTGTCCATCGGGAGGGGCCAGAACCAGTACCAGACCCTCCCCTTTCCTTTCCCTCCCGCCCAGCTGGGACTCTCTCTCGGGCCATTTGAGTGTCTCAATCTCCCCCCCGGTTACCAAATGGTTGCCATTTTGGCATTTACCCATATAATGCGAACAGCTACACATGAAACTTTCCTAATGTCACATAGCAGCCACTATGACCAATTCAGAGTTTCCATGGTGCTGAATAGCCCTCCACACTCTGAGACAAACCAGCTGCAATGAAATTCAGCTCAGTGACAGCCATAGCCTGCCCTCTAGTGATAGAGGGGCAGAACTGCACAACAGATGCTACAGTACACTGGGGCGACTGCACCACACCTTCCATATCAAAAAGGGTGGGAAGGCCAACTCGCACCTGTGAATTAAATACCTACAATCACTACACGTATTCCTGAAAGGACAAAATAAACAGCAGTTAATACGAGCTGCAAAGCTTTTCAGGCTATGTAAAAATATTTTCTCAAGATGTAATAAATTGACGGTCACTTGAAGGAAGGACCTCAATCTCTATGGCCACGAGATTTGATACCTTGGAGGCAGTCAAAAAATGGCAAAGAGAATCCAGTTTTCCATTTTCAAAGAAAGATTTTAAATTCAATTGTCAATGTCCTTCCTTCTGCTCATCCCATTCAGTTTGTCAGAGTCCAGAATGAGTTTCTGAACGAGTTCAAAGAACACAGCAGGGGCGTTCTCTCGAATGGGGCCAACCAGTCAGGGTTTAAAAGGTAGTCCTTGTTTCCCAGGGGATGGGTTAATTAACCACTGATTTGCTCCGCTGAACAAACAAGTGAGAATTTGGAGATTCTGAACTCCTCTTCCCTTCAGAAACACAGCTGTTGTCACATTAGGAGTTAGGAGTTAGGCACCTAATTAACGGATTGCTCGCACTCGGCAACCCCAGGTAATTTCCTGTGATTTAAGGGGAGTGGAATGTTCTGGAATGTTCCAGTAGAGTGGTAGGTTATGGCAGGACTAAGACAGGTGGACTCTACAAATAATCCAGGACTGAATTATTTGAACAAGGTGCAATAAGGGGTAGCTGAGCAGAAAGAAATCCATAGTTCCAACTAAAACTGCACCCTATAAATTGCAGCTCCTCCAGACAAGCATTCTGTGTCCCTGCCCGTGTCGGTCAGCTATAAAACAAACACTGACACCACCAGAGTACCCAATTTGAGAAAACCTCACAAACCGCTCAATAGTATAAAAGAGCAGGGGTAGACATGCCTGGACTTGGAGTGCCAGAGATGGTTATATTTTGGTTTCGTCCACAACATACAGGTAACTGCCAAAATAAAGGAAACACGTTAGTAAATAAAGGGTTCTGGCAGCTCTGTTATGGAATGGGGTGCATTTTCCTGCCATGGTTTAGGTCCACTCAACCCCTTAGAGGGCAAAAAACACAATAAAAACGCCAAAAATACAAAACCATTCTGACTGATCACCTCCATTCTACGAGGAAGCATTTCTATCCTGATGGGAGTGGTCTCTTACAGAATGAAAATTCCCAACCACAAGGGCACAAGTGGTCACTGACTGGTTTGATGAGCGTGAAAACGATGTAAACCATATGCCATGGCTGTCTCAATCACCATATCTAAACCAAATTGAACACTTATGGGAGATTCTGGAGCGGTGCCTGAGACATCATTTTCCACCACCACCACCAAAACACCAAATTATTGAATTTCTCATGAAAGAATGGTCTTGCATCCCTCCAATAGAGTTCCAGACACTTGTAGAATGTATACCAAGGCACACTGAAGCTGTTCTAGCAGCTCATGGTGGCCCAAAACCCTATGAAGACATTTTACTTTGGTATTAAATGTCCTTTATTTTGCCAGTTAACTATATGTCGAACTGTGGTTCAGTGGAATGTTTCCACACGATTTGGTGCAGGGGGCCCTCCGACCCCTCAGGCTCACCTTAAGTGGTGATTCCCCACCAGCGTAAAGTACCCATAGTGGACTTAATTAACGGACTATGTTCCACGTACCTAATGTTTTACCATTCAAAGAAACCTGAAGATCTCCAGCACTCCAGGAGTCCTGCTAACTCCCATCTTTTTAACCTCTAACAGGGGGGACGGGTGGGGTGGGGGTGCAGTGCCGACGGCAATGTCTCTCCCTCACCGAACGCCCTCTGCGGATGAATTCATATTCCAGCTCTGTGAATAAATCGTCCAAGGCACGTCAGTGGCCACAAATATAATGTTAGTCCCTCTAGTGCTCAAAGCCCGTTGGTGCGTTGGCTCCTCAGAAGTTAGTTAATACAAAGACGCCCACACTTTTATGAAAGAATACAGGAACTTTCAGTTCTTTTAAAATGCGATGCTGTGTTATGGACATGTTTCCAGCGTGAGCCGCCCTCAGCGATATGCATTCTATAACGCCAACCCGCTTTGACTTTTCATCTCAACAGGTGATCCCACCCGACCTCCCTTAGACCTGACTTTTTTGCGTCCATCTCTTCTTTTATAATAAGTGTGCGGGCGTCCATGTATTTTCAGCTGTCGGTGACTGTGAAAAATATTATTTTAACCTGTCGCATATTTCATCCTATCTTATTAATCTTCACTGTGTGCAATGACTCCTGCAAGCCAAAAATACAGATTAAAATAGATCACACACCAGCTCAAAGGACGCTGTAAGTGGAAAACTGGCACTCAGCCAATTACTCATAAATAATTTATCTGTGATGACAAACGAGAGTTAAAAATAAATCGCTACACCAAAAATACTGATAACAGGAATGCATTTGGATGTATTCCTCATACCAAAGTTTATGGTCAATCAGTAACTTCATGTTAAAGTTCCTCCTAAATCAATGGGCTGATTTCTCAGGACCTAAAACCGTGCCATGCAGAACTCTAAACAGAAGGTGGCCTGCAGAGAACAGGTGCGAGTACAGGGGACAAAGTATCTTGGAGGCATTTGTGTCTGTTTGCGTGTCAGTGTGGTCACCCTACCTGTATCTCCCAGTTCGTACAGAGTGAACCCGTCGATCTGGAGGTAGCCCGAGAAACGCTCCCTGTTCACCCAGGAAGACAGATCACCATCCTGATATTCTGAGAGAAAAACACACACAGTTAGTGACAAAAGCATAAGTCTACCTATACCCTCTCTATTCTTAAAAGGCCATATTGTGTAGAGTAAGCTTAGGCTATTTGGGTAGAACAGCAGCTTTCCTGATCTATGTAACCTTTAAACTGTAAAAAATTAAAAATGGTTCACAATGCCACGCCCATTTTTGTGTCCTCCATATGGAGTGCCTGGTTATATTGTGTATGGAAAATGTTCGTTAATGGGGCCGACAGCTGTATCCCCTTAATTGTTACTGCTCGCGTGGCTTTCAAATTTTTCCGATGCATTCCCAATGCAATATCCTATCTATGCAAAGCAGAGCATGCTCCCTCATGTCGGCTGGGCCACATTTTTGCAGGCCTTGCCCGTAGCCTCTAATCAACATTCATCTTGTGACAGTGCGAGACGTGTCAGGGCAAACAGGATAAGCAGGAGCCTTACGTGTTAATATAATGCAAGGGAAAGCTGCGACGTTATGGAGATGTCAAGAACATCGGCACTGAGCGCTTGGCACCACATGAACATTGCGAAATAAAGTACTGCTGCTCTCACAGATACCAATATTAGCTTCTAGGCGTATGTCAGCATAAATGGGATGGTGCTCTTCCAGATAATCAGGTGTTATGTGTGCGCCAAGACAATTACTTTTTTAGCACTGATTTTCAGCACAGTGCTTAATCTATGTGTTACAAGTGGTTCTGTATCGACATTTGTGTTGCCCCCGTGACATGCTTTGAGTGCATCTTGCATTAACGGCCTTTGTAAATTGCTCCAGAGCAATTAAATAAATACATAATAACAAGTGATGAAACAGACGAAACATACACGCACGCATGCGCACACACACCAGGGACCGTGCCCCAGCCATGCAGTATTAGATTTCCCTGCTGATAACTCACATTACAAATGGACCATGTAAATCTTCAACTGGAAACAAGTTCCACGTTACGGTGTGTCCATCTCAGATCGCGCACTCCGAAAATATTTTTATTCTGACGTTAACAATGCAAATCTGTTATTCAAATGTAATGAGAAAGCAATGCTTATATTGAACAGACCGCAGAGTGCCATGCCCCTAAGCACAACACAAAAAAGTCCCGCTAAATATTATCGGTGCCTTTTTTTCCGCCGTCTTGCTCTCTTCAGTGGACAAGTTACAAACTACACAGCTGCTTAATGTTCGGGTTATCGCCCAATTAAGAGAGACACTCATTTAACCTTGCAGCATTCTCTGTCACCCTGTTAGCCACCACGAAAGTGAAAAAACATTGGATTAGCATGTATAGTCTTTAAAATGCCTCCGCCACACAAACAACACAAAAGAGAAGAAAAGACATTACACTAATGGATGATTTAAAGCAGATGCTGTATAGAAATGAATATGATAAAATGTATAATCCCGCATTTTAAATACACAATACATGCAGCACCTATAAAATATGTATTTCTTATAGTTACTAGATTTTTCTAGATTTCATTTACATTGACATACACTAATTTCCGCAGTAATATCCAATTTAAAGCAATAAGAGAAGAAAGAGACCCAAGACAAGTATACTGCACATACAGGTATATACAACATGAGTTGAACACAGTTGCTCATCCACTATTCTCATGGTATTGACTGATAGCCGACACTGGATTTCCTCATTCAAACCAAGAACGGTATAACGAGTTCCTATAATCCAGGTCCGGTGAGACGCTGTGGTCTCTCATGCAAAAGTGTGGCAATACATTCCAATCGCGCTTCTGAGAAACAAGAGTTACGCTGAAACACAACACGCCAAGTCGTCCGCGCATTTCATTTCCATGTTTGGCTTTCCAATGTTTTCACATTTTTGCGCACCTTATAGAGAAATATGGGAATATGGGAGATAGTTTCATGTTCAACTCAGAGACATGGCAATAGTAACATTCCGCATATATGCGATATACAACAACTAAAATGTAGGGTTGTGCCATTACCACTGCCTACAGCCCAGAGACATCAGTGAGGCACAGAGGTTAAGGAACTGGCAATCAAGAGGCTGCACGTTTGATTCCCAGGTGGCACTGTTGTACCCTTGAGTACTGTACATTACCCAACATGCTTCTGTAAATGTATAACCATGTCAGCCACTCTGGAGAAGGGCATCAGACTCTTCTACCTTGTGAGTTTTCCACTTGATCCGAATTTAAAGGTTGTGTGCTTCGAGTTCACAGTGGTAGATTATTATTGACGTAAAGGGAGGAGAGAGGGGGGGAGAGAGCAAGAGAGAACGAGACAGAGCTTGAGAGAGAGAGAGAGAGAGAGAGAGAGAGAGAGAGAGAGAGAGAGAGAGAGAGAGAGAGAGAGAGAGACAGAGAGAGACAGAGAGAGAGAGAGATCACCTGACATGTTTACCATCCGCACAAGTAAAGCGCTTCCCTGTGCTTCCTCTGTGGTTAGGCTGCGGCACCACAGGCTTCAGGGGAGCGGCTCAAATAGGCTGGCTCGCAGCATACCTGGAGCTATTCAAATGTGACCCCGGGTATTTGTGGAGCACCTGGTCAATCGCTCCCACCTGTTGCTTGTGAAGTCAGTGGACGGAAACACTTCGCCCAGAGCAGTGGGAGAGCGACGAGGCCATCAACAGGACAAGCACAGCTCCACCAATACTCGTGAGTACTCAGGGGAAAGGGGGGTTTCAGTGTCCTTTAGAGGCCGTGTATAAATTAGGTTTATCAGTTTTTCGTTTGTCCTCTCACACGTACCCAGTCTCTGGCATAATGTGTACGAGGTAGGAGCGCAACTACACATTATTTTATCACACGGTAGCATTTGTTTAATCTGTAACCAGTTTTTTTAAATCATGAAGCAGTAGTCGAATGGCAGGAGTGTGCACGCACGTGTGTGTTGGGCAGACAAGGCACAACACGTTGGTCAAAAATATGAAAAGGTCTTTTCTCAGCACAAATTCTTCCTCAGAGTAGATTCCTCACTCGTAAAATGTATTCATAACGGACCCGTGTCATCCGTTTGTTCTATCTATAACGAGACGTGACCATACAATACTTTCCTTCCTTCTATTCTATATCTCAGTAGTTATCAAAATTAAACAAGCATTTAAGCAAACCAATTTGGCACCGTGGAAACTTTTTCCAAAACAATTACGACTTCCTTCAGGCATTGCACAGAATGCAGTTCTGTGGAAAACATACCCCAATCAAAGCCCTCAGGCATGAACTTGGGTTTTTGTTTCAAAGCGGATCGCCATATTTGAACAATGAGTCAAGATCAGCCACATTGAAAACCAAACCCGACGAGCCAGTCCGGCGAGACGGGACGGGGGCATGGGACCCTGGACGTAGCCGGAATCCTGATACGTGCTGGCCTCGTTTAACGGTCTGCTCCCTTTGACAAAATGCCACAATGCTCCCTTTGCCCTCAGATATTCAATTACTCAGTAGCCAATTAAACGGAAAATTCACTTGCAGAGTTTTACTTTACGGAACACAGCGGGAACCTTTAACGCTGCCCTTTCAGGAGTGGTGCACGTCAACACAAACCCTCGAAACGTTGAGAGTGACACCCACTGCAATGAGTGAAGCTCATCCAAATCCGCACGCTGCGTTAGCCATAGTGTAAACTCGACACTGTGAGGATTAAACTCAAGCGATTACCATCACCGAGGGACATCCAACTGATCAATATCAGCAAAGGAAGGAGGGAAGAGATCACAGCGAATGCAAACAAAGGAAAGCATTGTAAAAACTGGATAAATCAGATACGTTTCATTCCTAGCCCTCCAACCAATGTCTTCTTTCCGCCGTCGCTTCCTGTTCCACTTCATAACTTAACATAACAAACTAGGCTATTGCCGCATGCAAATGGCAGAATCACATTCGTTTGGTTTTCATTGGTCTAGCTCTGAGCGAAACACACAGGGGCTTGGGGCGCAGCCTTTGTAAATATCTGTGGCCTTCATACGCTGGGTATTAATGTTTGCCTCTATACCGATTTAAGAGGTTTCTCAGGAAGCATAATTTCACAGTAGGGGAGAACAGTTCTGAATATTTGGCAACTAAATCAAAATCGAGTGGGCGTAACACTGAGGCAAAGAGTTTTCCTATCAACATTTTTCAGTTGAAGAATGAAATAAAAGTGAGAGAACATTACAGAACTGTCAGTATTAAGTCAATCAAAATCTTTTTCCCCCTTCCCCCCCACAAGAGCTGCACTCGAAGACCAATCAAGAGCCGCTATACAGTTGCCCACCACATTGCCGCCAAAAAATGTCAGCTCATCTGAGCCAATTGGAGGGCAGGACACAGCCTGTTCCATCCGATCCGCACCAATCCGGACCCCCTCTCCCTGCTGCGGTCGCCGATCCCGGAGCTACGGACGCGCCAGATGGGACCGACGCGCTGTACATTCGGGTCCTGGAGGACTCCCCGGACGGGGGGGTGTTCGTGGTGCGGATCCAGTGCCGGGACCCCATCCCGCTGGCCTTCTGGAAGCGCAAGGCCTTCTTCTACAACGGGCAGGTGCAGCAGACCGACACGCGGCTCCGGGGCGACGGGGACGAGCTGGAGTTTGTGCTGCACGCGATGCACCGCTCCCAGCGACTCTCCAACGCCCACTACTGGACGCCCTTCGTGGTGGCCCTCTGCCTGGACGCCCTGCTCTTCCGCTACCGCCTGCCCCCTCACCTGCACTGGAATGGCAACATCGAGCAGGTGATGAAGGAGAACACACTGGTGCTCACGCGCTGAAGGGGAGGCCCGGGGGGGATTGGTGGTGCGGCCTGAGATCCGGGCACCGCGGACTAGTGGGCAAGGTGCCCAGGAGGTTGTGGGTTAAAATCCAACGTTACAACCAGACTCACTGTAGGTTAGGGCCAGGAGATTCTGGACACTCGTAGGGCTGTTTTGCACAATGACCATGCTTCCGGGACGGTTGTTTCTGTTGAAGGGCCGTGGTCCTTGTATGCCAATCACTGGTTAGAACCGTGTGAGGGCTGTCGGGTGGAACGTCCAGCCAAAGCACTCGTGTAGTGACCTGCCCCAGGGTCTCGCATTAACAAATGGCAGTGCAAGAGTCAGCTGCAACTGGCATCCCAGCAGAGTGGTACGTAATTGGCTATAGTATGACCCAGGGAGGAAGGGATACAATCAGCAGATTTCTCCCAAACCTATCAAGCAACAGTGGTGACTCAGGTCCATCAGACAGCGTCAGCTGCATGAGCAGGGTGGTCGGTGCACTGCAGAGTGAAAAGAAGCAGCTAGCAACATGACTCAGACGAGAGGCCTGCTAATCCGTGCTCCCCTAAATTTATAGAGCACGTGCGGCGATCGGACAGGTCTGCAGATAAGATTGACCATTCCAAAAATAATTAAAACTAAAAATAGGGGTAAAGCACAAATTTATTAGGAAAGTCTGCATATCCAGCTTCCCATGTCCCCACAATCCCTCAGGACCCAGATCTTCTGACCAAGAGGGCCCCTGGGGGAGATGGCAAAATTGCAAACGGCACAGATGTCGAGGCTCACGTGGCCCTTCAGAATGCAGTGCTCAGATCACTGGGCCCGAAGGCTCACCTCAGACATTCCTGTCTCCCCGCGAGAGAAATATCAGTGCAACAACCTGGCCATGAGTAGCACCCGAGGACATTATTGAGCCGTAAAGCGCCCGACTGCATACCAAGTTCTGGTCTGATGAAAAGCTACAATAAATCAAGCCAAAGAAGGAGGCAAAATGTTAGTGGGCTTTTCGTTGGTTTTCAAAATAGCTCCTTTACTTGGTGATGAGCACTCCACTCGTGAATTAAATGGTATCAACTACTATGAGTAAATGTACAACAATGCACAAAAGCGCATTCCATTTGTTCTTCAAGTGACCTCTTCTTATGAAAAGCTAGTAAACAGTCTCTTGTATCAAACAATAAACGAAACTGAACTACATCGTAAAGGTAAGAACAGCATAAATATAATATATAAGAGCATAGAAAATATGCCCTTTAAAATGTATCAACACACAGATGTTAAAATCATTGATCATTGGACAAACAAATGCAGAGGTGATATTATTCAGCTGCATGGAAACTTAAATGCTAAAATAAACAAATGACAAACTTGAAAGACTGCAGCAATGGCAGTCTTTCAAATGAACCGTGAGGCCAATGTTTGCTTTGTTCATGGTTATGCAGTCGCTCCTACGAGCAGCTAAAGCAAATGTTTTCCAAAATGAGAAGGACGAGACTCACCATCGTAGAGAAAGTAGCTTCCATCCTTGAACACTGCGACAGAGGGAATCTCTTGTAGGGTCACTGCCTAAAAACAAAGAGAGTACAATGTATCCATGATTTGACAATCTGTTGTCTGTCCTTAACTATAATGGCCAGCAGCACGGTAGAGGGGGTCAGTTCAAATCCAAGTTGTGACTTCCGAGGTTGTGCCCTTGAGAGAGTCATCTCACCTGAAACGCTTCTGTAAACAACCAGCTCTATGAATGGACAATATTTATGACAAACAAGTCACCCTGGATATGAGAACCTGAAAAGCAAATCAATAATGTTGTGTGATAAATAAAGATCTAATGGAAAAGTTTTTTCTTTCCTTTTTTCTTCAAAAAATCGTCACTAGTACAAGGACACTGAACTCTAATGTTTAAGAATTAAGTTCCTGTTCCTGTCTATTCCTTTTAGAAGGAGCAAAGAAAGAGGAGTAAAGATATTTGACACACTTTCAACCCACATTATGGTTGGTTAGATTGAATTTGGGCCTTATTTTTGGAGTTCATACACAGAACCCAGCTGTGAGGGAATGGGGTGAAGCACATGAAACTGATGTACAAGTGCAGCAAGCCCCAAATCACCTATGAGCATTATGCAATATGCAGTACTTTTGCCCTCCAAAATCATTCACACCCTTGACAAAATAAATACAGGTAATACGCTATATTGTATGCAAAAAAAAAGGAAAATTATATTATTTTATACTGATACAATTGAACAGAATGAATAATTGTGAAATATTACAATATTATTGTATTGTTTCTTTTATACAGACTTCTTTGCTAATATTTATCAGGGGTGTGAATAATTTTGCAGGGTACTGCATGTTATACTGTGCTTCTGTAACTAGGACGTCGTGTACAAAGGCATACTGTATGTAAAGACATTCTAAATACATTTGTTTATTCTGGAATTATGCCATGTGCCTTTTTCATATATGATGAAGCCCTGCATCAGGACATATGACCACTGAGAATGTGTTCTCCTCATAAAGCAGCTAACAGGTATCATATGGTGACAGATGATATACACTTTATTGGTCGGTGTCCCCACAGAACAATGAAATTTGAAACTGGAATCCTGAAATCTGTATCACACAAAGTTCTCTATTCGATGGGAGCCGGAGAGCATTAAAAGTGAAACGGGAGATGAGTTTGGCAGGTCGCCAAATAAGGTTTGATATCTCTGGGGCGTTCGCATAATCCTTTGTGTTGTGCGGTGGGTTTCATTCGATACTGAAATTATTATATATACTGAATGTGGTGCAAAGTGTTAGAATTACTCTTGCCCCCCCCATGAGAAAACATTTACCAATAAGAGCAAATGTACATCCAACACTTAATAACCTTTGCAAAGGACCAACACAACACACAGCTTCAAACATTCAGCTTGTTCATGTTAATTAGTATCATGACCTTCAAATTATTATTATTAATTTTATTAAACCTGTACACAAATGTTTGTAGATCTTGACAGGGGTGCACAAATAAAACAGTGGGAAATAAATAAAGATTGCAGAAATATAGCTAGAGGTATAATTCATATGGTGACACTGTAAAAGCATAGAATGTGCTGCACTCTGGGAAGAACAATCTTCCCAGATTTTCCCAATAATTTCTGACTGGATTAGATCAGTTCAAACCCTGCTATCTGTGAAAGAGCACTGAACACAGACCCAGGTGAGTAACATTCCCTGACCATCTGAAAACGCCCTGACATCTCACATCTGCCGGTTTACCCTTCACATTCCCGCCAACAGGCCAGTGTTGCAAAGAAAATGCTCAAATTCGCTCCCTGACTGAGCTTCGGGACACTGTTCCGAAGCCTCATTGGAAAGTCCCTTAATGTGGAATCCGTTAATCTCCCATCCACAGGTGCCCCTATCCCCCCTCTCCTCTCCTCTCTGAACAACCTAAGACTGGGAAAAAGCAGGGAATCTAAACCGTCGCCATCCCAGTGCTGCTGGAGTAGACCGGGGCCTCGTTCTCAGAAACGCTGCTTCCCTGCAAATTCTGAGTAATATCCTGCATTTATTTCGCCCCCTTTTCACGGATCTCTAACCGCACTACAGTGCGGGTGGGGTGACTCATTCCAACCAGACACACCTGTCAATTTTATTCCTTTGAATAGCTGCGGTCCAATTTGCTACCAAGCAATGAAACAAAAAATCCTACCGAATCTCGACATTTTCAAGAACATGACACGAATGTATGAGTGTGTTGGGTAATTTTTCACCAGACCTCTGTCAGTAGAGCTCTAATCCTTCATCTTTTATGTTGTGAAATACAGAGCCTTTTCCTTTATTCGGCCTCATCTTTTTCTTCCCTCTCCGCTTCCTGAAACTACAAACAGCTGAACCAAAACCCTCAACTTGCTAACACTCTTTTAAATCTTATATTTCCTCAAAAGATGAAAGGAAGCCATGAAAAGAAGTTAAAGAGGATAAAGATGAAACAGTAGCTTGCGTTATCTCTTTTGGGGGAACGTTCGAGGAGCGAACACCGGCAAGAAAGATCCTCGGAAAATCCTCGGCCTGAAACTCACCTTCGGCAAAACGTCCTCTGTGGCAGAGAAGAAGTAGGAGTACACAATCAGCTCGGAGGCCACTTCGATGTACTTCTCCTAGGGGATGATAAGACCAGCGATATCTCAGTGCAGGGACACCAAGCAAAATCAGATAAGATCAAACATTGTGATTTAAGTTTGCCGGTTTGGAAAAACTTAGTTACTAGGGCAGCAGTTTTTTTAATTTTCAGACTTCAACACTTTATTATTTAACCAATGAAATACCTCATGTGGTATAATTTGTTTGTAACTTGTAGCATACAAATAACTGCCAAAATGATCAACCTGATAGGGTAAAACACATATATCATTATTATGAATATGAATCGGGTGGTTTGAGATTATTAAACCTAAAAGCCTTGAATCTCTCACTAAAGGCCTCACTAATTCATACATTTTATCTGAACTCAAATTGGTTTTCTAGTAGAATACTAAAGAATGCCCATCCAATGTTCAAGAAGGGGTTTTTCCCCTTTTTGCAAGTAAAAACCTCTAATTCCCTGTGGTTTAAGGATAATACAGTGGGGAAAATAAGTATTTCACCCCCTGCTGATTTTGTGAGTTTGCCCCCTTACAAAGAAAGGAACGGAGTCGTCGTCTATACATTTCATGGTAGGTTCATCTTAACAGTGAGAGACAGAATATTTTTAAAAATCCCAGAAAATCACATTATATGAATTTTAAACATTTATTTGTGTTTTATTGAGGAAAATAAGTATTTCACCCCCTAGCAAAACAGCAAGAATTCTGGCTCCCACAGACCGGTTATGTGACCAGGAGGCACACAGATTAGTCCTCTTACTTAATTAGTACTCCTAATTAAGTACTCGTTACCTGTATAAAAGACAACTGTCCACAGAATCAATCAATGAATCAGATTCCAACCTCTCCACAATGGGCAAGACCAAAGAATTGTCTAAGGACATCAGGGACAAAATTGTAGACCTGCACAAGACTGGAATGGGCTACAAGACCATTGGCAAGCAGCTTGGTGAGAAGGAGTCAACTGTTGGTGCGATAATTAGAAAATGGAAGAAACACCAATTGACCATCAATCTCCCTCGGTCTGGGGCTCCACGCAAGATCTCACCTCGTGGAGTGAACCTGATCATGAGAAAGGTGAGGGAACAACCCAGAACTACACGGCTGGAGCTTGTTGATGATCTCAAGGCAGCTGGGACCACAGTCACCAAGATGACCATTGGTAACACACTACGCCGTAATGGATTGAAATCCTGTAGTGCCCGCAAGGTCCCCCTGCTCAAGAAGGTACATGTACAGGCCCGTCTGAAGTTTGCCAATGAGCACCTGGATGATTCAGAGGAGGCTTGGGAGAAAGTGCTGTGGTCAGATGAGACTAAGATCGAGCTCTTTGGCATCAACTCGACTCGCCGTGTTTGGAGGAAGAAAAAAGCTGCCTTGGACCCCAAGAACACCACCCCCACCGTCAAGCATGGCGGTGGAAACATTATGCTTTGGGGCTGCTTCTCTGCTAAGGGCACAGGACGACTTCACCGGATCAAGGGGAGGATGAATGGGGCCATGTACCGGGAAATCTTGGGTGAGAACCTCCTTCCCTCAGCCAGGACACTGAAAATGGATTTCTAAGGATTTGGAGAGGATCTGCAAAGAGGAGTGGGCCAAAATCCCTCCTGGGATCTGCGCAAACTTGGTGACCAACTACAAGAAACGTCTGACCGCTGTGCTTGCCAACAAGGGTTTCTCCACCAAGTACTGAGTCATGTTTTGCTAGGGGCGAAATACTTATTTTCCTCAATAAAACACAAATAAATGTTTAAAATTCATATAATGTGATTTTCTGGGATTTTTTAAATATTCTGTCTCTCACTGTTAAGATGAACCTACCATGAAAATTATAGACCGTTCCTTTCTTTGTAAGGGGGCAAACTCACAAAATCAGCATGGGGTGAAATAATTATTTTCCCCACTGTATACTTTCTAATGTGTCGCTTTTTTTAGAAAGAAGCGATACAAAGTTGGCTTTACCACAAACATGGAAAAGAGAAATTGGTCAGGAACTAGTTTGCCGACCACATATAAAACATTTTATTGGTCAAAGGAAGTATAAATAGAGAAATGTATCACTTTTATTTAAGAGTTAAAACTTTTAATAGCCACCCCTTACAAGATCTTGGATAGTTGGGAATATATGTTGGATGCTCCATTACCATGGCATCAGGTGTTCAATTTGATATACAGGATAACAATAGACTCATCATTAAGGTATTTCCAATTTAAATTAATATATAAGTTTTTGGCTCCTAAAAAGATGCTCTGTATCTGGAATATTGAACAGTCATCCATGTGTAGATTCTGCCAAGAAGAGACCATCTATTCTGGTACTGTCCTTTTGTGGCCATAATGGCCAGCTTCCATTGGATTTGCTTAAAGTGCTATTGGGTGATTTACGAGACCAAACTCAAATAATAGTTAATGTTATTATACTCCTTGGGAAAGTTTTTATTTTTAGGTCAGAATCGGTGGGGGCTCTGCGAATTGAGAGATTCAAGAACTTTATAAAGCATCATTGTAAAATTGAGTGCTGTATGGCACAAGAAAGTGGATTATGAGTATGAGGAAAGATGGGATGCAATTAGAGTGGCAGAGGGTTGGGATTAATAATAATAATAATAATAATAATAATAATAATAAAAGAATACAACAACAAAAAAAGGTAAAAAAGAGAAAAAAAGGACAGGAAAAAATACAAATGAAATGCAAATAAAGTAAATAAAGCTTTTTTATGTATATAATAAAGTTGTCTTCCTGAAGAGGGAGGGGTGGAGGTGGGTAGAAAAAAATACAATAAATAAATAAAATTTAAAAAAAGTCACTGCCAAAATAAAGGAAACACTTGAGTAAATGAGGGATACTGGCAGCTCGGTTATGGCATGGGTTGCATTTTCCTGGCATGGTTTAGGTCCACACAACCCCTTAGAGGTTACGGTAAACATCAATCAAGACAAAGCCATTCTGAGTGATCACCTTCATCCTATGATGAAACATTTCTATCTTGATGGGAATGGTCTCTTCCAGGATGGCAATGCCCCCATCCACAGGACAGGACTTGGGAAGTGTTTCAACATACATTTTTAACATTTTATAATCCCACCACCTCCCCCGCTCTTCAGAGGACCGATTTATTTCAGCATTATACATTTTTATTACTTCATACATTTTTATAATATTCACAATTCACACTTAGTTAGATAGTCATATATATAAATGCCTGTCCCCCAGGTGTAGAGTATTCCCACATAAATGTGTGTATGCAATACGTAGAACAGGGGTTCTGTGGAACGCTTCTGTACGATTTGGTATAGGGGGCCGACCGATACCTCAGGCTTACCTTAAGTGGTGATTCACCACCAATATAGATGAAAAGGACTTTGTGTCGGATCATGACGTGCTCAAACATCTGCTCGCTGGGAAGGGAGCGTACCACAGGACTGGAAAAAAGGACACACACAAACACACAGACGCACAATCATCCAGGGCAATTTACCTGGTGTTCACTTATGGGTTTAATCTAAATAAATCTTTCTGTAATGGTGAAACTGCTTTATGGTTGAATCGGAACTGAAAGGGATCCTGTACAGCAAAATGAACTGCAGTTTGGTTGCAAGGGCATGTGGTGCCACCTAGTGGCCACGAAGAAAGCCAGTGACCAAATCACGTAAGCACTTCATCCAACCAGCTCTCCCACAAATCAAGGAAGAGCCTGGCTCCCAAAAGGGCCTTAACTTCTCTTACCATGTGCAGATTCAGTTCAAAGGCCCCCCACTGTGAAACAATGGGCCATCTGTTACCATTAAGTTGTGAATGAATGTCCCACATTCTCCCCCTCTCATGTTTTTCACGTCTACTTTTTCTACTCTCTTTTTCCCCTGTGGAAGTGACTGACTGATTTTTTACAATAATTGCATAAGGACACACACAGGGGCTTTTGCAGTTTACAAGCTCAGTAAACAAGCAGTCTGGTGACATATCACATATGCTTTTATTTACTATGGGAAGTGCAATAATCTATAGTCCTGTTAAAGGATTTTACATTTGATTACATGATATTGTGTTTACATATAATTGCATTATAATCATAATATTAATACAGTGGGTATAAAATCCCCTTTGGCATTTTTCACATTTCATTTTCTTACTTCATGGAATCAAAATGGATTTTAATTGGGATTTCTTGCTACTGATCAACACAATACTCTATAATGTCAATTTCTTTTTTTTTTTAAACTAAAGCTTTTTATTAATTACAAATAAAACTCAGACAATAATTGATTGCCTAAGTATTCTCCCCTTTTGCTAAGACACACCTAAATAAATTCTGATGCAATCAATTATCTTCAGAGGTCATATAATTATTTGATCTAATTAAATCAAATGTCTGTGAGAGGTTGTTTAGTGCATTTCCAAACAAGAGCTTTATCATGAAGACCAAAGAACATTCAAAGCAAATCCAAGACATGGTTCTTCAAAAGAATCAGTCAGGGGAAAGAAGTACCATTAAATCTATCATAAAGAAGTGGAGAGAATATGGCACAATTGTGAATTTTCCTAGAGCAGACTGTCCTCCAAAACTGATAATCAGTATGAGAAGGGCACTTGTTAGGCAGGCCACCAAGAGGCCTACAGTCTTCCATGACAGAGATGGGACATGGGATAACAATAGCCTGGCGGAGGGTGGAAAAAAGAACCATTGTTGAAGAAAACTCACATGAAATCTCACATAGAGTTTGCCAGAAATCATGTGGAAGACTCTCAAACCAAGTGGAGGAAAATTCTATGGTCTTATGAGAGTAAGATGTAACTTTCTGACCTCAATGTTAGGCGCTATGTTTGGCACAAACCTAAAACTGTGCATCATCACAAGAACACTATCCCTACTGTGAAACATGGTGGTGAGAGCCTAATGCTATGGGGATGCTTCTCTGCTTCAGGGACTGGAAAATGTAATCAAAATAGAGGGGGAAACGGATGGAGCAAGATATAGACAAGTCTTGGAGGTAAACCTGCTACAGTCTGCAAGAGACCTGCAATTTGGGAGAAGATTTATATTGCAGAAGGAAAATGGCTCAAAGCATTCAGCAAAAGCCACATTGGAGTGGTTTACGTGTGTCCTGGAATGGCCCAGTCAAAGCCCAGGCCTCAATCCCATTGAGAATCTATGGAATCCAATCTGACTCATTACCTAAATTGACTCATAGCTGTAATTGCAGCTAAAGGCGTTTCTATCAAGTATTAAGTCAAGGGGGGGTGAATACTTATGGAATCAATTATTTTAATTGTAAACTTTTTTAATTTGTAATTAATTAAGAAAAAACCTTCTATTTTTTAGTTTTTTTTTTTATTTGACATTATAGAGTATTTTGTGTTGATCAGTGGCAAGGAATCCCAATTAAATCCATTTAGATTACATTCAATTTTTATACCTACTGTACATGTATACATAAACAAATGCATGATTTGTTATTTATGCAATAATGTATTTATATAACTGCAAAGGAAAGAGCTGTGGCAGTGGGGGTGGAGGACCTGGTGAAACATTAGATATATGTGGCCCACTGGCTCTGTTCTAATACCACCTTGAAGCTGTCAGAGAATTTCTTACAAACAGCACTACTCGCTCTTTTGGGTCAGGATTTTAAGGCTTGTTAACTAATGGTAAAAACTTGAATTTAATCTAACCATCATCCTTGCAGAAGGGCACATGATACCTGCATAAAAAGGTAGTTATATGTCATTAATATACTTCATTTTCTCACTCAAAGGAACAAATGAATATAAATCTCTGGAGGGAGTCTAATTTCACAGAAATTACTGGAGTTTCATTTGAATATTCAAATGTGCAATTGGTCACATCATCCCTCATTTGGCTGATGACTGAATGAGACCTACAGATACGAGGTCATTAATACAATTCACAAAGGAAAAAAAAAAAAGGAAGAGAAGAGGCACACTTAGTAAGATGCTTACTAAAATGCTTTAGCTTTAGCCATATTGATCAATCAGTGAATCGTAACATTAATATTATCTGTAATGGACTAATGTCAGCCTCCGCTTTTCACTCTGCAGTGCACCACCAACTCATGCAGGCAGACCACAGGCACCAGAGTGTCCATATCAGTCACTCTTGCATGTTTAGCCTGCCGACTGAAACCCTGCTTCTCTATGAGATTCTGTGTGAGATTATGCACCGCCCTGCTGGGCTCAAAGCCACAGTCAGATGTAAGGTAATTTCTGGGAACATTTCACTTTACACTATAATTTTACTGGAAAGTTTTAAACAGTATAATATAATATTATACAATTCCGATAACAGTGGCATAAGACTAGACCTTGAACCATTGTCAAGGACAAACCCAGCTAACATTGACATGACAATACACAATATTAAATATTGCATAAAATATACAACATATAATAATGCTGTAAATGTAATGACACAGCCTGGAAGTGAAGATGAGATGAGAATTACTGTATACTATGTAATACTGTATGATATTAAATAGTAGAAGGATACTATTCTACTACGCAAAGAGGATGCAGTATTAGCACATCAAGTGCACTACATAGAACCTATATGAAAGAACAAAATGAATCTGTATCTTTAAGAGTCCACTGAGTAAATGTGATCTCCTGACACAGAATGGCTATGAATTGAGGGAGAAACACAGGCTTCCATTCACGCAGCCTTACCCTGCAACCCTGTTGGCAAACTCGACGATTTCATCCTTGGTCCTGGCCCCCCGGTAGTTGTAGGCCAGGTCTCCCTTTAACCTGAGAGAGGAAGAAAGACAGCCACAGAGCTGTGGTCAGAAAATGGTGCGTGTCTGCAGCGGTAACATACAGTGCTGCTTAAAAGTTTATGAACCCTCCAAACATGGTCATTGTTTTTGTAAAAAAAATTAAAATAATCTTATTTTTTTAAAAGACAAAAACACAGACAAAACAAATATATGTATTTTCATTATTTATTCAACAAAAGTGGTTTATCTCACAAAAACTTACATTTTTTGTATGTGAACCCTTTTAGTTAGTAGCTTGTGGCACCTCCTTTTGCAGCCATTACTTCAACCAAACGTCTTCTGTAACCACTGACCAGTCTCTCGCATCTGCTGTTGGGGATTTTTGCCAACTCCTCCTTGCAGAACTCAGCCAGTTGAGAGAGGTTGGAGGGGCATCTGGCATGTACCGCCCGCTTGAGGTCTGGACTTTGACTAGGCCAATCCATTGTACGAATCCTCTTTCTTTTAAGCCATTCCTTGGTAGTTTTGCTGGTATGCTTTGCGTCATTGTCTTGTTGCAGAACCCATTTTCGGCCCAACTTCAACTCCCTGACTGATGGCAGGAGATTCTGATCAAGAATTTGTTGATAGGCATGAGAATTCATGTTTCCCTGGATAATATGGAGTCGTCCAGGTCCGGAGGCAGAAAAGCTGCCCCAGACCTTCACATTAACACCACCATGCTTCACTGTTGGGAGGTTCTTTTCTTGGTATGCAGTGTTGGCTTTTCTCCAAACATAGCGGTGTTGATTGTGACCAAATAATTCAAATAAATCTTGGACTCATCTGTCCAGAGAATGGACTTCCAGAAGGCCTCTGGTTTGTCCAAGTGTTCTCTGGCAAAGTTGAAATGGGCAGCTTTGTTCTTTCTTGAGAGCAGAGGCTTCTTTCTAGCAACCCTCCCATGAATGTCATGTCTATTCAATTTTAGTCTGATTGTAGACGCATGTACATTTACCCCAGATGCTGCCAGAGAGGTCTGCAACTCTCTAGAGGTGATGTGTGGATTGGCCATTACCTGATTTATTATTTTTCTGGTGCTTCTTGGTGATAGTTTTCATGGGCGTCCACTTCTAGGCAGAGTTGCGGTCATGTTGAATGCCCTCCATTTGTAAATGATTTGTCTTACAGTGGATGGAAGGAGCTGGAATCTTTTGGAGATGGTCTTATAGCTTTCCCCAGACTGATGGGCTGTCAGTACCTTCTTCCTGATGTCCTCGGATATCTCCTTTCCTCTCGGCATTGTTGATCTGTGTAGGTACACCTTGGCACTACAGTGGTTTGGTTGGTTTCCTCTCTCTTTTAATCTGTGTTGCCCAACCCTTTTCCTAAGGATGTCTCATTTGATTGGTCTGCTTAATTGATTAATTAAGCACCCAAATGTTTCACCTGAATCTATTACCTACTTGATTTTACCAATGCAGCTGGGGGTTCACTTACTTTTGCACATACACTAATTCCATGTTTCATGTAGTTTTTTGGCTACTCACACAATTCCCTCTAAACAAGTACATGCAATTGATAAACATAAACCTGACATTTCATATATGGGGCATTCTACCGAATTAGTTCAAAGTGCGGTCCCACAACAAGAAAAACTATTTAACAAAACAATTAAGTATTCAGACATAGATATTTACTAAGAATATGTTATGATCTATTTAAACCCAAGGCATTAAATGAGATAGTGATAAGCTAAAAAAAAAAAAAAAACATCATTTATAGGGTACTTTCTATTGGGAAGTAGCTGTCCCAAACCCTGACCCCTACATTTAAATGTATGTAAATAACAAACAAAAAAATTAGATTTTGTTCAATGGTGTAATTTCAAAGATCTTTATGATTAAGTTTAAACAGAAGTTGAAAGATTTAGATTTATTGTGGGTTTAATTTTTAAATAAAAAAAACTATACTAAAAAAATCTTGTCCCCCGTTTTCATGTCACTACCAAAACCCCATAGTTTTAGTCCATTGGCTGAGCCTGGTTTTTAGCCACACCCCTGAATTTTTGACCAGGCAGTGACACTGCCTCCCTGTCCCTCATGGCTGCATGGTAAGTAGCTAAATCCCATACTTTTGAAATAAATGTGTTCCAAAGTCTGAAAATCGGTGTGTGCGAACACATATTCTCTTCAATTAAGTAAACTTTTGGGGGTTTTATGCAAAATATTATGTTTTTATGTGTGTACACCTCTTCAAAGACGTGTATGCTAGCCATGTGCTTGCTAGCATTCTTTAGTTATGCTCAAAGTTAGCTAGAATTGTCATTACCGAAACCGTCACTACCGAAACCTATGGTAGAGTTAAATCCCATCATTTTGAAATAGATGTGTTCCAAAGTCTGAAAATCAGTGTGTAACTTTAAGAATGGAACACATATTCTCTTCAATAAAGTAAACTTTTTGGGGTTTTATGCAAAATATGATGTTTTCAAAGCTGTTTGCTGTTTCAAAGCCATGTGCTTGCTAGCATTCTTTAGTTATGCTAGCAAAATGGAATGTTCAATCATCTATTTTCAGTATTTCCCTCACCATTGCCTTGGAGGGACCTCCCGTCCATCCTGAAAGACCCCAAAAGCAAAAAATAGCGGACTTTTAGATCGCTAACATTTTTAGCATAAGTCAATTGAGTTTAACATAGCGAAAATTAGCATCGCGGCTAGCGGAATCTATTTGTTACAGACCTTTCGAGGATACATTAGTTCAGAAGCCTGACAGCAACAGCATAATATCAATGTTATTTGTCAATGTTTTCTTCTGCTTCTCTTTTACTGCACCCACTTGGGTAATTATTTTCCATTGATAAGTCATGTTTGTACTTTAAATAGTTATGGATGAACAATTGTTATGTCTTCAAAAATAAAATGATTTTATTGACCACAAAACATTTGTGTTTGTAATATTCCCAACATAAGGCATGTTATGAGTTAAGATTAAGCAATAAGGTTGAGGGAATATGATACAACCTTGCAAACAAAATACTGTGGTCACTACCGAAACAGTGCAGTCACTACCGAAACACTGGGTGTTTTGTAAAAAATAAAGTATATTGAGTTATAAACTAAAATGTTATGATACTGATTGGTTAAATGTATGTTCAATTTCATCAATCATTAACTCTGAAATCAATATGATCAGTGTTATGCATTTTACAGAGAAAGATTGCATTTAGATTTTGATGAATTGTATAAATTGAACTTTGAAATTTGGTAAAAATTTCATTTTTATTGATTTAATTGTGAAAACCTTCAAGAAAAATGTATAAAAATACTCTTTAGAGAAGGAAGGAAACACAATCTTAACAGATTCATATAATACTTTTTTACTATAGTGTATTACTATGTTTCGGTAGTGACCATTTTTGGGAGAGGAAAAACATTCCAAAAGAGTCTGAAAATACAATATAAAAATTGACGGTACTTTTACTAGATATATGTACTTTAGATATGGTACAATATATATACGGACAAAGTTTTGGGAATAAAACATACAAAATTTCAAAATATTTCCAACCTGACTTTGAACCCATAGAATGGCCCATATAGAAAACTGGTGATGATAAAATAAGAAAATCATGGTAAAACAACAGAAAACTCTAAACTCTCAAGGGGTTCACATACTTTCAAGCAGCACTGTAGATTGACTGTTCCCCTGAGCCCCCGATGGCTGGAAACATCAGGCCATACACCGCTGTGACCCAATCCAACCACAAGCCGGAACAAGTAAGATATCACCCCTGCAAATGGTAGTCTTTGGCTTGATGGCATCGCTCATGTAAAGCGCAAGACAGAAAAAGACTGTGGTTGGCAGTGTAACATTAGTGGGGTGGCACTGTTGAATGGTGGTTAAGATAATGGACTGGTGGGGAACTTCAGTTGGACCTGTCACCAAGACTGAGTTGCTTAAGTTAAATATCCATTTGTAAGTAAAATGCAATACATGCAAGGGCATCTGTGAACCAAAATAATAATGTACTGGTATCATGTAATCATGTAGAGTATTTACTGGTATTTTTTTAAGTGCAATTTTTATTTTTTATTTTTTCTGATTTTATCCAATTTTCTCCCAATTTAGTAGCCAATTAGACCCGCTATTTTATGTCAATCCCCCGAGTAATGTAAGTTCGCTGCCGTAGTCCTGCGACCGGTAGTGACGAAGGTGAAGTAATGTCTCCTCCGAGATGGCACTCACCAGGCTGTCGACCGTAACCCAGTACTACAGGGCCACTCTTATGCGCAGCGAACGTCCTGCCGGCTTCCCTCCCCCCTCCCTGGGGCGGACAGCCAATCGCCACCCCTGGTGGCACTCCCAGCCAGAGCTGACTCTGGCGGGATGGGGAACCGAGAAGTGCAAACTTTTACCACATTATACCACGCTATACATTTCACTCCACTGAGCGATGCTCTTTTTTTGGAAACAAATTTTTTTGCCTCCCATTTGACATCCCCTATCCTATTCGTAGGCCAGACTCATCACTGCAATGTCCTCCGTCCTTCACAGACAAGCACGCTCTCCTTCACAGACAAGCTCACACTCTCTTCCCAGGCTTTTCACTCTGCAGTCCACCGCCTGAGCCACGCAGACATTGCATGGAAGTGCATTTCATGTGCAGGTGGCACAAGCAGACTGCGGGTTCCCGATCAACTAGTGAAAATCGCTCTTGTGCAAGGATACAGGAACAACCATGTCAACTGAATCCCTCCATCCCTCAGTGACACTACAGCCAATTAAATTTGTCATAATCGGCACCCCTCACCCCCCGCAACGTTACAGCCAATTATGATGGCCACAGTCGGCACAGACAGGGCCAGGATTTGACATCAGGCGGTGGAGGCGCATCAGTACATTGAAACCCAATAAAAATAAATAAAATTGTTTCATCAAGACAGAAACCCCCAGCAGCCCCTCAGCAATGTACCGCAGCTGCACCACTGATTTGAAGCCACTGAGATCAAAGCAGGCAGAATATTTCAGAGACTTGAGGTGACCAGGCTAAACCACCTGTCAATCGTGTGAGGGTGTGGCTTGAAGAGGAGGGAACAGGGATTGTGATTGGATCATCACAGTCACCTAACTTTACTGAGAAACTTTTTTTTTTTTTGCAATGAACACTACGAAATATGCTACTACAGGAATGCCCCCAGACTTATGTTAAACAAATGCTTTTGTTTGTATGGGGTGATGAACAATATCACATATCAAGGTTCTCATAATGAAGTGAATATCAATTAGTGAAGGAACTGTGTTCAACTAAAGGGGAATTTCCATACATTTTTTGATAAATGGAAAAAGACCTTGAGCTCTCAATGTCTCAATAAAAAAAACTTGCTGTGCTGCCTTTAGTATAATCAGATCCCCTTGGCTACCTAATAGATCAAGCACCGTTTGCTGAAAAGTACATTTTATTCTGATGAACAAGGCTGTAAATAAAATATTATCCCTGCAAGGCTCAGCCAGTACTCCCATGAGAAGATTTAGCACTGATTATACCATTTCATTTTACAAACTTGAGATTGAGAAGATTTGAGTACAAATACATCATACTGACTTAATGTGTGATTCATTTGATATACAATGATGGATTACAACTGACAAGAAAAAAAATATACAAAAAATCACCTCCTGATCTGTTGATATACTAGGTATTCATATCCGTACACATTTAACTGGTCTCTCTGCAGTTCATTTTAACAACAAACTTCACAATATAGATACGATTTTACTACCATGGAGGGGGAAATACTTTATATGGTAGGATTACTTGTTGTAGTTTTTATATTGTAATTTACCAAACTACTTATGGCTTTACTATCCCTAAGTGAATCCTTCTATAAACTATATAGCCAAAAAAGTATAATTATAATTATACTTGAAATGGCAAGCCTGAAAAAATGGAATGTTCATATCTTTACAATGAGTATGAACTCACAAAGGCTTGAACCTGATGGAGCTCGAGCAATTTTGCAAAGAAGAATGGGCAAAGATTGCAGTGTCCAGATGTGCAAGGCTGGTATAAACATATCCAAACAGACTCGCAGTTGTAATTGCAGCTAAAGGTGCTTCTACCAAGTATTAGGTGAATGGGGAGGGGGGTGAATGCTTATGTTGAAAAGAATGTCATACCTACAGCGAAATATGGTGGTAGGTCTTTGATGTTATGGGGTTGTTTTGCATCTACTGGTTCTGGGGCTTTTGTTAAGGTCAATGGAATCATGAACTCCAGCAAGTACCAAGATATTTGGGCCAAAAACCAGGTTCCCTCTGCCAGGAAGCTGAAACTTGGCCCAAATGGCTCTTTCAGTAAGACAATGATCAACCAGCAATGACAATGATGGGCTTTAGCCCCAAATATTTTTAGATGAGCCCCAAATCTTTTGATCACCTTTGATGTCCGCTCCCACAAACTGGCACATCTAAAGCATTTAAAACTAAAGCGAAGTGGCATTTACGGCAAATACGTTTCTTAACCCCCCAGTGCAGACCAAAAGATCTTGAAAGGTTCTGTATGGAGTAATGGCCAAAGATCCCCAACATGTTCACCAATCTGAACAAAGTACAGAAGGCAGGGGTGTGAATAACTGTGAGACAACTTTTAGGGGCTAAAAATATTACTTGTTAAACAACATATTTTTCTATAAGCAATTGCATTAGAACAAAATAATATAATTGTCCAATGTTTGCATTAAATATAGCCCATTACCTGTATTGTTTATTTTGTACAGTCCTTTTTGCTCATATTTATCAAGGGTGCAAATAATTTTTTGAGGGTACTGTACATATACGCATGTGGTGTCAAATCTACTACTCTACTTGGAACTTGCGGCCATACAGACCCTTTCCACTTCCGAGCATTGGAAAATTTGATTTGGATTAAGTGGAGATTATCTTAATGGCCGGGTCATCTAAGTGGTGGTGGGGGACACTGAGTTTAGGGAGTTCACACATGTAACTTTGCAGTGCATTTACCGTGAAGAGAGGAGGATAAACATAAAAACATCTGACAACAGAGACAGGAGGAGGGAAATATATGATTTTGACTGCTTTTGGCCATTTTGAATTTGTTCATACAAATCTGTTCAATTGAGACCAAGTGACTAACTAACCAGTGCCTTTCAAATTCAGGGCCAACATTCATAAAGATTCTAGGAGTATACTTAAGAATTGGCTTAACCCACACAAAAAAATGAGATGTTGGAGCTGGTAGCTGTCACAAGGTGCTGCTCAAGCAGCTTAGAATGGTGAAAGTGGAAAAAGTTCAAACTCACAGTTTTATTGTAGGGTAGCCACGCACTCCAAACTCAGAGGCAATGCCTGGAAGAGATTATATTTTATTTTTGTTAAAACACATTTTGCAACAGAAATGGTGCATCATGACATGACTACATGCAGTTTATTTGCTTCAGTAATCAGGGCAGCTTGCATTGCTCACATTTTACACATAGCCCTGGTACTTTGCACTGTCTATATTTAACCTATTCGGCTGGGTCCTTCTTAAACCTTGTGCCTGTGGCAACTGTTCAATTCGACCTCCCCCCACCCCCTGTGTCATAAGACCAGGAGGCGGTTTCGCCATCCGTGCAGTTTGTGTAGCCCAGCTCTAATTTGCACCCCACTAAATGCGACAGAATTTTTTGTGATGTCACGCTGTAACCTGGCAACAAGTAGACTTCACTGCTGCAACCCCACCCCAACACCACTTTTATCTCATTTTGCCTCCATGTGCTAATCACCATGGCTACCACTGTCGCCTGTGTACCAATATCATTGCTGAGAACAATGTCCATTGCCAACCTCCATGAATATATCACAATCGCTGTTCGCAAATCCTTCGGCACAGACTGTTTCTTGTGGCCTATTGAAAAATCATATCCATTGATGGGTATCCAGAGGAGAGGGAAAAGGAGAGAATCTCATTAGACAATGCACAATCCCAGCAGCTATCACCTGGGCGTTATAAATAGCAACGGTGATAGGATTTGGACCGAGTCGGCTGATCCTTCAAACCACAGTTAAACAAAAGCAGTCTCATTAACTCCAGAGAGGAATGGGGGACTTAAAGGATTTGGCCGGGAAAATACAACTGAGAAAAGCTGACGGTGCTATAAGGCCATCTGGAACAACAACATCATGTCTCGTTTGTTTCTGCTGGCAACTATTAAATGCACTGTAATTCCCTCAGAGAACTGCAAGGACCGTTGGGCCATCTAGCTAAATCTTAACCCGTCATTAAACGATGTTATGTGCCCCATTACATTATTCATTTCATGACCAGACTCCCCTAGCTGGGGAAACTCACATAGCTTAGTGATAGCTATGCAGTAGTGTAGTATAATGGTTAGGGAACTGGGCTTGTAATGCAAAGATTGCAGGTTTAATTCCCAAACGGGGCACTGCCGTTGTACCATTGAGCAAGGTACTTAACCTGCATTGCCTCAGTAGTACCCACCTGTATAAATTGATTGTATGTAAATAAATGTCAACTGAATGCACCTGTATGTTTATGGAAGAATGCTCAAGGGTACAATGGTAGACTGAGGACCTGCAACCTTCTGTTTACAATCTAGATCCCTGCTCCACTGTGCCTTACATGGTCGTTTGCCCACAGAATTGATGTAAAAGGCACTAGTAGCACTAATAACTAGACCTCGGTCCTGCAGTACCACTGTGTATGCTGGTGTTCGCTCCAACCGTAATTGCAATTCCTGAAGTATAAAAAGCTGTTAATTGTTTTTAATTAATCACCTTTAATGTCCAGTGAGGGACACTTTACCTTCTGAATGCGACATGTCAGAAACAGTCTATATTCATTTAAGAAGTTTTAATCAGTCTGATTAGCTCTCAGATAACTATTGCTTTCATCTTCTGTAATGTGCTGTGGAAAATTTGAAAGAGATTACATTTTTAATTGATTAATTCACTCATTCTTAATTCACCTACAACTGAAATGAGTGAAGTCCTAAATGCTGAAAGCGTGGACACCTGGTAATTGAAACCCATCTTGTGGAAAATGAAGAGTTCAAAGCCATAAGACAATGGTCAAAAGAGTCAAACCTGCATTGTGGTAAAAATCTGTTTACGTGCAAATTTATGGAACCTTTCAACAAGCTCAATTAATCAAGAGATTGGCTGCCCAGCATACACAGTGGGCCCCCAGGACAGAAGTTGGAAACCCCTGACCTAGATCACTGAAGGTTAAGACCTGAGATTGCTGTGACACTGCTGTCGCACTACTGAATAATTAGCTTAACTGCATCACTTAATTCCCAGACATTCAGATGAACAATGTGTAAAATGTAAGCCCTGCAAGCTGCTCAGCATAAGAAATAAACACAGATACCCATGTCCAGAATGAGTAACTGAATAAAAAAAATTATATGATTAACATGAAATCTGCATGTCCTAAAGCAGACTGTAATTAGAGTTTCTCTACTGAATATACAAATAATGTCTGAGTTTTTAAAATAGATGGATAAAAATGAACTAGGTATGTGGATTCCAGGGAAAAACAAACTGCAAATATGACCAAGGGGACAATTAAACACAGGTATTTTCCAGAAGGTCAATGGGGCATTTGGGTGTAGCTGTTAGGCCAGCTACCTACACCAGGGTGCATGGTTTGGAAGTAACTTACTGGAGTATTTTGTGGCATCCATCTTGCCCACATTGACTAGTGACCCCGAGCTCTTCATCTCAGCTCCAATTTCCTGCCAAATCGGCTCCAGCTTCTTACAGTACCCACACCATGGCGCGTAGAACTGAAACATAAAATTCCCATCAGACACAACATCAGCACCTCAAGCACATCCGTCTGTCTGTCTGACAATCTGTTTGCATTCATAACTGCTGCCATCTGACTACAGTCAATCTGTCAATATGTGAGAGCATGTGCTTAAACTCATTTCTCGTTTGTTAGTCTGTCCATTTCTCTGTTTCCATCTCGGCTCACCTACGTTTGACATTTTTAAGAGTCAGTGTGTCCGTCTATCAACTATGTCCATTTATCAGTCTGTCTGAGCACAACCCACCTCCTGTTGATGAGCAGCAGAACTGGGGAAACCGCTCAGATAACTTTTTGTTTGCCCAGACTGCTGGTGCATGTGGGCAATGTTGACAGTGAGCATGTGCATTACTTACTTCCACCAGCCACACTTCCTCCATCCTGCCGTCTTTAAACCTGCACCACGACAGTATGAAAAGTTACCAGACCCTTTATGGAACATAAGCAGCATTAAAAACGAAGCCTTTTGAGACAGGCAGTTTCATTCATTCACAGCAAAGTAGCACCTAATACACCAGTCAAAAACCTTCTGAACACGCATCTTAAATGATCAAACTACATACTCAAACTACATACAGCCACCAACATAATCAATTCATTTGGTGTGATTAGAGAAAAGACATACAGTGAAAGTCGTTGAAGTTTGCAACAACAGAACAAGGTTAATATAATGGATAGTGAAAGTTTACTGTGATGCATACTGTCGTATGCATACTGCTCATGCACAGTCAAAGACTAAAACTAAGATCCTAAACTTGAACGTTTCAACAAGCTAGATATTTAGTAATTTACAGCTAACTAGATCACGTATTGACTTGTACAAGTATCGAGCTAGTTAACTACAGTCATGCGCCGAAAAGTGACAACAAAATCATGTCAGACGAATTAACTAACGTTATGGAAGTAGCGGGCAAATTGCACGAAGCACTTGGAGTTTGGACTGCATAGCTAGCATAAATTAGTTAGCATCAAGACAGTCAGCTAGCTAATTCATAGCTTAACATTCTAAATACATGGATTTTAATTAAACTCAATACCACTTACGTGTCATCGAGGTCTTCAACATAGGCTAGCAACGCTGCTATATTTAAGAAAACCACTGCAAATAGATACAATATAAAAACAAACTCAGGTATATCAATATCTATTAGCTATTAAGGCAAATTACAGTTTACCTTTTAAGATATTTTCTGCTGCAATTAGCAAGACAGCTAAATTAACTAGCCAGATGCATACAGTAGCTAGCTAGTTTGACAATATAAACAGAGAACGGGGTAAGTTATGCAAAAACCAGAACAAAGCATATCAGTTTATTAAAGTAGGAAACAGTACGGTAACACAACACAAGTTATATTACCTGCACAAGTCAAAATAGCTTTCTCTTTTGCCATCTTTCCGTCTGAAAACACTGTGAACAGGAAATACAACAAAGTAAAGCCGGCCTTTTCGAGCATGCGCGGAAACACGCGCATGCGGGTCTTCACGGAAATGAATTCTGCGCGAGAGTTGCGCAGTTCAACTGAAACGTTCTGATGAACAGAGAATATAATTTTATTCGTTTATCTTGTTTGTTGTTCATGCTCATGAAATATTTATGGATCTTCCGCAAAATTGATCTGCAAAAGTTCAATGCAGGTGCATTCATACCGATAGGAGCATGTTGCTGTCGACTAGCGATTTCACCAGCACCACAGCATGAGGATTGGAAATGTTTGACAGCTACATTTCAAATCCAGAATAAAATAATGTCGTTGTTTTACTTGCTACAAATGTTTCACCTGGCCATACAAACGTTGCACATATAAAATAGCTAACAAACTAAATAGAGTAAACTAAAAATGTAAACAAAATAAACTAATGAATAAATAAAATAGTAATTTTAACCATCAATATCAATCAGATCAATGTTAACATCATGATCAATTACCGTATGTTGACTTCTTCACATAATATATTTTTATGTTCTCATTTGTAACATAAATATTTATTTTCTTTTTCCATATATGGACAATTCAAGGGGCGTAACCACATTAAATATTGATAATGAATAATGAAATAATGAAAGGGAATGTTTTTTTTGTTTTGTTTTTTTGCCCCCCACCCCACCCCCACATATTTTAGACTATATTGTACTAAACAGCAACGTGTCTTATATAGATCTACAATATTATGACAGTACAATGTAGTGGGTGTTGGATATAGGTGTCAAACATGAACCATTTTATTGAGGCAGGGGTCTTCATTTATTGGGTTGTAATTTTAGGGTGCCAAGATAAAGTTTGGGAATACCACACACCGAAGGACACAAAAAATGACAGAATGGACAGTTATCAAGGCGTATTTATATTTACATTTCTAGCTATCATTAAGAGTATTTTGATAAATTTGGGATGCAACTGTTTAATGCATAACTATAGTTAATCATTTGTGTAGTACTAAATTAAAACACTGCAAAGTAAAATCAGTAAATAGTCCCATTGTGATATTATTTCTGTGACCACTTGCTGCTGATCAGAGCAGAATGCTGAAAACCTGCTTTGGAACAAAGAAACAAATGCCATTTTAATTTAAGCTCTTTATTAAAACACAAATGACATTAGCAAGAAGCCTGTAGGTACAGACATAAATACCTGTAAAAATGCCTCATATATCCAGCTATCTGAACAAATACTATGTATTGCAATAATATAAAATCCAATGAACAAATTATTTGCTGAGCCTGCATAATACAAAACGGTAGATAATGATGATGGCAAAATGATCCAATAAATAAATTGTCTCAATAAATAAATTGTACAGAAACCCATTTCAACCGATTCCACCATTTCATGTTCAATTTTGCAGGACTAACGACTATCTAGACTTTTTGTGTCATTTTGCAATTATTAATCATAATGTGCAGAGAAATACACAAAAAATAATCATCTAAGATAAGTTTACAACAGGATGTTGGTAAGTTACATTTAAAATTTCTATTTATTATACATCCAAAATCCTTGTGTCAAGGTCTTTTATTTTACAGTAGGTCAGTAATGACTTAAATAGCTGGGAAAGGGAATCAGACACCAAAAGACATGATACATACACCATTGAGCAAATCATTAGACAGTCGCCAACAATACAAACTTCCACTTTACTTTAATTACAGAACCTCCACTCAGTCCCTACCCTTCATCAGTTCCCAGGGAGCAGGAAAGCTTTGCCGTCAGACTGAGCGCCCCCCTCTGGCACATCAGTGTCACACCGCACGGTGGCGGGCGTGTTGAAGGTGGGGTTGGCCATCTGGACAAGGGAGATGGCGGTGTTTTCGGAGATCTCTGTCGAGATGCGACACGTGACGGGGAGGGAGCCAATGCTGGAGCCATCAGCCTCGCACTCGGTCCAGCAGGAGTCGGTGTCCGAGGCGGAAGAGAGGCGCGTCTTGCCCCAGTGGCCAGTGGTGCGAGTGCTGCTGCCCAGGGAGCTCTGGTTGGAGAGGGTGGGCCGGCAGTAGGTGTTCCCTCTGCTGGAGCTGAAGGAGGAGCGCAGATCCTTCTCCTTCACCCGCAGCACCAGCCTTAGGAGGGGCACATAGCGGGCGATGGCAGCGCGGTACTTGGGGTGTGTGATGGCGTAGATGATGGGATTGTGGATGGCTGAGGCCTTGGCGATGACGGCTGGGACAGAGTTCATGTAGGGGGTCAGTAGGTGGGAGTAGCCTGCTGTGGCTGTGAGGGCCACCACAGAGTAGGGCGACCAGGAGATGATGAAGAGCAAGATGACCAGCAGTGCCACCTTAGCCATCTTCCACTCTCTCTGCATGCGCTCGTACATTTTCTGCGTCTCCCCGGAGCCCAACACCTGCACCTCCCGCTTGGCTGTCTGGATGGCCTGGAATATGACCAGGTAGCAGGCGGCGATGGCCCCCAGTGGGATGAAGAAGACGAAGGCGAAGAGGAGGATGGTGTAGGCACGGACCGAGGGGGTGAAGCTCATGTAGTCCCAGCTGCAGGAGGTCTGCAGCCCCTCCGGGACGTAGGCACTCCACCCGAAAAAGGGCGGAAGGCTCCACCCCAGGGAATACACCCATACAGCCCCAAGTGCGAGCCCGGCACGCCGGCGTGTCACCCCCCCAGGAAGGTCAGGGGCCGGGTGATGGCCAGGCAGCGGTCAGCAGCGATGGCGGTCAGGGTCATCATGGAGCAGATGCCAAACAGAGCCCCGCAGAAGGCATAGAGCTCACAGGCACGTTCCCCGAACACCCAGCGCCGGTGCAGACTGGCGGCGAAGAAGACCGGTGACTGCGTCAGGGACATGAGGAAGTCGGCCACTGCCAGGTTCACCACGAACATGTTGCCCGGTGTGCGCAGGGACCGGCTCCGGCAGAAGGCGTAGACCACCAGGGTGTTTCCCAGCACCCCCGTGATGCCCACGATGAGGATTACCGTGCCGATGATGTAGTGGGCATAATCGGGGACGTCCACAGCAGAGAAGGGGTGTGGGAGTGAGAGTTCTGGGTGGGGGGTGTCTGTCGGGTGGTGGTAATCATGGTCCAACAGCCTGAATCTCCTGGCAGACAAGGGCTCTTTAAACGTTCCGTTGCAGTTGTGTTCCTGAGGAGGGCAGCTAATACCTGTCCTTAGATGGTTGAAACTCATTTTTGGAGGAAGTGTGTTAATTATATAGCTGTTTTTTGAGGCAGCGCACATCGGTGATGAAGAAAATACAAAAGCAGCACTGAGGTTCTTTGCAGTGGTGGAAACCATGAGCTCCAATGTATGACAAAAGCAGAACTAGAGAGAGGTCTCCCAATGCCCACAGTCCAGCTGTCCTCTTCTCTGTCATTGAGCAGTACAGCTTTTGCCTTCTCTGTGCCAGCTCTATATATACTGATCGATGCTGTTCCAACAAATTATTGGCTGCTCCTTCAGTTGGTCCTGTTCATGCCTCTGTGTAGTGATTGTGTTGATGTCTGTGTCATTACAGTGCCATTGATTCAATAAGCTGGACCAGTCTAAAATCCAGTCCACAGATTGGTGACCCCATTCACATGTATGTGGTGCTTGACAAAGTTCAGCACCTGGAGCAGATCACTTGAAGGACTTTGGATAAATGTTTATGTGCCATTTTATGAGTTTTGCTGACCTTACAGTGTTTCCTTGTGAAAGACCGTTGCCACCTTAAAAAGTAGGACAAGATAACGGCCAACGGGCATAAACAGACAAGCGGCACTGTCAACCTCTTACAGAGGATGACGCCTGGTCCAGTTTAATCTAGATAATTCCATTGATAAAGTGAACTTTTTTACCTGAAAAAAGACCTGAAAATGGATTGTGGAGTGGCCATAGCGTGCCTGATCGATAATCACTGCACGTAAAATGTAGGGTGGAACATTTGTTCCCGCAGGAATAAATGAGTGATCCCTTCTACTGCATGGCGCCTACTGACCTGGACACTGATGCATGCCTGCACCACCTACAGGGCGTATCGAGCGCTGGGGAGGCCCACTGCTGTCTGTAACCCCAGTGCAGCCAATTACTGCATCAGACCCAAAGAGCTGGAGGTTTAGTAGCAGTTATATTTCCACTTCTGCTACTACCGTACATGCAACCTATTTCCAGGTCTAAAATTATACCATCTATGAAGTTTTTAACAGAAAAAGTTTCTAAAAGAAGGGCATTAATATCTTAATAACACATAACACAGATAGAATCATAAAATGCTAAGCTTCTAAAATGTATAAGCACTGTAAGTTCCTTTCATAGTTATCGATTCAAGCAAATGCACACTAAACCACAATACTACAAAGTTCTGTCATTTTAACACTGCCCATATCTTTACCCTTTACCCATTTTAAATAATCTGCCAGAGATGTATTATAGTGCCTATAGAAAGTCATCATACCCTTTTGAAATAGTCACTTTTTTTGTCTTACAGCCTGAGATGAAAGTACATAAAATCCATCTTTTTCCAGCTTTATTTACACATTTTGCTTTACAACATTCAAGTGAAAAAAAGGGCACAATTTCTGATAATTAATAAAAAATGAAAAACTAGAATAACAGGGTTGGAAAAGTGATCAGTCCCCTGATTTAATACTTTGTAGAGGCACCTTTTGCTTTAATTGCAGCCATCAGTCTGTTTGGATATGTCTCTACCAGCTTTGCGCACCTAGATTGGGCAATATTTGCCCATTATTCCTTGCAGAACTGTTCCAGTTCAGTCAAATTCCGTGGTGAGCGGCAATGGACTGCACTCTTCAAGTCCATCCACAGATGTTCTATCGGATTTAGGTCAGGGCTCTGACTAGGCCACTCAAGGACATTCACCTTCCTGTCCTTTACCCACTGCATTGTTTTTTGGGCGGTGTGTTTTGGGTTGTTGTCGTGCTGGAAGGTGAACCACCTGCCCATCTTCAGCTGTCTAGCAGAGGGCTGCAGGTTTTCCTCAAGAATTTGGGTGTACTTGGCAGCATCCATTTTCCCCTTCAATCCTGACCAATTGCCCAGTCCCCGATTTAGCCTGAAGAGAAACACCCCTACAACATAATGCTGCCACCACCATGCTTCACTGTAGGTATGGTGTGTTTTTAGGGTGGTGTGCTGTGTTTGGTTTCCGCCAAACATAGCGCACTTAAATCATCCGGAGTTCAGTCAAAAGAGTTCAATCTTGGTCTCATCTGACCATATAACCTTTTGACCAATTGCCCAGTCCCCGCTGGCGCTGCCAGAATCTTCTATGTGTTTCTTCGCAAAACGCTAAAGTTCAGTCCAAAAGTCAGTGGTGACACTTTTTCAGAAGAGGCTTGTGTTTCTTCTTCAGTGCACACCCCCTGCCATACAGGCCAGCTTTGTGTAAAGCTTGTGAGATTGTTGTCACATGCATAGATCACCCAATCTCTGCCATTAAGACTTGTAACTCCTTCAAGGTTGCCATTGGCCTCTTGGTAGCTTCCCTGATCAATCTTTTCCTGGCTCGGTCATCCAGTTTGGAGGGACGGCCCGATCTTGGCAAGGTGTGGGTGGTGCCATATGCCTTAATAATACTCTGAACGGTACTCAGAGGGATAGTTAAAGCCTTTGAAAGCACCTTTCCAGCCATGGTGAATTATTTGCGTTACCATGCACTACTAGGAGTGGAATCCTCAAGGAACAGCTGATTTTATTGTTAAATAATCAAAACCACTACAATTGATGTCAGGTGGAGGCCAATTAGTTTGGTGTGTGACTGGTTATACCTGAGCAAATTTATAATGGTTATTCTAAGGGGACTGATCACTTTTCCAACCCTGTTATTCTACTTTTAATTTTTTTATTAATTATCAGAAATTGTGCCCTTATTTTTTTTACTTGAATGTTGTAAGGCAAAATGTGTAAATAAAGCTGGAAAAAGATGGATTTTATGTACTTTCATTTCAGGCTGTAAGACAAAAAAAGTGACTATTTCAAAAGGGTATGATGACTTTCTATAGACTTTCTATATAGCGTGATTTTTATTTACTTATTTTCTTACTGCTGTTAATTCAGTTACTCATTTGACAATATTATCTGACTGGGAAGCCTTTCCTCTAGAACATTTGAAACAGATTGTGTGGACTCTGTCAAGTGCCCTAGGTCACACAATGTATTAATTTAGGAAGTCAAGTAATTAACTCAAGAAGTCAAATGAGTTAACAACTAGGCAGGTGGTACAGTAGATCGGGAGATCAAATGCTCTCCATTTGGATGAACTATGATTTAGCAGTCAGTTAAATTAAATTAAGCTCAGTTAAATCAAATTGTATTAAATAAATTTCTGTTCAATTCCATTTGCGTAACTCTAGCCAGTGATGTATGTTCATTCTTTCTTTATTCATTTATAGTGTTGTGGTTGCTTAGCCTGGGTAATGTGAGGTTTTGTTTACAAAATGTAATAGATTTGCATAAAAAATGGCATTTATTTATAAATAATAAAAACTATGAATACAATGAATAATTTTGTGAATAAAAATCCATTAAAGGGATAGACTCATAACATACCCATAAGCAACAGATATTGTAGTCCTATACAGTCTGGAATATTGTTGTTGGCTTTGGAGACTAAGTCAAGTATGTTTATATGTATGTATGTGTGTGTGTGTGTGTGTGTGTGTGTGTGTGTGTGTGTGTGTGTGTGTGTGTGTGTGTGTGTGTGTGTGTGTGTGTGTGTGTGTGTGTGAATCAGGTACAAGCAGACAGCAATGTAAGCATATGGCATAACAAATCGTTTTTTTATTAAATACAGAATATTTTCACAGTTGTTTTTTTTGTTGTTCTTTTTTGTGCTAAAGAATTTGTGGTGAATACATTTTCATTAAAGTGACCCCATATGCAGAAGAAGCTCATCTATATACAGATGTGGAGGACGTCGGTCTCGGCCACGTGGGAGTGGCATGGTTGCCTGTGTGTTTACATGTTGTGGAGGCTTTGGAGCAGGGAGACTTTCCGGGGGCAGGTTTGGCACTCTCAGAGGGTGTGAGAGTGAACTGTTGCCCGGAAGGTTGCTCCAAAGGCCATAATTTATGTAATTATTATCTAATTGGTGTCAATCAGTTAATTGATATGGAAGTCAATTGGCTGATTGGGTGTCTGTGTGAGAATATGAGTTTAGTGTTGAATGATTGTGATTGGGTGATTGCCTCACGAGTCCCACCTGAGCCAGGCAGAAACTAAGCCTATTTAAGAGCAGGTGGGGCGAGTGGGGAATCAGTTAGTCTTTGTCTTGCGCAGGGTTGGGTTGTAACGGCGTTACGTAATCAGAATACAAAAATCAAGCAACTGTATTCAGCTCGCGTTATATTTGAAAAACTAGTAATCTGAATACAGTTACTTTAATAAACCTGAAGTGAATACATTTTGGAATACTTATTGGAATTCTTGGTGGAAAGTTTTCCTTACAAACATTAATGAGCTGATATTTATTACTAAAGCTACTGCATGAAATTATCACGCCTACATGATTATCATCACACAGCTCATGAAAACTACAGCCGCTGCACAGAACCAAAAAACTGCGTTAAAAAAAATGTGTTTAAAAAAAAAAACTAAAAGTCAGCTTTTAGTTCATGGCGTTATCGACACCATTTCCAGTTTAAAGAAGACCATGGGAAAAATCTGTCGGTCCAGTGTACCTTGTGTCTTCCAGGAATAAAGATACTGTCGGCATCAAAGGACTCAACTTCAAATCTTAAAAAGCACTGAACACAGTTCTGCAGTAATTTGCTGTTACCTAACCTTTACTGTGGGAAATTTTTTTAGAAGTTTTGAGCCCCATGCTCTGTCCCTGTGTTTCTGGTGGGTCAGTTTGTGTGGCCTAGTGTCTGCACATGGCCAAATTCCTGCATGGTTTGCTAACCGGGCCAGCAGCAGGACGCGTTATACATAAACATAACCACTATCGGTATGTTGTCGGAGTGTCAGGCAACAGAAATATTGCCTACATGCGAGGTTTAGAGTGCCACACTTAGGACTTGAAATAGAGCAGGCCGTGCAGACTACACACCTCAATACAATGGACACAGGGATGGGCCTGGTCCACCCTGTCACTAGGATTTATGAGCCCAGTTCGAGCTCCGCAGCACGAGGGGTGAGAGGACGTGGGCTAACAATTAAGCAAGCGAATCCCACCATGCTTTAGACTTCTAACTTTGTATTAGAGATCCTGCAAGTTTACTGCCAGCATTCTTAGGCTGCACGGCGAGCATACTATGTTATAGACCACTGGAATTAGACTGTCTGCAGAAGTCGTGTGGCAATGATGTAGCCCCGTATCAAATAAAATTATTAATAAGCTACACAATACAGGTAAACACACAGTACACAGTTGGGTCAGCTGAAGTGTCTGTTTATGTCTGTTTAGATCTGTTTATGAGATCTGATTCCCCCACACTACGGTTTGAGGCATCCCAATAACTGCTCTGCTAATTTTATACTGCTTTCTTTATTGTTGAAACGATAACATTTCAAAATGGAATAAAATCTAAGTGAATAGACTGCTGCCGAATGCATAATATACTGGGGGCAAGTGACTGACAACAAGTGAGGCTGAGCTAATGGTAGCTAGTAAACAATGTATTGTGCTTAGACTGCCATCCTACTGTATACTATTTTAATCTGCTCTCAGGTCTGTAACATTACTGGTAATTTGTTTTTAAAGTGTTGAATATAAAAAAATATATTATTATAAAATAAAATATGGGAAAATATTTCAATCATTGATTGTTTTAATTTAATTGGCACAATTACGACAGATTATAGTAAGAAAATGGTGTACATAGACATTTGTATATTAGTATTATTTGTGGTTTTCAAAAGTATATATAGTGGTATTTGGGGGTGGAAAGGCAATCAAGTATGTAATATGTATATATTTTTGTTTGTTACAGAGAAAACATGCTGGTGTGTATGAAAAGATTCCACCCAAAAGGAGCTCAGACAATCAAGAACAGAGATCACAATCTAAACAACCAAGACTGGACACCTTCATGAATCCCACACAGGGCAAAGTGAATGCTCTCGTCTTCAATTTCATTATTGAAGATGTGCAGTCCTTTTCCCTCTTGGAGCAGCCTGCCTTTCGGAACCTGATTGAGGGTATAAGTGGAGGGAAAATAGTCATGTGTCGAAAAAGCCTGATGACAAGAATTGAAAATGGATTTCTTGCCATGAAGGAAAAGCTGACAGAAAAGCTCCAGACAGTAACATATGTGTGCATGACTGCTGACATCTGGACAGCGCACAATCAGAGCTTTTTTGGCATGACATGTCATTGGATAGAGGGGCAAGATCTGGAGAGAAAGTCAGCAGCCCTTGCATGTGCCAGAATTAGGGGCCGCCACACATATGATGTCATTGCAGAAAACATCCAACGAATTCATGAGATGTTTAACATTGAAAGAAAAGTGCAGGCGACAGTCACTGACAATGGCAGTAACTTTGTGAAGGCCTTCAGAGAATTCGGACAGAGGGAGGAGGTTGAAGAAGGCAGTCAAGATGACAATGAGGATGCTGCTAGATTTGAGGATGTTGCTGCCATTCTTGAGGGGGAGGTGATGATGAGGGACTGCAGTTTTTTCTGCCTCCACACCAGCATTGTGCATCACACACGTTAAACCTCATTGCCTCTAAAGATCTGGAGCGGGCTGTGTCACAGGGAGCAACACGCTAACTCTTCTACAGTGCCATGGCTAAGTGTTCTGCAATCTGGAACAAGGCTCACAGATCACCTTTGGCTGCAGAGGCAGTGGAGGAGATTGGGAAAATGAAATTGGTAATTCCCTGCGTGACACGGTGTAATTCAGAATACTGTGCAGTTCAGAAGATTGTGTCACTCACAGAATCACAACTGGCAGAGGTTTGTGAGCGCCTAGCAGTTCCAAAACTGCTAGCAAATGAGTTGGCATTCCTAAAAGAATATGCAGAAGTACTCAAGCCACTGGCGTGTGCCCTTGACATTCTCCAAGGAGAAACAAAGTGCTTTCTTGGACTTGTAATTCCAACATTGTTGACCTTGAAGAGGCTGTCTGACAAGAAACCTCATGTGCGCTTCTTCTGTGAAGTCATTGACACTGTTGTCAAGGCAATCGATTCCTGCTTCCAGAAGTTGTTTTCAAGTCGCGAGGCTAAATTGGCGACAGCATCAAGCCCTCATGTAGCCAGTTGTACCCTACTGTACATCAATTACATTATTCACTGCTGAGCATTCGCCGGTACACAGCCTGCTAACACTGGCACTTTTCTAAGCCATATCCCTCACAAGTCGCTGTTATTCCAGTGCCAAAAAAGTTTCAAAAGTTATTACATTGTTTCAGATGTCGTGTTTGAGTTATGCTCATGATGAGCCATTAAAACAGTAAAAGAACTTGCCTTTCAGTTTCCCTTTGTTTTTTATTATGATTAATTTTTAATCTGTCCATTCTAATTCCATAACATGTTAATGATGATGACTAAAACAAAAAAATGCAGATACAATGTTGCATATATTTAGTTAAATTGACATCTCAAATTTATTAGTATTTATTATTAAATGAACAGAAGCTGACCTGACCTCAACACAGTGGAAAGTTGAACATGACATCCTTTTTCAAAGTGTAATGCATAATAACAATTTAAATTTATTACTGATAAAATAAAAAAGTGAACATGGCATGTGCAAAAGTTTGGGCACCCTTTTAGTACTAAGTAGCACCACCTTTGGCTATATAACAGCTTCCCAATGTCTCCTGTACCCCAAAACATACCCATCTGTGATGGAAAAAGTAAGTATTCCAAAAGTATTCTGAATACGTTACTTTTTTGAGACATGTAACTATTTCGTATCTGATTACTTTCTAATTAAATTTACAAAGTAACCCTCCGAACCCTGGTCTTGCGTGTGTATGGAGAGTTTGTCTTGTCTTGTCTGTGATGGATTGTGATGGATTGTGATGTTGTGGATGTTGGATGTTTGAGTTTTGTGTGCGTTTGTTGAAAGTGACTCAGTAGAGTGCTTCTTGTGTGTGTGGGAAAGAGGGAGAGGGGGCGCACTAAGAGTGTCCGCCTCTCTCCCTCGGTGTGATCGTGATAGAGAGGGAGCCCTGAAAGAGGGTCCGCCTCTCGCCCTCGGTTTTATTTGTGTGATTGAAAGAGAACTCGCACTCAGGCAGTGGCAACAGCCCGAGAACTCTCACTGTGGGGAGTGGCGAGTGTCTCTGTATGAATGGGTTTGAGAACTCAGACTGCAAAGTTCAAGTGTCTCAGTATGCATGGGTGGGAAGCACTTGAATGTGTGTGCCTGGGGAGGTTCCAGGGGAACTCCGGAAGAGGCGGCGCGGTGTCCCGTAAGTTATGATTATTTTAGTTTGTTATTTTAGTTCGTTATTTTTACCCGAAAGCTTCGCAGCGAGTAGGGTGAAGATTTTGGTGTTTGTGTTATGTTAACCTGCTACTCCCACTCTCTTCCCCATGTCTGGGGGGAGAGACAGAAAAAATAATAATAATAATCCGGTCCGGTCCGTAGACCGACAAACTCCACTTCGTCTCCTGGCTGCTCTGTTCCCATCCAGAGATTGTCACATGGCATGTGACAACAGTATATATTCTTTTCAAATTAATATTCACAGGGTCCTCAAACAGTTCATTGTAAAAGTAAAAAACATCTTACAAATCAAATCTCTCTTTAAATGCATCACGTGACTTCTCCTTTAACAAATAAAGTTATAGTTTCTGGTCATGTTATGAAACATTTTGGTATCGAGGAAGTAAAAGAGGCAATGGCATGCTTTGTGGCGTGTGGTAGAAGGGCGTCATAAGTAGATTTTTGAATTTTGAACAATTTACACAAATCTTGGAAAAAACTAATCTTTTGTTGTCCTTAAGGTGTTTTGTAAAAAATGTATGTATTTAACATATAGTTTAAAAACAGAAATAGCCCCTATGACAGAAACTGTGTCATGCATAAATGGTGTCCCATAAGTGGTAATGTTTTTCCCCATTCACTTAAAATAGGAAAATTTATTTTACAGCCTAAAGTAATTAAATGTATTCAAAATGTTAATTTGATTTTTTTTAAATATTTGGTTTCAGATTTTTCTACATTTTTCTAAATTCTACCCTAATTCAACTATGCCTTCCATCGTACTATGAGCTCACCACTGCAACCCTGGGACCAGCAGTGACAAAGGCGCCGAACCGCCTCCTCTGAGATGGAACTCAACAACCTGTTAACCGTAACTCTGGTACACACAGAGCCACTTTGCATGCGACAAGCTCCTGCTGGCTTTCCTCCCCCCTCCCTCTGGGGCGGACAGCTAATAATCACCCCCAAACGGGGCTCCTGACCAGAACTGGGCTGGCAGAACTGGGGATCGGGTGCAGTGGGCAATATGCACTCCGGGCGAGTGCCTTTACCGTTACACCATCCGGGAGACCTGGTCATTTATTTTTTAAGTTTGAATATTTCTCTCTCTCCCTGCTTTCTCTCCCATCTTCGAGGATGTCAGTGAGCGGCATCACTGCTCTCTTTAGTGCTTTCTCTTTTCGGGTTGAGGTGGAACCCACATTTGGATCGCCAACGTTTCCCTTGGGAGAGCCGAGGACTTCAGCAACTGTGGGGTTTTTATATATAGTGATGTCCCTTGGGGTTGGGCGACACACACAGACTTTGCAGAGGGCGTAGGCAAGTTAAATAACCTGGAGGAGGCAGTATTACAAACTAAATGACTAGGCCCCTTCCCCCCCTCTTCCAGGTGGTCAGGCTCGGCAACCAAGGAAAACATGCAACCAAGGAAAACATGCTCTTCAAAACTCTGTTGATTTCATTCTTTGATTACTTTATCTTCATCTCTCCTCTCCATAGACATTTCCTATGATCCTTTCTTTTAAACATCAGCCTCTTTGGTTTCCTGTTACTCTTCAGGCAAGACCTTCTAAACTCCAGTTCCCTTCTCTGTCTTCTTAACTTTATTGGGAGCAATGGACTCACTTCAGGAGAGGGTCGGGTGTTCCACCAGGCCTCAGCCATAGTTAAAAGGCTTTCTTCCCCACTATGATCCCACCATAGCTCATCCCCAACATGCTGTTCCTCCAGTTCACCCCCAAGGTCTGGACGGCTGAGTGGGACTGAGGACCATCGCTCCCACTTCGATTCCCCCATCACTGTCAGCTCCACTGGCTGTAAGATCTCCACCTGGGTGCTAGAATCTTTTACAGTGGGCTTACGGATCACACATTCCAATTCCTGACTCACCCTATCCAGTTGATCCTGTAGATAAATCAGAGTTTCAGTTTGGATTTTTAAGACCTCCAGGGATGCCACACACCCTCCTCCTCAGCTCTAACCTAGGGAGGGCTGAGCGGCACATGTTCAGTGGCGTCCAGGAGAGCCACCATCTCCAGGTCGCCTCAGGAAGTTTCCCCCTGGGATCAAACCTCCGGTTTCCTTCGTCTCCATTCATCTCCTGTACAAGCATCTGAGAGGTGTTAGTAAATGGTGCAAGTTGCTCACCATGTCTGCCACCAACTGGCTATATGTGGGTGCTGGCTCTGGGCTCCAAGGACAGAATGGTCACCACTCTTGCTCTGGTCCTCATCAGCCCTCCATGGCTCCTCCAGCAAACCCTGTGCAGCATCTCACTCCGTGGTCCTCTGCTAGGCCCCTTCCATCCCTCTTCCAGGTGGTCAGGCACGGCAACCAGGGAAAACATGCTCTTCAAAACTCTGTTGATTTCATTTTTTGATTTCTTTGTTACCTTCGTCTCTCCTCTCCATAGACATTTCCTATGATCCTTTCTTTTAAAAATCAGCCTCTTTGGTTTCCTGTTACTCTTCAGGCAAGACCTTCTAAACTCCATTTCCCTTCTCTGTCGTCTTAACTTTATCGGGAGCAATGGACTCACTTCAGGAGAGGGTCGGGTGTTCCACCAGGCCTCAGCCATAGTTAAAAGGCTTTCTTCCCCACTATGATCCCACCATAGCTCATCCCCAGCATGCTGTCCCTCCAGTTCACCCCCAAGGTCTGGACGGCTGAGTGGGACTGAGGACCATCGCTCCCACTTCGATTCCCCCATCTGGTCATCATCTCCTGTCAGCTCCACTGGCTGTAAGATCTCCACCTGGGTGCTAGAATCTTTTACAATGGGCATACGGGTCACACATTCCAGCGGCACATTTGAGCGGGCTGAGCGGCACATGTTCAGCGCCGACCAGGAGTGCCACCATCTCCAAGTCCCCTCAGGAAGTTTCCTGCCAGGATCAAACCTCCGGTTTCCAGCCTCCCGCGTGGTCCAGTGGTTACAACGTTCAACACTGGCCACGGAGACCAGGGTTCGACTCCCCATCCTGCCAGAGTCGGCTTTGGCCGGGAGTGCCACCAGGGTCATGTGTCATGCCCTACATGCCCCAATAATTGCTCCAGCAACCACCTTCTGAGCTGCTTGTTGACATGAAAGTTTGGAAAGTCTTCTGTCTTTATGGGGTAGCATCTTTCAAGTGGTGGGATAACCTCCCATCTTACAATGGAAAATGACCTTCCAGTGTGATTAAACACAATTAGTGGCTTTAAGTGTCAGAGGTTAAGTGCTTTAACTAGGCTTGTCAAGACTCAGTGTGACATCACCGCTGTGAGGGATTCACTCACATGGCCTGAGGCTCAGTGAAGGGCCCTTCCTTTCGAATGCGTCAACAGGTCACCCCCAGCTGCATATTCCATCACGAAGCAGGCGTGAAGCTTGGTCTGAAAGCTGGCAAACATGTTGGTGAGGAAGGGGTGGTGCGCATCGGTCGCCATCTCCATGATCCTGTGCTCACACATCAGGCTGAGGGAGAGAGAGAGAGAGCACCAGGGACCCCGGTAAGTCATAAAGTGTCTCAGAGTGGAAGTGCTGATCTAGGATCAGCTTAGCCTTTTAGCTCATTATGGAGAAGGGTAGGATATGGACAGGGGAAACCTGGTCCTAGATCAGCAACCCTACTCTGTGACAATTTCTGAACACAGACCCAGAAAAGAAACCCCATCAAGGACAATCTTAACTTCTTGAAACATCCTCTCCTAACTACGAAGGGTAAAAATTGCCTTACCGCTCCACAATTTCACAATCCACAGTGTTTTGTTTGTTGATGGCCTTGATGGCAAACATTTCCCTTGTCTCTGTATTCTGCAAGCAACACTTGTTCAACCAAGGAAAAGGGACTTTTTTTGTTGTTTATAAGGACATAATGAACTTTTTAAATCTGTCACAGTTTTGGTTCAACGGCTTTATCAATTCTCCTGTATGTTTACCTTCCTGTACGTCCCACACCCTAGAACTGAGACGCAGGTGAAGTCCTCAATTGTGGTCTAGCGGTTACAACATTCGAGGCTGCCCACTGCGACCGGGGTTCTATCCCACCGGCCGCGCCAGAGTCGGCTCTGGCTGGGAGTGCCACTAGGGGGCGGCAATTGGCTGTCCGCCCCAGGGAGGAAAAAGAAATAGAGGAAGAAGACAGAGAAAGTTGGGACCTGTATCCTCAATCACAAATTTAGTATCAGATAGATCTGTAAAACTACCAAATTTGCCAAAACTGGACTTAAATTCATTATATTCAGGTTTCACCAGGGTTCAGGTTCGCCAATAAGTTAAAGGACAAAATCATTTTAAACTCCTCGTTTCTATGGCTGTATTCTAGCTAACTGGTTTTCTCCATTATGGCCACTCAATGAATGTTAATGTTAATGGCTTAATTCTTGAGCCGTAGCGGGACCAGGTTATAACTCATTAATTTGGATACAATAGTCACAACATTATCGAGCAAATATAATAACACACTGACAATTACTATATACAAAAATATATATATATATTTTATCAAGCAACAAGAGCAAATCCTGCAGCCCATACTATTGGCTTATTCATCTCAGTCAAAACACTCTGTATCCCCTTATTGAAGCAAGATTTGTAGTATATCTTCTGCAGTTTTCTAAAGGTGTTCTTCTGAAATAATGTCTCAAATAGTGAACTGTGATTTATATACTAATATCTCTGAGAGTTGTCTCTTCTGTGATGTCATAAAGCACATTACAAGTTTAAATGTAAAGGTATCTAAAAGAATATTAAAAGAAACATGATTCCATGACAAACATTCTCATAATTTCACATAACCTATTATTATTATTATTCAAATTTATAAGGCTATAAAGGCTATTTTCTTCTGAAATAATGTCTCAAACACTAACCAATGGTTAACCAATGGCTTAATTCTTGACCCGTAGTGGGACCAGGTTATGCCTCATTAATTTGCATACAATGGTCATAACATCATCGAGCAAATATAATAACACACTGACAATTACTATAGAGAAGACATTTTTTTTAAATTACTGAGATTAAGTATCCATTTCTAACTTCAGTCATTTTATTTGATCAGTTCACATTTATATTTCACATTTCATTACCTTGAACAATGTCCCTTTTGCATTGTTTGTAATAATGCATTTACCTGGCAGCGACAAGAGAAAATCCTGCAGCCCATACTATTGGCTTATTCAGCTCAGCCCAAAAACTCTGTATGCCCTTATTGAAGCAAGATTTGGAGTATATCTTAGGCAGCTTTCTAAAGGTGTTCTTCTGAAATAATGTCTCAAATACTGAACTGTGATTTATATACTAATATCTTTGAGAGTTGTCTCTTCTGTGATGTCATAAAGCACATTACAAGTTTAAATGCAGTGGCGGGCCGTGCATTTCACACCTAGGCCTTCAGTAGTGCGCCGTCTGAATCAATCCACCCCTCAATAACTATTTTATGGCTATAAAAGCCATCTTATTGTTATGTTTTGAGTGTCTGTTCGGTTTGTTTTTGCACTTTGTTTATTTATCTTTCTTCAGTCATGTTTCATTCTCGTTCTGTCATGCACTTCGGGAAATTCTATGTTTTGGTTTTTCCGTCTTCGTTTCTAATCTCGTTTTACTTCCTTCTTACTTTCTAATTACACTTTGTATATATTAGTTAGATGTATATAGGCTAGTACTAACCAACTAATCTACTAACATTAGGGATTTAGATTAAGTTACTAACACTACTAATCACGAATTATCTCACGCTTCTAACTATCGCTGTCATTCTCTCTCGTCTCTATCGCTGTCATTCTCTCTCATGAAACATGACTGAAGAAAGATAAATAAACAAAGTGCAAAAACAAACCGAACAAACACCCGTTGCCGTTGCATCGCAGATAGATAACTCGTGTATCCAGAATAAATGCCTTTACTGAAGAAACAAACCCGGGGTGCTACAGCTGCGACACACATAAAAAGCATCAATAATAATAACCTCATAAAATTGCAATATTATTTAGGAAAATAGCAACATTTTACTCACCAAAAATCCTTATTATTTGTACACAAAATCCATCCTCCTTTCTTTCCTCAAAAATAGTTAAATTACTCTGTCGTACAGATTATCCGTGTGTTTCAGTTCCATCAAGAAGTTCCATCCTTTTCTATCGCCATCAAAGCTAATGCTGAAAGTCGAGCCTGCCCTGTCGTATTTCTGGCATAAGTTTTAATTCGCTTTAGGCTGAAAATGTCCGTCAAATGTCTGAATCACAGACTGATGTTAATTATATTTTGTCCATGAATACTTATTAAATAATTCCAAATGGTCTGTTCGCTTCCTTTCATAGCTGTTCCCCTGGTTGCGCTGCATCCAGACGTGTATTTTCATATTAAAGCATTTAACCAATCACATTACATCATAGTCAGACACTCTCTGACTATCCAATCAAAGGGTGTGAATACGCTGACGTTACCTAGGCCTTCTAGAAGGCCTTCGTGTCCCCAACTCAAAATCTGATTGGTTGAAGCAACAGTTTGATCAACACTTATTTTATGACACAGGGCCTGCAGAACGGATTGTGAAGGCCTCCGGGCAGATTTATTTGACCCTGGCAACAAATGATGGCTGAAATGTGATTGGTTAAATGCTTTAATATGAAAAAACATGTCTGGATGCAGCGCAACCAGGGGAACAGCTATGAAAGGAAGCGAACAGACCATTTGGAATTATTTAATAAGTATTCATGGACAAAATATAATTAACATCAGTCTGTGATTCAAATATTTTTTAGGCCAGCAGAGAAGGCCTTGCAGGCCCTGACGGCCCACCACTGTATAAATGTAAAGGCATCTAAAAGAATATTCAAAGAAACATGATTCCATGACAACCATTCTCATAATTTCATATAACCTATTATTATTATTATTCAAATTTATAAGGCTGGAAATGCTCTTTTCTTCTGAAATAATGTCTCAAACACTGAACTGTGATTTATATAGGCTACTAATATCGCTGAGAGTTGTCATTTCTGGGATGTCATAAAGCACATTAAAAGTTTAAATGTAAAGACATCTAAAATAAACTTTAAATAAACTTAATTCCATGACAACCACTCTCATAATTACACATAACATATTATTATTATTATTAGTAGTAGTAGTAGTAGTAGTAGTAGTAGTAGTAGTAGTATGCCAAAAGTATTTCGTATCTGTATAAGCAATGACTTGTGCTTGCAACTTATAGTTTGTGTTTGAACAATGCGAGTTGTAACTGAAATAAAACATTTTGTACTTGTAACCAATGACTTGAGCTTGTAACTTGTGGTCCGTGTTTGTACTTTGCAAGTTGAACTTGTAAAAACTATTTGTGTTTGTGGATATATATTTTGTGAGGGGGGAGGGTCACGTCTGTAAATTAAAATCTACGTGTGTTTTGTTATTTGAACTGGTTTATGACCATTTGTGAACAGAAATAGTACAAATGGAAAACAGTATTTACGTGCAACACTCCCTCTACATGCAACGCTCAGTTTACAAGATTTCTCTCTACACACAGACTTTTGGCACGGTTTTGCCGCTTCCGGTAAACTATCCAATCGGCATCCAAAAGAGATCAGGTTGCCATGTTGGCCACAAGTTACTCATCTAGGCTAGGCTAGGCTCGCTATTCAGACCTATCTCCGATCTCCACACTATAGCTGTGTTCGAAACCGCTCACTCGTTCACTATTCCCTATTCCCTATATAGTATATAGTATATAGTGTACTAAGTAGCGAACGAAAATAGTGTTTTCGGATACTACAACTGAACGTCATTTGCGTCAAAAAAAAGTGCCGGATATTCAGGTGACGCAAGCGGACGCGCCCAGTATCACCCGTAAACAAACCGAGCACTCATGGCAGCTGTTGAAATGTACTCAGGTGGTATCGGGTTTGCATGTTCAGTTGTGAATGTTAAATCCCAAATAAATTGTTGAAATTCTAATGATGTGCAAGTGTGGTTTTGTCAACTGTGGTGCTGTCTGCTAGCCACTGCTTTAGCCACCAATAGCTCCCGTTATGGAAGTCGTTAGGATAACTCACGAGCTCACGACTAGCACCAACTCCCATAGCGATAATAACGGTAACTATCGGTGGCTAAAGCAGTTAGCTAACGTTACCACCATGATTCCTGTTTCTGTTTTACTGCTGTTGGCTCAAGTTTTGTTCTTGAGGCATAAACGGAGGTGTATGTATGACGGTATGACACGACCGCATTGCATTGTGGTACACGGGAGAAATCGTAGGGTACATTCGCTGTACACTACAAATCACGGTGAATTGTGGGTATTTTCTCGTTCACTATATAGTGAACGAAATTAACAGTTTAGAATTTGTCGCATACTACAAAATGGCGTACACACTATATAGTGTACTATATAGTGAATAGGGAGCGGTTTCGAACACGGCCTATGTTTGCACTGTGCCCGCGCAAGAGAAAAGTTTTGCAGGATGGGATATCGTTTCGGGGATAGGGGGATGCTGTATTTATTTAAACCAATCACAATCGGCTTGGGCCATCTTGGCCGGTGCTAAACTTGTTTTTTGGGGTGGTTTTTTGTACCTGGGTATCGGTACATTTTAACTATATCCATAAGATCCCCTGTCTCAAAACAATCAGACAATGACAAGAAATAATCCGTAATAAATAGTTTTAACATAATAAATGAAAAAATATATACGTAGGCCTATGCACAGAAATTGTATCTTAATTGCACAGTATTTTAAACACATTGATTCTCCAAAGACATCGTTATAATTTCACTGGGTGAAATAAAGTGAATAAAGTGAATAGGCGGCAATCTTAGGCTAGCACCTGGACGACGTTCAATAGAATCTTCAACGTGGCGATGCTACGTTCTTGGACACTTCATAGGGGAATTTTGCAAAATATGGCAACCTGATCTCTTCTGGATGCCGATTGGACAGTTTACCGGAAGCGGCAACAGTGCCAAAAGTCTGTGTGTAGAGAGAAATCTTGTAAACTGAGCGTTGCATGTAGAGGGAGTGTTGCACGTAAATACTGTTTTCCATTCGTACTATTTCTGTTCACAAATGGTAAAGTACAAACACGGACCACAAGTTACAAGCTCAAGTCATTGGTTACAAGTACAAAATGTTTTATTTCAGATTGTTCAAACACAAACTATAAGTTGCAAGCACAAGTCATTGCTTACAGATACGAAATACTTTTGGCATTAATTTGAGCCCATACATATAGTAGTAGTTATTCAAATTGAGAAGGCTGTAAATGCTATTTTCAGTCAACGTGTGCATAATGTTTGCTAGTTGCATCAACTAGTTTTGTGTGATGTCATTATAGACACCTTTAGCATTAGCCTACTGTACATAAAGTAACTCGAAAGCGATTCAAAACGATTGAAATTGCGTTGCCATGGAGTGCTTATATATTTTATACCTGGGCTAAAATTAAAAGGGATGCGCATTTTTTTAAATGAAACAGCATTTCAACAACCTTTTAATCAAGTACAAAATTCAATGCATAATGCACACACCCGCCACATGAAGATAGTTCCGTTACCCATCTATTTGCCATTAGGGTTTGGATTCTACCTTTTGCTGGTTACTAGTACTCTGCTTTTAAATAGCAAGCGATGACATTTGAAATATGGGTATGAAGCTAGCTACATCGCTCGTCGATCATTGCTGGAGGGCAACGGAAACAATGACTGGTTATCCCAAGCTATCAGCAAAAGCTGAGTTTTTGAACTCTTTCCAGGCAAAATTAAGTTATATTCTGCAGAAAAGTATTTGCGTCTGTGCTTCTGTGGTTTTGGTATAATTCATGAATTATCACCTAAAACGGTAAGCACACAGCCAAACAGGCACAGTATAATGCACGGATATAAAGACGTTTCAGAGAATGTGGCCTTATCACCATTACAAATATGGATGATAATGATGAACTCACTGCCCCTGATGCTGCCTGCCTGTCTCACTACTACAAAATACAGGGATTATCCTCATATAAAATGCCTTACATAATATAATTTAAGACAGTCCTGCAAATACTTTTTTCTAAAATGTCATGCTAACTAGCTAGCTAGCTAAAATCTCATGTTTGATCTGAACTCCAAACGTCAGCTAGCTAGTTAACGTTAGCTAAACTAGCCCAAGCAAGTTAGTAGACTGACATCCATCCATCCATCCATCCATTATCTAAGCCGCTTATTCCTGGTCTAAACTGGAGCCTATCCCAGCATGCGTTCCGGGCGAAGTTGGAGTAGACTTCACTCACACAAATTAATGCAATTATCTAATATTAGCTAGCTACTGTGGCTAACTTTCAAACTCCAAGTGATCAATTTAGAATATAAATAATTAACAGTTCAATTAAAATACTGAATTACAATAATAGAGGGATAAAGACCAAATCATTCAAACTGTTGCCAATCTCACCTGCAGTGCTTAATTTGTGCCGGGGCTAGCCGGGGCGCCCCGGCAAATGTCTTACTCAGAATCAGAGCCGGGCTCATAAATATCTAAAGTGCGACAACAACGCGTATTTTAACAGACGAGAAACAATTTGTGCTTTCAGAGTGTTCACAGAGACATGGGAAAACAAGTTGCACAGCCCTTGAAGGATATCTTAACCGCTTTTAACACCGTAGCAATTTCCAGCGCAGAGTGCGAGAGGTTTCTCACAAATTAATCTAATCTGCACGTCAACAAGAGCATCTTTAAAAACAGCAACCATATAATCGCTCCTGTTTTTAACCCTTGTTGCTCCACCACTGGAAAGTTACCATTAGACCAGAGGGAGGGACAGAAATGGTAGGAAAAGGGGGCGTGCGGTTGGGGGAGGCGAGTTGAGCCCCGACATCTCTTATTTTACCAATTAAACACTGGTCACCTGTAACAGATGTCATTCTCCAAAAACTCCTGTACCCAAGCCGCAAATATTGTAGCTATTGGATGGAGCCACAGACAGATTCTGATTGATGTCATCTGATTGGACGTACGGCTGGAAGCCCAGCTTCAACATTGTCCAATTAAATTCCCCAAAACCCATCACGTTATACCATTAAATACAGTCCATAGAAACAGAGACAACTGTGACCAGCCACGCTTCCACTGACAGCTTCAAGCACGGGAGACGATAGATAGTGCTGGTTTAAACAAAACATTTCAGTCTAAGTGACAAACCATGGAATTGAAATACCACCATATCTGTAGTATTTTTTAAGTAGATATTAGGTAAAATGTTTATTAATGTTGTATTTAAAAGATATTCCCCATTCCCCCAAAATTATAGGGGAACTCGAGCCTCCCTTGTTGTCTTAAAGAAATCGCCACTGCTTGATATCAATGACTGCTCCAAAGTTGTATTACCTTAAAAAAAAGATGTCTGAAGTGGAGTTCTGACTTTTTTTTATTTTCTTTTTTTAATCAGACCATATGTTACATTTGTTTTATCTGCAACAGCAGAGGCTTTGGTGAGGCAATCAAGAATTGAATAACCTTACAACTATTAACCATTGCATCGTGCTCTCTTTCAGTTTCCTGAAGCTGAACTGTATCAACTGTATCTGAAAATATGGCAACGTCCACTGATGTAATGACCTCACGTGATTTGTGTACAAGACAGTGATTCGTGTACAAGATATCCATGAACAAAGATGCACAGCTTTAGGTTTAATGCTTGTGTACATGTGAACAGTATTATTTATTTTTACCTATAAAAATACCAAAACTGACTGAGGGGTTACAGACATGAATAAGATTTAAGTTATGAGTGGAGTAAGTTAGTATTGTGTGAAAAACGGTATCAATTTTAGCCATACGGGGGCAGTGTTTCACAAAGAATTGATTAAAGGCAATTATTCTGTTGCCGGTTTCAGCCATAGTTAAGAGAAAATCTAAAAATAGAGGGAAGCATTACTTCTCCCATAACTTACACATAAGATTAAATAAATGAATTAATCAATTTGTTATAGATGATTTCAAAGAATCATTCAAGTTTTCTGGCACTGCAGATTGAATCAGCTCCACACTTTGAAAATGGGGATTATCACCCTAGTAGTCCGAGAATGAAATGTTTAAATTAAACATGGCAAGAGATCCAAAAAGAAGAGCAACAAAATTAAATGATTTTTAATGCCTTTTTTATTAGAAATACTTTTTAATAGACACATTACACGCTAGTCACTGATCAAAGCATTCCATAATTGTATTCGTCTTTTATATAAATAACAATGTTTTGATATTTATCAATGTCCTTCTGAAAAGTGTTTATAATCGCGGGTAATATTAATGTCCCTGTTTATTTCATTAAAACTGTTTTGATTCATGCATGTGCTGCATGAATCACAAATCAACTGCTCCATGTATTGACTGTTTGCACACCAGAAAGTACATGGCAGTCATAGAAATGAGATTCCATTGTGGTAAATAAGTGTTTGATGGTAATCTTGCTAAGATTGTGCCTAAAAAAATAAATTATTGTCCTTCACGTATTATTAAATTAACATCTTAGTATAAAAGCACATTGTATTGATCCTCTCTTTACCTATTATTAATAATATACAACAGTGGTCAAGGACACCATTTATTAATCTGTAGCTCATTTCGAATACTTTTCTTCCCAGCCCACTGCATCCTGAAACAGTTTCGCCCGTTCAAACTTCCAAAACAGCATTTGGGTGCAACATTTGACACTGATGTGTATCAGTGATAGCCAGAGCAACACCAACAAAAAAATCTCCACAATTGTATGAATCATGAACCAGCACCCAGGGGAAACAAGCCAAATATGTTCTCGGACTGCTTCTTCGGGCCTGGGTTTGACCTTCCATACGTGCATACGACGCGTCTGAAAGTCATCGCACACTAAAAATAACACTGAAATGTAGGCATATGTTTTTTTTACTTTAAGCATGTTTTACACATTTACATCTGTATATCATTGATATACTCTATATTTAGCTTGCTTGTAAGTTTGACGGTTAAAAACAGATGATATCAGAATGAGCAGAATATGTTCTTTTTTAACAGATAAAAATCAGACACGACCGCATTCTCAAACAGACCCAGCTGTTGTGTGGACAGAGAGAGAGTTTAGAATGCAGTGGGGGAGCAGAAGCAGGAGGTAAGGGAAGGACTGTGCAGCTGAGGCAGACGCTGCAGCTGAAGAATAAAGTAGTAGGCAATTCATTCAAAACGTAAATGGCACAGCTGAAGGAGGAACAATATCCAAAGTGTAAACTGCACAGTTGAAGTAGGCACTGCAGTCGAAAAGGCAGACAGCGAAACCAAAGCAGGTACTGGGTAAAGCCACAGAACATGAAAACCTTTCAAGTCGAACCATGTCATCCTCTTACAATTTTAGTAAGACTTACAAACATTATACTTTTATCCCTGTTACTTTTAACAAACCACCAGGATCATTTGAAATAGCTATTTTCATTATTCCAGTTACCCTATCTCCTAAATACAAATGACTTCCTTCCTTCTCACTTTTAATCATCTTAAATCTGTGTGTAGATGGAACATGTTTATACACTGCCTTGTGCAAAAACAAACAGGATAAAGCAGATACCAGATAAGGACAGTTTGTTCTTTCGGTTTAACATGCCCTCCCATAACATAGCTGCTGGCACCTAAAAATGCCAGTGGCTTGTGGGAAACTGTCGCAGGGTAAGCAGGACTCCGGCTCCGGCTCCCACTGAATTCTCAGCAGTGATGTCACACTGAGAAGGGCTTTCATATGAGAACAAATCTATCCCAGGATTCTTAGGGTGAGGCCTTGGCGTATGGGGCTTTTATAACAAAGCATTCACATTCACAAGTTTTTTTGTTATTTTTGTGTTATTTCCATATGCGAGGGCACAGGGGAGTGCATCCAACGTGATCACCTGACAGGGTATAATCCAGGAAGTTCAGGGACTCTTGTTGTCTTTGCAGCCCTGTGGGATTCTGGGACTGTGTCCCTCTGGTTTCCTGCCAGCCTTACGGGAATGGGTGAACCCAGATGAACCCAGAGTTCTGTGGAGCCCCATCGTACTTCCGATGCGTGCACAGAACGTTCAGCCCGTGTGCAAGAGGGTGCAGGGGTGAGGCACGTTGGTGATGTTAAGAATGTGAAGGCAGCCTCATCTTACTCAGGTCACAGTGAAACATGTGAGTGTGTTTGTGTTGGGGGGACAGAGCGACCGAAAGCAGATCTTTTCTAGAAAAGACCAAGAATCCAAACCGACTGTCCGTCTTCATAGAGGCCCAACTTCTCAATGTCCAAATCCCTCCTCCAGAGAAGACCCAACAGCACCAAGAGATACAGGGGAGCTGCCCCCTTTTCGAAATGAGTGGAGGTGACATCACTGCCAAAAAGCTCATTCTGCATTACACTGCATAATACAGCCACGTCAGGATCTGCGCAGTCATGCCGATAGGATGCAAAGCCTGGGCACACATCTGCGCAGCTGGACCAGCGTGCGCGGCTGGGCCGGTACCGGGCCTGCGCAGCGCATCACTCTAAGATGTCAGTCTCGAAGGGCACCAGATGGTAGTAGGACAGGTTAGTGAGGTACGCCTCTGGGTCATCGTCGCCATTTTCAAGCTCCTCTGTCACAAACTCCTCACTGTTCTCAAACCTGGATCGAAAAGAAACAAATATAATGAATGGTGACAAGCATAAAAACACACAGTAAGAATAACACAATCAGCAATAATGAACAATGATCTAACATGCACAAGCACATTAATACAAATAGCAAGCAAACAGGTTCAGAAGCAACCTGAAGTTGGACATCAAGACAACTTTTTATGTTTCTGAGCCAAACAATCTTTGACAACAATCAAGCAATGGTGCACTTACAGTATACTGCACAGTTTACAAATGGAAATACTGTGAAAATCCCTGTGAGCACAATCCCTGAGATACTGCAGTATGAGCTATCTATGTGAAGATATCCACTTTTTGTCTTTCCAGCTGGCATTCTTGACATTTTTCTCCCCTGGCATCTGACATCAGGAATGTCTTTCCTAATTCTGTCTTCCCTTCCCTGCTCCCGGTTCACGGCCTGGGAAGGAAGTGCCGCGGTGAGCCACTTCCTGTGAGGAGGCGTTTGCGGAGGCGGAGCATGCATTCTGGAATCTAAGTCTCACGGCATGCGCCACCACCTCTCCCACTCTCAGGCCCAGCACACCTCCCCTGCATAACCGCATCAGTCTGTGTGACCGCTGTAGAAACGTGGCCCCCTTTACTCTTCCTGCGGTCATAATGAGGTGACGTTCGTGCGCTCATTAAATCAAGAGAAGGAAAAATGACATTTTGGCTTTTTTATTCCTCTGCTGTTTCACTGTGTGACAGTGTTGCACTTGAGTATTGCAAGGCTGGCTTTATACAGTTTATCTAGTGCGTATAATGTGTGTAAGATCAATATTTCCACCCAGGGGATGAACTTCCTGTGGTGTTCAGTCAGAATCCATCAATCCCACATGCCCATTTGCCATTTCACTGACCCCTAAAGCACAGTCTATTTCCTGAAGTGCTCCTGTCAACACAAAGTATCTTACAGTAGTATCACAATGGGTGAGTTAATCAGTGCGAAAGTGAATGGGTGAAAGGAGAATGAACAAGTGAATGACAATGCAAAAACATTAACTACACAATAGATAAATAATTGCATGCAGACGGGGCAGAACAAACAAATCAATAGATTAATTCATGGACAAATTCATTCATTCATTCAAGTAACTGGAAGCAAATGAACACAATCGACAGAGGGGGAGAAAAAAGCAAAGAAACCAAGCAAAATGAACTGACTGGTGAAAACTTACGGATGATCAGCAGAATCTGTGGACGGGGGCCTCTCTTTGCTATGAGGGAGGCACTCGTCAAACACAATGGTCTCGGTGTTGGCGAGACAAAACCCGTTGGACCTCATGATCTCTGTGAAGCCATATGCATTCGGTTAGCCTGGCCACAACACAGCAGTTTTCTACCCTTCCCTTCCCTGAATTACATTATCAACACAGCGATTTGAAGTGTACTCTTCAAACTAAATAAGTTCATAGGTGTTGAAGAATCATACTGTATTATGAAACCTCACTGGGAAAATCAGTATGCCTCCTACACAATTCATAAGTCATAGGGGGTAGAGAAAATAATGGAAACGCCAAATGAAAAGGGAATCGTATTTTGAAGTAACTAAATCACAATTAAAAAGGAGTCCACACGTGTGAGATATTAATGTCAGTACTAATTGCCAATATGTTTCTGCTATAAAATACAATTAAATTCAACACATGAATATGAGTTTCTAAGGCAACATGTAATAATAGATTTTGAAAGAGGTCAAATAGTTGCTACCCGAATTGCAGGTGCATCAGTCACAGAAATGGCAAAATTATGTAATGTGTCATAGGGACAGTGTCAAAAATCATGACAGCATACACCTAACAAGGAAAAGCTGCGTCAGAAAAGAGAAACAGTGGTTGCACGTCGAAGCTCACCGACAGGGATATATGGACACACTAAAAACCACAAGACAAACATTCAACACATTTTGAGGTTCAAACATTGTTTCCTCAAAATGTTCCCATATTCCAAGAGGACAATGTCCCCATACACACTGATAAGCACATTCAAGAGTGGTTTCATGAACACCAGGAAGAAGTCAAACGCCTTCCATGGTCTCCCCAATCACCATGTCTAAACATCATTCAACCATTATGGGAAGTTCTGGAATGTAGAGTGCATAGTAGATTTCCAAAGAAATCTCTTGATCTCTCAAATAACTTCTTGAAGGATAGATGGTCCAATATATCACTAGAAACAGTTCAATACTTGTATAACAGCTTTCCAAGAAGAACTGAAGCTGTTCTGAAAGCAAAGGGATGCCCAACTCCTTATCAGTTCAGAAATATTCATATATTGTTTGGTGTTTCCATCATTTTTGTCTTTGTCCCTGTATATGTGCTGTCTAAATGTATGCTGTGCATCTGAAATTGAAAGGAGACCTATGGTTGAACATAGCAAGCGTTTCAAAATGGCCTTTTTGAAAGCCACTGACTTTGTGTGTTCCTGGTGCTTCAACTAAACATTTTACGAGGAGCTAATCTTCAAATAGTTTTTGGTTTTAAAAACTATAATTAATGTCAGGTTTCAAGTAAAAATACATGTTAAATGACAAAGGAAAGATACATTAGAGGTATTTATTTCAGTGAACAGTCCTTTGCTGAAAAATCACAAGAGATCACAATCTTTGATCACAAACCTTGTAATGTTTAGATTGACAGACTGGACAGGGTTAATTACCAAAACCCTAGAGACTTGTCCCATTAATGTATTAATGTGTTTGGGTAAATTGGACTATGGCATATACAAATGGAAGGCACACCTGAGATCTTGACCGGGCTCTGGAAACAAGGCTGGATCTTGTGAACGTTGTCATTCTTTAACACCTGGTCTAAAGGCGACCTCTCGAAGAACGTTAGGACCACCTCTGACCTGGAATACTGTAGAGCACACATTACTGGCATTGGTCTGTACTGTCAGCACCCCCTTTGACCTGGAATACTGGAGAGCACACGTCACTGCCATTGATCTGTACTAACTATTAGATTACAGTGCTTGGCCTGCATGGTGATGGCAGGGTGGAGAAGGCTTCTGACATAACATGTGTGTGTATGTCTGTGAAAACCTTGTGCATGTATGTGCATGTATGCGTGTGTGGGTGCGGGTGTGTGTGTTGTGTGTATGTGTGTCTTTGAGTGTATGTGTGTGTATGTGTGTGTGTGTGTGTGAGTCCTACCTTCCACGGCATGTTGATTGCATTCTTCAGCAGTCTCTCCACCTCATTCAATCTGGCTTCAATGTCATTGGCCTCTTTAATCTTCACGAGCCCTAGAGAATACCACACATATACACATATCATTAGCATTACATTTTAAAAAGTGCTGTTTAACAGACTTGGATTAGCCTTTGCAAAGAGCTGAGTTCAAATCAAACTTTTTGCTCACCCTCTCATTGCTAATTACAAACCCCTGCTTGCTACATTTAGCAGAGTTTTAATATGTCAGTATGCAGTTGTTTTTAAATAAAACTGCAACCAATAGCATTTTATCTTTGGGAGTGGCTCACAGTTTTATTTAATCCTGCATACTGTCTGTACCCAGATTCAAATTATCATAACCACATCCAATACTAATATGGGCCTGTAAATCTCTTTGTTAATTATTGTGTGGCCTCTGCCCTCACTTTGAGCCACTAAAATACCCACCTTACATTTGACATGAAATGAGACAAGAACACACAACTTGTTTACTGTTTTCTCTCTCAGCCATAGGTTGAGAGAAAACAAGCATTGAAATTGCACAGCAGACCCCTGCTATGTTTGTGGCTATGGCAGCAGATATGCCGGTCATTCAGGAGGGAGCCAAAAGGCCATGCCCTTTTGCAGCACATAGCCCTTATACGCCCCGCTCTGTGACCTTTGTTTTCATCCAAGATAAGGAAAAGGTTATTGCTAGAAGCATAAAATGAGGTCTGCAAAAACTGCAATTGAAGGAAAAAGGTGGATCGGTACTAAATTAAACAAACCTTTAATTTGCAGAGTGCCCTGGCCTCCCATTGGTTAAAACACATTTTATAAAAGCACACGTTTGTACTGAGACACTCAGTTTGCTCAACAAGAGCTCCCAGGTGGCATAGGTTATCTAAAAGATTCAGTTTCAGTCCTTTCTCTCTCTCATTCACTTTCTCCGGTTCGTTCACTTCATCATTGTGTTAATGTAGCGTGGCATAGAGGTCAAGGAGCTGGATTTGCAGCTTCAGTACCCAGGAAGGGCACTGCTGCTGTACTCAGCAAGGTAACTGCCTCAATACCTTATATCCAGCTATAAAAATAGATGCCACAATTTGTCACTTGTCTGCCAAGCAAATAAAAACGGGAATTATGAAAAACAATCACCATCATCATCCTAAAAACAACAACAATAATAATAATATGTTGTTGTACTTCATGGCATATGCTACACTGATGGCCTTATGCGGGGCACTATTGGGGGGAGGGATAGTTAATCACAGTTCACATGTTTTGTTGTTGGAGATAACAGCTTGAACTGATGAAGGCTTGAGCTGGGCCATAACTGGCCATACGAACAGCAAGGCTCCAACAACACAGGCCTCCATCATATTTACTTTAACTAAAACGAATGGGCAAAAAGAAGCCAAAAAGAAAAGCCAGGCGACAAAAAACAGTCCGGACGCTCGGCTTGCACCTTCCTGCATTCATCATCACAGCCACAGTGATGCTTGATTCATGCCTTCCTGCCCATTCCTCCCTCTGTTTCCTGTGTACCATAAGCACTTCCTGCATGCCGATATCCAGATTCACCGCAGCCCCCAAAACACCAGGATGTAAACAGAGCTCGGCCCAACAAGCATCAAAGAGGAGCGGAGTGAACAGCGGATGCAGCACAGCTTGAGCACATGTCCACCCTCAGAATCAAAGCCCTTAGTGCTATTAAACAGCAGGTTATTTCTGTCAGCGAATGGAATCGCTCCATTGACAAAAAAGAAGACTCAGTCCAAAACTGCTCTGACACTGGCTTGCGAAACTAATCTCCATTCATGCCCTCTATTTGAATTCATTATGTAAAGATAAGGCACTTATAGCATGCACCTATTGGCATATGCCACCTGTCGGCTGGCCAGCGTTTTGAAAATTGGCACTACAGCAATTTTGCCTTCTCTAAGCAGCTGAACCTCATTTTGCCTGCCTCACATTCACTGTCAGCTAGCGGACCTCTGTAGTGCCGATTTTGCTAAACGCTGGTGGACCACCGTATGTTTGTGTAGCGGTTGAGCTCTGGTACGTGAGCGCCCGCTGCGAAGTGACGTGGATAAGAGTACGATTAGTTCCCGGAGTTGGGGACTTGAGTCTTTAGCTCCGCGAGCTTAATCGCTCTCTTGTCGCGTCGGAGATCCCCCTCGGTTCGAAACTCGCTGCAGGGCACAACCAAGGCCGGTTACATTTGCTAGCTGGGATGCCACGACTTGTCAAAAGTAAGACATCAAAGTTTCGGGGAGAATGTAGCTGGTGAGCTCTGGTGGGTGTTTTCACTGTCACTATGGATAAGAGTGCGATTAGTTCCCGGAGTTGGGGACTTGAGTCTTTAGCTCCTCCACAATCGCTCTCTTCCTGTGAGATCCCCTCGGTTCGAAACTCGCTGCAGGGCACAACCAAGGCCGGTTACATTTGCTAGCTGGGTAACATTTCAAAATAAGACATCAAAGTGTAAGTCATTTTCTGGATGTGTGCATTCTGATCTCATAAGCTTGGTTTTGAAAACACATGGTTACTGGATTGTACTGGATTTACTTACTGGGATGAATGGCTACTTAACTATGACTAGACTTGTGAATCATTTCACATTGCCACAGCCATTACTGTATAGTATGAATTCTGCCCTGTGTTACTACAGGGAAGAACTGAATCATTGGTGAATGACTCATGTTGCATACTCTCAAATAAATCCAAAAACCATTGGCAGGTGATGAATACTTTCCAGCTAGATACAGTAAGCACTGAATCAGAATGAGTTATCCCAATTGCAGTCGCATACCCAACTATTTTACGGACAAAGCTGTAACTGGCCCAGGGTCAGCTCTTTGGGTGAGCAATCTCATTCCAACACATGAAACAGAGGCTGCAGTATACGTGACTATGAGCACAAAGAGATGATACAACTCTCATTGCAGACTCAGATAGCAGATTCAGAACTGCTATCATCTGCCATAGTGCTACCCATGGTCTAAACACAATATTGGATTCTGTTCTGGACTGTTAAGATGTGGTTGGAAGGGTATACATAGCACCAGGTTTTCACAAGCTCAGATATGGTACAGTAACTACTGCTAATGAGCTAATGCATGTGGTGACTACCCGAGACAGCACTTCTCTCTGAGATTCTCTCAGCATGTTGATTTTCCATTCATAATATGCATGTCCGCACCCCCACATTTTTTGATTGGCTAGTAGGGTCTGTGTTTTTAAAACTAGCCCCATCTCTGGCATCCGTGAGGCAGAGATGCCTGTCACTCCAACTTCAGCTCTGGCTCTCTGTCTTTCACACGTTCGATGATGCTTGCACACCTCCCCCTTTGGTCAGATGCATACACCGCACCCAAAATAATTTATAAACTTAAAATAATTACTAAATGGGTTTTTTGTTATTTGGTCATTTTCCCAAGAAGAAAAGCATTCTAGGTGAGCTTCCAGGAATGGATTTAGGCTGGGATATGAGTCTGGCATTTTATGTAGCATTGAGTGCTTATTGGGCAGGCAGGAACACCTCTGAGGTCCTGTTAAGTGAATTATAAATGGTCGCTCTACATTCATCCGTTCCTGTGAGCTCTTCTTACTATTGATCACACCCTCATTTTGTTGGGCATTATTCCACAAGTAGGAGGCAACTAACAGAAAAAAAGCCTGTTCACCTGAATATTGTTCTGCCCTGCATTCACCAAAAATATATACTGTCATGATCTGAATGAAGGGCAGCATTCTACATACACAGGAGCATCAGTCTCCCCCATCATTACATATGCACTACAATTACAAGTAATTTAGCAGATGCTCTTATGCTCTTATTCAGGGAAATGAAAATAGTCTTCATTTTCCAAATCTATGCTGCTGCAGTTGTGTGATTCTCATGAGGGGTCTGACCCCACAACCATCCGGTGGAATATTCCATTTCCCATTATAATCAAGCCAAAGGGCAATAGAGGCTGTCGGGTGGTGTATCCAGCTAAAGCACTAGCCCTTGGTGTGGTGATGTACCCCATGGTCCAGAACCCCTGCACATGCCAACTGAAAAAGAGAGTGGCGAAAATTGACTTCAACGTTAATCAGGGAGGGAGGGTTACAGTCAGCATTGCACAACAGCGACACCTCTGGTCAATCAGGCACTTGAGGTCCACCTCTGCCAGCTGCGTTAGTTCTGCAGCCCTCCGGCACAATAACTGCACAACTTGGCTTGTAAATCGCAGGGTAAAAAGAAAGGACACAAGTTTTTTTAACAATAGCAGAGTAGCAAATATCATACAATAACATGGAATTGTATGCACCCCAGAATTTTGGCCACACTGTTACAGTCCAGTGAGATCCAGAGTGGCCAAATTGGGACATAGCCACAGCACCAAGACGGATAGTTTACCATAGGCCAACCACCCTGACAACCATTCATGTGGGCATACTAGGCACTGCTGAGCCGCTCATTTCTCCTCGCATGCGAACTGAAAGCTTTCGATGAAACGACGCAATTCAACATAACACTGGCACCCGGAACAATGGCACCACTGTGCCCGAGAATGCTGGTACAAACACTGCGTTCCATGTTGAAGGCACACAGAGAGGGCCTTTTCTCATTCAGCAAGAAAACCGGGATCAATCTTAAGGCTGTCAGTGTTCAGCGATCTCGGGAGCGCCCAGCCGTTGCTGTATGGTTCCACTGTAACGTCAGTGTTAAGTGTTCCTCTCACCTAAAATATACCTCAGCCTTTATCTCCTTTACCTCTGAAGATGTGGCTCACAGACCCACTGCCCTTCTTAATTAAATAAGAAGCCATTAACAAGCGGTTTAAATGAGTTACACATTACCCTGGCAGAGGGCCTACCTTGTCCATTATTGAATATTGCGTATGTGTAATAGGGTTGGAATAAGTAAAGTGTGTGGTGTAGCAGTCAAAAAGGAAAGAGTGTCCGTATTTGCTCTGTCCGAGGCTATAAAATGGATTCTTACTTGTAATTGTAAATATTGTCCATTTCAAGTTTCAAGGTTTGTAAAAATGAGCATTTCAAATGATGTACCTTTCTCAGTCATGCAACAGTGTTTCCCTCATCTATGGGTGGTGGTTAGTCCATCTTGTGGTTGATAGTTAGCATGATTGGTTGGCTTATCAATCACTGGGCTGTGACAGTACCACTAAGCTACATTAAGTTGACAGTTTCCCAAGCCAGTCATCCCTCAATCATGATCATGCTTGGTTTAGACTGGTTGTAGAACATGCTTCGTTCATACACACCAATCTGTACCAGTGTTTGTTGTGAACTTTCTGACCGAACCCCTAATTGCTAGGATTATGGTGCTGGGTTTTTTTTGGAAGCACCATAGCTATTTAAAATTTCCCACCTGGGATTAAAACCAGCAAGTCCCAGGTCGTGTCCTCTGCTCTTACCACTACTCCACTGTCCTGATTACACACATTACCAAACAGCTTCCAGAGCACCTCAATTGGGAACGCACAAGTTTAGCCCTATAGCCTGCAAATCGCTGGTTTGCGTCTGAGATATGTCATTAGCTAACTATGATTGAAAATCCGCAACAGAGGGCACAGTTAGCTTTGTCCTGCCGGGGATAGGGTGGGCTTAAATTGTCCAGGGTTCCTCTGGGTTACTGTTGCAAAAGCACCTTCTTCCTACCAAACTCGGCAGGTGCCTGCTGGTTAGCAGATGTGGTCAGCAAGAGATACGCTACTCTCTGAGAACAATATGTGTAGAGTAGAAAACCTATCACAGCAATCATTTAACTTTAGTTTATAAACATATTGGTCCATGAGTTTGGCCAATAGGTTTCCCCAAAAAGAACCCAGAGGAAAGTGTTTCGTTGGATGTCCTAAACACACGTAATTCAATGCCTGTCTCACACCTTCAGTCTATTACATCACAGTTTTTTTCATCTCTGTTAACAGTGCTGTGTTTGAACACCCATTTTGGGTCCATCCTGCAGCTCAAACAGCAGGTAGACATGGGAACACTCAATTTAGGGAGGCACGTTTTCATTCAGCCAGCCGTGTCACCCTCTTGTGATTACATCAGAACCTAAACATGCGCCACCTTTTCCGCCAGAGAGTGCAGGGACTGAACTCGCACGGTCGCTTTAGCCACTCTCTCACTGCCTATCTTTAATCTCAGCTACAATCAGTGCAATCAGAGGACTCAAATTGCGTATCGATTTCGGGTGGAGAAAGTAAATAGTTGTAGGATTCATCTACATCTCGCGCTGGCACCATTAAACCAACTGCATTGTTTTGTGTTTGTTGCAGTTCATTGTACCTTCAAAGGTACACATAAGATCCTTCATGATACGGGTTTGTAACTTTTCCCAGTGAATTGAGCAGAGGTACAGATACGTACCAAGGTAAGGTAATGAATCCTTATTCACACTGGAAGCCATATTGGGATGAAAATGAGGCTTTTACTGCAAGCAACATTCTTTTTCTCACAAGGGTACAACTATGTTCCTCTGACTAAAGGTACAATTCAGTACCCTACAGGGGTACTGCCACAGTGACAATTATTTGTACTTCAGTGGGTACCACATGGTACCTTTTTCCAGAGAGTATGGTTCAAGTGGGCCGCATATCAAATCTGTGCCTCAACACATCCATTTTACATTACATTTACATTTTAGGCATTTAGCAGACGCTCTTATCCAGAGCGACGTACACAGTTTACATTTCTTTACGTACAATCCATTTATACAGCTGGATATTTTACTGAAGCAATTCAGGTTAAGTACCTTGCTCAAGGGTACAACAGCAGTTCCCTAACCATTATACTACACTGCCTACCCATTATTATTGCTATGGATTAATATTGCTCCTTCATCAATGGGATCTCTGAGGAAGGAAGATGCCATTTGTTCGGGGGAGTGTCAAGCTTAGTTCCAGCTAACTTGAGTTAGCCTGCGCTGGAGCAGGTTCAAGTTTATGGATGTGTTGCTATAGTAATTCAGAGTTAGCCACGTACAAGGAACGGGCCCCAGAAAGGCGTCATCTAAATAAAATTATTATTATAAGTGTTTCTCTTATTTCTGTGGTTCCTCCAGTAGAGGAATAATAATAATGTGAGGATGAAGGCTGACAATCCACACACAGCTGGAATCCGTCTACAATCTGAACGAAAATTTAAAAGTGATGTAATCACAGACCACATTGTTTCAATTGCTTCATTATTAAAGGTTTTGTGATTTTATTTTCCATAAAGCATTATTTCTTCAGAAGGGTATATTTTGGTGATGCATTCTTCATTCTTCAGATTTACAATTTATTAGTTATAACAAAAATAACTTCTGTGATGGGATGAAACGCCATGTGATATGCATTCACATTTGTTCAGGATAGGGTTTTGCTTTCTACCGTTCCCTCCTCTCCTATCCATCAAGGCATTATCACTTACTTTCATTCCACTGCAGCAACCAGCAAGAGAGTAAGAGGCACCTAGAGTAGCACTGTTCTTTGCTGCCTCATCAAAGTTTGCTACAGTAGCAATATAAAATAATTGAATATTCTCTCATATAAAAATCGTGTAATTTATTGCTGTATATAACATAGTACTTTTGAAAAATTGTAATGGAGAATCTCCAATGATGACAACAGACAGAGCAGGGTGCTGCTATGTGCAAGCATAGACAGTTTATCTGATAGTGTGGTGGGAAACAACAGTATGTAAGAAAGCTGAGGCACAGAGTTAAGTGTGTCCCTCTCTGTATGCTTCGCCTCAACGTCTGTGGTGAACCAAATTGTGTAATCTGTAATGTAAATAGAAAAGGCCAAACGCAGCTGATCCACCATTCAAGTGATAATAAATTGGCTCACTATAGACATGCCATGTGAGTGTTATCCTCGAGGCAGAAGTTGCCCCTAAGCACTGATACAGGACCAGCTAACTACTCAATAACTAAACTTAACCATGAGGAAGGAAAATGCTAAAATTGACTTCAGACCAGCACCTACAAGTGTGACAGCGTTGACTTAATTGGGTACTTTGGAAACAAGGATATAATTTCTACAACATCATGTTTAGTAAAACGACAGGATGTCACTTCTACAACATCCTGTTTAGGAAATCAACATAATGCAACACCATATTTGGCAAGGTACACTACCGGTCAAAAGTTTTAGAACACCCCCATTTTCCAGTTTTTACTGAAATGTAAACAGTTCAAGCACAGTGAATAACCTGAAAAGTGGTACACTGCCAGAGGTTAAAAAAAAGTTTAGGTTACCAAAAACGGAAATAATAATGGAAATTTCAGAGTTATTAAAAAAGGCCCTTTTCAGGGAACAAGTAATGGGTTAACAGTCACTCTGTGCAAGTTGCCAACCAACTCTGGATCCAGCAAACCAGCCCCAGACCATCACGCTTCCTCCTCCATGTTTGACAGTTGGTGTCACACCAAGATTTCAATTTTTGATTAATCGGTCCATAAGACCTTCTTCCAGTCTTCCGTAGTCCACTGGTGGTGCTTCATGGCCCAGGCAAGCCTCTTTTTCTTATTTTGCCATCTTAGCAATGGCTTTCTTACTGCCACTCGACCTGTCAAACCTGCAGCTCGAAGTCTTCTCTTCACAGTTGAAACTGAGACTTCCCTTACTTCGACCAGTGTTAAGTTGTGCTTGAAGCTGTTGTCCTGTGAGCTGCCTATCACACAAGCTGTTGACTCTCAGAAACTTGTCTTCTGATTTTGTTGTGGCTTTGGGTGTGCCAGACCTGTCAGAGTTTCCTCCAGTTTCCAAGTGCCTTTTGATGGTGTAGGAAACTACTCACTGCCAAAAATGTACATTATTTTTCAGTTTTAGGTAACCTAAACTTTTTTTTAACCTCTGGCAGTTTACCGGTTATTCACTGGACTTGAACTGCTTAAATTTCAGTAAAAACTGGAAAATGGCGATGTTCTAAAACTTTTGATCGGTAGTGTAGGTTAAAGGGGAAGGCTCCCAGATTTGTATAGTTCAGGTCAGGAAGTTTTGCCTGCTCCTTGTGAATGTATGGGCAATTCTCAGTTCCCTGAGAAATGTTGTAATACGATTTAATAAAAAATGATTGACACCTTGATGGCCTTTATTTTCTGACAGGACTTCCTGATCTTAACTACGTAAGCAGTGATTGTTGCTACATCACAGTTCTAACTACTGGAGCAGCTATGAGACCACCACAAAAAAGCTAAACACATTTATTTTTAGAAATCTGTGAGCGTTTCCTGTTAAGGTAAGTCAGTGTGTAATAAAAAAACATTATATATTTTTTTCCTTATGATAAATGCCATCTGCTACAGCTACAGCATGGAAGGGCCTTTTCCCTCGAGAACCCCCCCCACATGCACGCACACACACACAGCAGACACATACACACACACATCACCTATCCATCCACATTAAATCATCTAGAGGACCACTGCACCGACCCCTTCGCTGCAATGCAGTGCCACCGAGACCGGCAGCTTCCTCCTGCTATCACCTCGGACGCCAAAAACGCCTTTAGCGTCTGAGAAAATGAGCAATGGAGCCCATTAGGACCATTTATGCTAGACGCCATTACTTAATACCATTTCTCAAAGACAGCATTACTCACTTGACTGTGTAATAGCTAAGTCTGCAGAATTTTCACTTGAATTTGCAGAATTTGCACAACTGTGTGCATACCATCTGGACAGCATTCTCAGAACTCAGTAGGACACCTGTAAACCATACATTTTTAATGACTGGTGATTTAGATGACATACAGCTAATGGGGGCAGTTCAGTATAGTGGTAGGTAAGTGGACCTGTGTCTAAAAGCACCCAGGTTCAGATAGGGTGCTGATGGTGTATCATCACCATATGTATCCAACACCGTATTTCTTCAGTAAATACCCCAAAACTGTATGCATGGGTAAAATGCTTTTTAAAAACATGTAAATTATGTACAGGTGCTGGCTAAAGAAAATAATGTTGAAATTGATAGGAATGTGTGTTCGACAAAGTAGGAAGGTTTAAAAATATATATTGGTGGTAACACATAAAGTAACTTTAAGGCCTCTTCTGTAGAGATTGATGATGACTGAAATTCCAGCCTATTTTGAGTGGGCAAACTGGAACATGATTTATTTAGTTACACCGTGCCTTGCTAGAAATGTTCGGCTCACAAATATCCTATCAAAGAGACCCTGACAAATACAGTATATTTGTATGATGAGGAAGTTGACTTTCAGCGTTCTGAAGTTACATGTATGTGCGGTAGGGGGCGACATTCGATCTTTCGTCGGTATGAGAAACTGGCATACTGACTGGAATTCCACTGCAACTGGACGAGTCCGGTGCAGTGTCAAATGTTGCCTGGCTCCTTGAGTAAGAAAGTAGTCAGGTTGGTTAGTTAATCGGTTAGCCCAAAGGGGCAGCTGGGAGGTCTGGTTTCGGAATCAACATGACCTGCAATATTGAACGAATCTTCAGGCTGATTACAGATACAAATATACAAAGGAAAATGCAAAGGTGACTGTCTGAAATCAGTCTCTCTCCTTAAAATAAACATTTAAATATAAATCATTTTAGAGCGTGCTGACCTGTTGGTATCCAATCTATAATACAAGTTAATAATGTATTTATTGACACTTGCCTGTTCAACTGCCATTCGTTTTGCAATGTGTATTAGTTATATGCTTGCTTTACCTAATGAAAAATACGTGCTTTTCTCTTAATAAAACCTTTGGAAAACTGCGGTAGAGGTAATAGTGACACACAACACCCAAATATGGTGCACACGAATATGATGGCACCAATTCCACATATAACCAAGTAACAGTGAGAGCATAGAAATACAAACCGTCTATGAGAGGCGACTGGGAGAGATTTCCCCTGTCTTCTGGGAAGGATTCCACGAGCCTCTTGAACAATCTTCCCAAATCCGAATAACTCCGGTGTAGGTACAGGATGTTCCTGTCCGACCACTCGGTCCTGATCTCAAAGAACTCTTCTTCCTCGCCCCGCTGGCTAATGATCAGCCTTCGGATTCCGTTCACCCAACAATCTTTGACGAACATGTTAACAAGCGACGTGCCCTCGAACACAGCAGATGCCATTCCTTGATACTCAGTCCAGCATTATTGGGTTAGGAGCCGGTGCGCTCCCGTCCACAGCGAACCAGCCGTGCCCACCACTGGATAGAAAATACACTAGCCGCAGTTCAGGAGTTAGGTTCGGAAACCCTATGGGATGACCCTTTTACTTATTTGTGCAGCGTTCATCCTTCTGTTGACTTCCTCTGTCGAAGATGTTCTTAAACGCAACAGCAGAAGTTGTCCTTCGACTCGAGCGCGTACGCACACTCAAACGTGGCAGTGACAAGCACAGACGGAGAATGGGTAGGGTCAAATGTTCAAGAAAACTTAACTACCAATCTCCCTTTCGACGAAATCTCATAGGATGAGGATGTTTTCAGTTGTTTAAAAATTGTAAGAAGAGAAGCACGATTCCACCGAGTGTCACGCGCCCCCAATCATTGTATATGTTCTTGAAAGCAAAATGGAACAGAATTGAAAATTATGTCCGTTTAGTAAAACTCCTACTCGGGTTTGGTTATGCAGTCTCAGTTTTGGCAGTCCGTTCCATAACGTTATAATACACTCATATTTCCGGAAGAATCCCAATGACTTCTGAACATTTCAACAAGTCATATCCAAAATGTGTCTAAATGTGTCCATCCACTAACAGAATTTAAATGGGATAAACCCCATTGCTCTCTGAGCGAATATCAATTCAACGTCTCATCCTACCTCTCTCTCTCTCTCTCTCTCTCTCTCTCTCTCAACGTTACTAGATGCTATGAGATGAATGCAACGCCCTTTCAAAGGGCCAGACTAAAAGTACTTTAGCCAAGGGCTATTCTTCGCGCAGCCTTTCTATGGAAAACCTGCAACGGTGTGGACAAGATCAAATTAGATTAAAGTCAAACAAATCTTGTCAATTTCAATATAATCGTTTATTCCTCTTAAATTGATCGTAATAATTTTATGCAATTCGTTTTTTATGCAATTCGTTTTTTTATGCTGTGTAATCAAAACAAACTAGGCTACTACAAGTTTCAACACTATCTCTCATGCTCCTTCTTTCTCGAATTAAAATGTCTTCCTCTTTTTTAAGAGGATACGTAGCTTGATGCGAATGAGCTGGTCATTCATGCTGGTGTTAAAAAAACGAATTTTATCCCTCGCGTTTCCTTCTTTTACGGTCTTTCAGGTAACCCACCTCTGTACGTGGGACTTAAACTACAGACCCACTGACAAAAAGCAACGGCGTGTGGCAATATCGACTTTCTGTCTGTCTCTATAAACGATTTGTATATTCAATATATGTACCGTTCTTTTTTATTCGAACGTCCTGGTTTTGGTTTATAAAGATCATACAGACAATCTCCAGATACATTATAGGGTGTGTCAGTTAAAACTTTTTTTATAATTTGAATGCTAGATGTTCTTAAATGATTAATTAAACCACATCATTGGACGCTTTAGCAATTACAATTTAACCTTATGAATATTTTGTCTAAATAAAAAAAAAAATTGTTAAATTGGACTGAACCTTTAATGAATTGGGCCTCTGTTTGTTCTACAATGGATAAACAATTAGCTCAGGCTGTGGTAAAGCTCGTAATCCTGCCTATGCTGGTTCGGAGGAAGTGAGTTTGCTTTGGCAAGCGCGTGGCCTCGGACAGCGCTAATAATAACTGTGGACGTGTCATGTCAGCACGTTGAAGCGGCGCACTCCTCTCCTAGCGCCTTTGTGCTGCACCAGCGAGGTGTGGACTTTTGCGTTCTTTGTCAAATAAAATGTCAGTCATCTCTCTCTCTCTCTCTCTCTCTCTCTCTCTCTCTCTCTTCTCTCTTCTCTCTCTCTGGAACATTGTAGTCATGCTATGTACTGTAGCTCCCATTTACTTAGCCAACGTCAGACCCACACAGTGTTAATCAGTTGCTCTTTAGAAGGCAATTTATGACCCCCTACTGAGATCTATATCACTCCATTTTTATCACTCCTTATATAAATGGTGAGTCAAAATACATGGTTTGACATGCCAGGGAAATGTCACTGAACAGAACCTTACATCACAATACTGTATTTATATGCTTAGTAAACACTACTTCATGTGTCATTATGTCAGCCCCTGAGTTGGGCAGACCAGTAGCATCTCCTCTGCGTGGGGTCCCTGAGGCATTGTGGGCTTGACCTCATTAGTCCACTCACAGTGATGTCATCAAAGTGCACCAGCCAGCTTTTCAGCACTGCACTGTCAGGATGATAACATCCAATGACCAATATGACACAGAGCCAGACCCAGAACATGAAACAAAGGGCTTCCACAATTCATGGTATGTCACCTCCGACGACTCTCAAAGCTTTCATTGATGCATGAAATGAAGGACTTTTTAAATGAAACTGTTTTTTATCTCCCGTATGTCACAGTTTTAGAGGCAACAGTGGCTGGACAACAGCGAGCATTTACAAGACAATAAACCAGCTCTAGCCACTACAGAAGATGGGCAGTGGTAGAGTTATAGTGCAAAGTAAGTCATTGGTCCAAGTTAGTACTAAAAAGCACAGAAACATTTGGACACTTAAGATGTGTTAGGGAGTTTATTGGTCTTCAAATAAATGTATCTGATTCTCTAGCTAGCATTAGATAGATCATTTATAGTTACATGGCCAGTCAGTCAATAATTAATAATCTTATAATTATACTATGCATTTAAATAAATGTATAATTCTTCTAATAATACAAGTCACATGAGCTCCAGAGTGGCTCAGTCAGTAAAGGCACAAACCATGGGACTGGGCCCCATAGCCTGGACAACATAGGTTTGAGCCCAGGCTAGTTATTTGGCCTTTAGTATGGAATATAGTCACTGTGTAGAATATTGTCCAAATGACACACCAGGTGTCCACAGGTTACCAGCTGTCATCAGTGAGGAATGTGCCTGTCCTCCGATCAGTGCTAGTCCTGTGGCACTTCAGTATGGAACATAGTCACTGGCTTGCGGATGAGTGCATCGGAGCAATGCACATACTTCAAGTGCACATGCTCTTTGTATGGGAGGATGTGGCACAGCAATGACTCAAGAGGCCTTTGGGAAGAGGAAAAACTTGACTATCAGTGTCACAAAGATAGAGCAAAGACTCGGATTCAGTCTAACTGCAATGAGCTGTGTATGCCTTTAACTGTAAATAATGGGTTCAAACCAGTGTTACTGCTTTTAGTTTCTTACACAGCATTTCCCATAAATTTAAATGAATAAATATAAATTCCCATGAACCGCTGAACTCATAACAACAAGGCAAAGGACACTGCAGTTGAAACAAGTTTGTACTTAAGACGTTCAAAAAGAGGTGCATGTATAATTATTTTCTTAAATTTAAGAGAAGTAATCCTAATGAATGAATGAAAACTCCTTTGGCAATATGTAATGGTGGCAGGGGTGTCGTAAAAAAAGCTATTTTTTAAAACAAGATATAAATCCCAACAGGAGTGGGATGCATGCGTCCAATTGTTACACTTTTCACAATTGCATTTTCAGTTCCTTTTCATTCCAGTCTACATTGGGCACTGACTGTTGTGTGTCAGATGAAGAAACCAAAAATAGATAAATGAAATGTGGGTTGGAAAATCTTACTAGGACGATTTTCAATTTCACATTCAGGGTCAAGCAGGCCCTCTATTCCAGACTTCGAAACATGTCAGTTTATTTGGATGAACAGCACCTCCTCTTCACGTGAATGAGGTAGACATGAAGAGAAGTTATTTTTTAAAAAGAGGGGGAACTCCATGGCTTAAGGTTTAAGCAAAGGTCACCTAGCCAGGCAGCTTTGAGACTCTTCAAAAGGGTAGCAAAGAGTGAAGGAAAGGTTGTGTATCACTGGAACTGATGTGTAGCTTAACATCAGCATTTGTGACCGCACAGAAGAGGGATAACATACATGGCAGCACTCAAGATGTCTCTGTGCAGCTGAGGCGCCAGTCAGCCAGTACACAGGAAAGCCTGAATAGCCACACTCTTCCTGATAGCGCCCCTTAAATTGTGCTGGAGAAGACGGGAGGCGGGGGGGGCACAGTTCGTCTTTTCGTAATGACCCATCGACAATTACTGCCCAGTAATGTCCCGGCTACGACTTTGTCCGTGTTTTCATCATAATAGCAAGGCTGGGGCTGATGGGTTTATGGGAAAGCCGTAACCTCTTCATGCGATAATATAACAGATTGAGCTGCGATGGACCATAACTATCATTTGTCCAATAGGGAAGGAAATTATCACTTTTAAAAGGCAATCCCTGGCTAATAAATTCCTCTATTCGTTCTCTTATAGTCATGCAAACGGGAAATCCGCACTGTAATATATACAGCAGCAAGAAAACAAATGGTAATAGGATTGATTTTGCGGTATAAAAGGGAAATTTCACTTGACATTGATATTTAGTCCACTGGTATTAACTAATGAGGCTATTTGCAATTCGGTCGAAATCTCATTTAAATCCGACAAATCAAGGGTCGATTTAAACAATTAAGCTTGAAAATCCAGTGGAATTAACTTTTGATTGGATTATCTAACGGATTGGATTTGTGGGGATATTTCATCATGACCTGATGTTCATCGAAAATGTGTGCTTTACATTTCCAACAACAGAATCAAATGCAATCAGATCAAAATATTGCGGCTTACAGTAATTTAGCATTGTGTAAATATTCTTGACTTTATACTGACTGGGTGTTACTCCTGTGTAAATCGTGGCATGCATCAATGTGTTGCTCATAAACAGAAATGACAGATTTGGATTAGCAAGGCTCGATGGTCACGTCTGGGTCTGGTTAGGAATCAGTATTCTAACAGCAGCCTGTGTCGAGTGATGGTAGTCCCTTGGTGCACAGGCGCCCCCCTCCTAGAACAATGACTCCCTTTGAGAAAGGGAGGCTTTACCCCAATAGGACCCTAAACTGTTCCTTGGAGGAACACGGCTCGTTAAAGGCAACATTTATAACCGGCTCACATGGCTTTCTGTGGGGTGAGCTGGGCTACAGCACCCCAGTGCTTGATTGGACAGAACCCAAAACGCTCTCCATTTTGAGCGGCCTTTGAGCCAGGACAGGGGCCTGTAGAGATTGCAGGAGAGCCCCTGGCATTTGGGAAGGGGGGGGGGGTGGTATTCCAGTGTGGATGAAGAGCAGGACTCAAGGAGAGGACAAGAGCACAACAAAATATATATTTTTGGGAGCTCAAATGAATATTGAAAAGTGGCAGCAGTTGGACATGTAGTCATTTTACGGGTGTTTTTGGACAGACCCTTAAGTCACATATTGTCTTGCCCTTCCCTCATGTGAAAATAATCTTTGAGCGTATACCAACAAGGCAGGTGTCTAAGCCAGGGATACAGCATCCAGATGATTTAGGATCAGATCCCTTAATTACTTCATTGGAATTCATTATTGTGCTATATTAATGCAGGCAATCACATTCTTAAGGTACTCTGAATTTCACCATGCATAGTGGTGGAGAATGGCTCCTGCAGGGTTGTAAGCATTCCAGGAACAGGGACATCTGTCAACAGGAGGAATGCAGCAGAGGTGGGCTGGGAAACAAAAGACCAGCAGACTGATATCGTAGTGAGGCTCAGAGAGGAGATGGAGTCAGGGAATCTAAAATTGAACGTGGGGATGAAGACCTAAGAGATGAGCTTGGAAGAACGCAGTGACCCACGGGAGATTTTATAAGAAGAAACATAATGGGGGAGCTATAGCAGCCTATGCTTATACTGTGTTCATCAGCAAAAGTTTAGTTGAATTGCAACCACCCCCCAACCCTAACCATTGAGTGTCAGGAGGCATGGTGTTCCCATCTCTTGTAACCATGTGCCCGCTCTAATGGCTCCATCACGTTACCATGGTCACTGAACCACCCACCGTTTCCATGGATACCAAGGCACAGGGGACCAGGAAATGGGTCCATCAGGGTGCCCATAAATGTGCCTGCGCTCAGACTGTAACAGGAAAAAAAACCTCAGCTTTAATAACCTTGCAACTCAGAGGAATGTGGGAGAGCTTCCAGATCGCATGGCCTCCTGTTATCAAATGTCTTTCCTGCATCACTTTTATAGATGTACTATATATATTTAATGATAGTAATTTCCATCTTTGTACATCCATGGCTTATACTTAATAAAAAATTAGTTTATTGTCCTCTGTCCACACGATAGAAGGCTTTTGAAGGTAGGATTGTGAGATAAATCTCATTAGATGAACACAAAGTAAAGTTGTCACTCCAAATTCTGTATTTCAACCCTGACAAGCATTTAACACCCCCACATTAAGTAGTGGCACTATGCAGTCTAATGGAATCCATGATCAAATCTCAGCACTGCATAGAGTGAGAGCTAATCCTATCGATTGGGTCAATGTGCCTTGTCTGGGCAGAGAAGGTCTGGAGTGCACCATAGCTTATCAAATGTTATTTTTTCTAGACTTGATACACGCTGGCTACTTTGGTAAACATATTCTTATGGCTAATGCTGACTTCAAAATTGTATGTTTGTTAGTTTTATCTGATTTGATTGATGAATATATTTCAAAGCTGCAAACAAGAGCAGTTTTCCAACAAGTCCTCCCCTGATATTTTGAAACTTCACTGAACCGGTTGTGACTACATAATATGTATTAATTTGATCATATTGTGACCATATTGTGTGATTCTCGCATACACAAGAGAGACATATAACAAATAGGAAGGAGCTTTTATATTAAATTAACACCATCAACATCCTCCTGCTAATGCCCCACGTTTCATTGTTTGGAATCTGTATGTGTCAGCAGAAGAGTTTGTTTCCTGTCCCTATTGATCGCCCAGGCTTTCTCCACACAGTATTTCTCGGGTTTTTTTCTGTATGTCCTCACCCTAATGGTGATCAGTTGTTTAACATCACAGTGATGCAATTGTAGTTTTCCAGTGACATTTCACATACTGCCATGTGTGTTTAAAAATAAACCTGTCAAATAAGGTCAGAATTGCAATAAATGGATTCCGTCTTGTTCCACATCACTTCACGCTGACCATCATTCTTTGACCACGGATATTATGGCAACCACCAGTTGAACTCAGAATGTGGGCGAAGCCACTTAACACATGTGAGCCGCTATTTATACCCTCACCCCACCCACCCCACACCCATGTGACAGTGGCCCGACTGTTCCAGGGTGCTGACTCACAAGCCCCCCCACCCCAGTTGTGTGTCATATCATAGGATGGGCCACTCCTCCACTCACCACTCTGTGTCACTGAAACCTTTGGAATGAAATTATTGATATTTTCAATACATTGTGATTATTATTATTATTATTATTATTATTATTATTATTATTATTAATAATAATAATAATAATAATAATATATAATAATAATAGCAATAATAAAATAACTAGTGTTAGTCACAATATTAACTTACATATGTATGTATTAGTGTTAAGCAAATGCATTAGCAAATTTTGCTGATGCTAAAATGCAGTTTGTGAACAACAGAGTTAACCAAGAATCTGCGATATGTGGGTTTCATCAGCAAACCCTTCACGCCCACCCAAAGCAACCCCAGTAAATTCAGAATCAGAATTATTTATTGGCCAAGTACGATGTACAAGGAATTTGCCTTAGTGCAAGGGTGTCAACATACAACCAAAACAATAACAAGAGCTTAGAAAAAAAAAAAAAAAGTGTAATAAAAATACAATACAATACAATACAATACAATATAATATAATACAATACAATACAGTACAGTGCTAATATACAAATACAAATATACAACTACAGTACAGATGATGGTTATGTACACAGTTAAGGTGCAATAGTGTGCAAAAGAGCAGACTGAGTAGAAGTCACAGTTAACGGCACAGTTAAAGTGGGAGTGTGCAAGTGAACAGGGGGGGGATAGAGGAAGGGTCTTTGTTTATGAGGATTATGGCTTGTGGAAAGAAGTTGTTCAGGTGGCTCTCACTCTCGGTCTCCGCTGAGAGGGGAAGCGCTGGAAGAGAGAGTGGCCGGGGTGTGAGGGGTCAGCCATGATTTTCCCTGCTCTCTATCTCATCCTGGAGGTGTACAGATCTGTGAGGGGGGGGAGCTGGCAGCCAGTGATTTTCTCTGCATTCAGACAGATATATACAAATATACACCTTTGTCCTTGAAGTGCAATACCTGCCATTTAATGTATAACAGATGCTTTCCAGATGCCAGCCCAGGTAGGACAAATTAAAACAACAACTCACTCTGAATACAGATGATAACTGGTCCCCAGAAACCAGAAAATAAAATAAAATAAGGTGAAATTATGTCATAAGCAAATAAATATGATTTCCCATTGGTTGGATCCTCCTAAAGTGTTTTGAATGGATTAGACACCAGTCTGCTGTGCTGGCCCTCATGTGAATAAGAACCTAGATATGTTAAATGTAAACAGCTCTTCCTCTCTGGAGGAAAAAAGTGTCAAAAAAAAATGCAGTTCATGTGCAGTTCTAACACCGGTGATTTGGAATACTGATAATAATGACTGATAATAATTCACTGTTCTCTCACCCTTTCATGCTCACAATGATTTCATTATTTAGTGAAACACAGTTTTACTCCCAATGGGGTTGCTGTAGGTGGCGACTTTGACCACCCCCCAAGTTTAGCATAAATGTTAACAGATGTCTTCTGCCTCTGCTTCTTTTCTGGCTAGGCGATGTAATGGATATCTCCAGGGAACACGGCTAATTGCCCATGAAAAAGATGCAATGAAGGCACCACAAATTAAAATTGCACTTTAACACGTTATAAATTATTATTATTATTCACATGGTGTCATTCCCAAGGAATATAGGCCTACTAAGATGCATGGCTGTGGATAATTTCTCACGAGTACCGAAGTGGACAGGAAGATATATTGTTAAATCGTTGGCTGAAGTCTTTCTGTTCTGAATTGACGCCTGTAATGGATGTACACTTTCATTCACTAATGGCAAGCAAATAAAGCATCTGAAAACATAAAAGGAACAGAAGCCAAACTACATACACAGAATTCATGCTAGATTACAGTTAGAGGATTAGAATGCTTGCAGGAAATATTAAGTGTGTACCAGTTATGCCAACAAGCACACCCACTATATATACATATATATACACTACCGTTCAAAAGTTTGGGGTCACCTGCTGGAAACTATTTTTATCTCATAATTGACAATGCTTTACACCGTATACATTTCTGTAAATACTTTAAAATGACAAAAAAACACATATAACAATGAACAAAATGAACATCAAAGAAATGTTCAAGAAAATTATATTGAAAATTGAATCTTGGATTCCTCAAAATAGTCACCCTTTGGCGTGAGAATAGCCTCACAAACAGTGGCCATTCGGTTAATAAGTTTTAGCAGGAAATCACCCAACATGTTTTCCCAGCTATCCTGCAGCAATTCCCAGAGAAACTTGTGGGTTGCTTTGCTTTGACTCTTCCTTTCCAGTTTGTCCCATACAAGTTCTATGGGATTGAGGTCTGGACACTGGGCAGGCCAGGTCTTTACTTTGAGTTGTTGTTCACATTCCTCCTTCACCAGATAGTTCAACTTCAAGGTGTGTTTTGGGTCGTTATCTTGCTGAAGAATGAAGGAGTGCCCAATTAGCCATAGTCCAGATGGAAGGTGACCCCAAATTATATATATATATATATATATATATATATATATATATATATATATACACATTATCCTCCAAAATTATTCAGACCCTTGATAAATATGAGAAAATAAGGCTGGATAAAATTTAAAATACAGGTAATGAGCTATATTGTATGCTCAAAAAAAGGAAAATGATATTATTTTACAGTAATACAATTTTACAAGGAACATTTTTTCCCCAAAAAGATGTGTCACAATTATTCACACCCCTAACAATTATTTAAAATAAAATCTAGGTGTGCTTTCAGGTGCCGGCATTGGTTTGCAAGTAATATGTCAACCAGGAAGCAAGCAAGGTGGAATTTATGTACCAGCGCCTGAGATGGCTTTGCGCAGGGCTTTCGACTGGATGGGCTGTTTTATGTATGCTATGGAAGTACTGTGCTTGAATGAGAATTGCAACTGGGATCTTGTCCTTGGTGAGGGTTAGTTCATAATTCTGCCCTACTGTCAGACAGGGCAGTTTTACCCAGCTGGCCTCAGCACAGGAGGGTGATTTTTTCCATGCTTAATCCATCTCTGGAACTTTGCCCCTCTCAGAATTGCCATGGTAACACCAATCAGAAGCATTCGTCTTGTATCTCTCTATCTCGGAGGTATTCACAAATATTAAAGCCATTACTTCAGAGAGCAGACCGTTTCTTTTAAAGCTGTCTTGCTGGTAGATTCTCAGTTGCTGGTGTGAAATAACAGCCCAGGACTGCTCTCTGAAAGCACCATAGCATCACCATAGTAATATCATCTACATGGTCATTTAAAATATACACCTACAATTGTAAATTATTCTCGGATTATGGTATTAAAAAAGCCAGTGTGCATTTCAAAATGAACCCCAGGGACAGTGAGGCCTTTACCAGGCTGATTTATACATGGTTGGTACAGTGTGTACAAATGAAATGAGTGGTTTATCATTCCTAGTGCCCATATCTCTATGTCCATTGATTATGAGGTTTTTAAATGTTTTTTTGTGAAAGGTCAGGGGCTCTGTTGGATGCTATGCTACAGGAAGCCCTCTGTCTTTTGCCGTGGCGGCTTGTGAAAGCCCCTGGTGGACCACAAAGCAAACCACGGTTTTAGGCAGACAGCTATATGAAAAAGTTGGGGGATTTTCCTTGGACATATCAGTGGTCAGGGAATCTTTTTTTTCCTCCACATTGGCTTATTTCGTTTGGGTTTTTTTCTAGTTCTGGAAAATTCTGTCCTGATGCACTGTGCGACAACCTGACTGTAAAAGCTGCTGTACAAAACAAAGGCTGATTGGTGAATTGATTCATGTTGCTTTATCTCCCACAGCGTAAAATACAGCTCAAGGATTCTGAGGGCCCTCTCTGCTTTTTAATGACTTCTATTTGTTTTTATAGACCTGACATCCGACTACATGCAGCCTGAAGTCTAGACACTGATCCACTTAAGATAAGTCATACTACTCTGTAACTACAGTTTGTAGCCCTGTAATGTACATTGTAGATCAACATCTGTGCAAACCCACACACAGACTAAGCTGTTATAATGATGCATAGCATTTTCACCATGTTTGAGAGAGTTGTCCGCATCCAGGTCCCATTATTTCCAGGGTACAAATCAGAAGCTACTTTCCCTCCTTCAGACTGGAGCTACTTTTATATTTTTCTCTGGCAAAAAAAAAAAAAAAGATTTTGTGAATTTTTTTTTTTAAGTACAAAATAAAATACCACAATTGGTATTTGCAGGCCGTGGCAGTTTTTACTTTTCCAGCGCATTCGTATCTCGTTAGTTGGGGTCTGGAGCCAGATGCCTGTGGGAGAAAAGAAGAGGGGGGATAAGAAACAGAGAGAGATAGTTGCACACAGCAAAGAGAAGGACGGGGTGGCCCAAACATTGGGCCCAGATGCCTCCTTGCCGGAAGTGTTGAAATAACCCCTCGTATTCACCGCCATGACCTGAGAGGCCCACCCCCCGGGTCGAAGAAGCAAACCCGGGTGGTCATGAGATCATGACGCCTATGGGCAAAAGCGCCCAGCTTAACCGCAATGACTCGGTCCTGCTAACAGTTCCCAGAAAGTCAGCACCACCATCACATTTTCTCTCATAGTTTTCCACAGCAGCCATCTGCAGATAAATAGGAGGACATGAGTAAGCCCTTAGCTTAATTTGTAACATTAACCAGCTTATGTATAACCAGCTGATTTGATTTCCTTTTTTTATATCAATCAATGTAATCAATCCAGTAATCAGTAGTTAATCATATCATTATAACTGAATGTGTACATATACATAACTTGATTCCAGTCCTCTGGAAAAAGCCCATATGTTTTTGAAACTGAAACCCAGGGAAAGTGTTTGGTTGGACTTGTATAGGACCAAGTGAATATAATGTCCTATATACACTGAGGACACATGTTGCTAATCTCTAGACTGCTAGACACACACTGCCTTATGGGAGGGTGAGGAAAAAACACTTTAAAGGGAGATTCTCCCCCCCCCCCGTTACATCAGTGTGTATATCAACAAATCCAATTGCATCTGGTATCGGCAGAGCCATGGAAACAAGCGTCCAAAATAATTTCAATCTGGACTGCTTGTCTGACACAGTGGTCCTCAAGAATAATGACCAAGTTCAAGCTCGGATTGCCCTGTACTCATCCATCAGCATGAGTTCATCCTTTTTCCAGTTATTTTCAATGGTTCTTGGCACAGGTGGGGATGGGCAGCAGCCTTTCAGAGGCATCCAACTGCTGCGTCTGACAGCGCTGATCTGGCGCGTTTGGCATGCTCTACTCCCACCCGGGAGTTTTTGAAACAGAGCTGAGGTGTGTGGTCTTTGGTTACTGCTCCTTTGAGTGCTGCTGCTACATGCTCATGCTCACTCCCTCAACACGTGTACACACTCAGCTGAATATCTTGTCTCATTCATAAATTTTTCTGCTTCACCTGGATTGTTCAAAGCTGTCAGAATCGGCACAGATCTAAGTAGAGGACTCAGCTGAAGGGGCATTCCGTTTTCTGGCCGTGTGCAGCAGGCCTTTCGGAAATAAAATAGTACGACGTGCTTCTGATTCGCCATTTTTAAAAGACTGATACAATCCCTGGCTCTTACATTACACTATGAAAGGGGGAAAGCAATACAGCCATAACAGCCTTACCAGAGAGAATGCTTTGATTGGGGTTTGGTCAGCATTCCCATGTCCCACAGCAATGGGCACCACATACATGCCTCTGTTATTCACTGGCTGTTAGTCACCACGAACAAACCCCATAAACTCTGTTCAATTGAGCTGTGTCAGACTCTCGATGGCATGCATGTCTAACCCCCACAAGCTGTTGTAGCTTGCACTGATGCAACCGCATTGGCCTGCTCCCTCTGTCCCTGTTTCCCCAAGTGGATCCCCTGGCGTTCACCTTCACCAACAGAGGGAGAAGGCACACCAGCTACCCCAACTTCGGAGCCCCCCCAGCGGTCCTGAACCATTCCCAGTGCTCGTATAAATCCCAGATTTTCAGACAGGGCCATATGCTTGGGCTGTACTCCCCAACTGCTGGCCTCTCTTCCCGGCTTCCCTTCCACTACATCCGCTACTGAAATCCAAACAGCAGAAGACTATAAACCATAGGGGAGAAAAGAGCTGAGGAGGGGAATGAGAAAGGGAAAGGAAGGGGAGGGGCAATTGTCAGGGAGCAAAGAACATCTTCCCCAGGAGAGTCCCCAATCTGGTCCCGCCAGTTCCGAGGCCCCCCCAGCCAGCGCTCCTCAAGACCACACCTGAACAAAACCAGCTGGAGCCAAACCAGCTGGAGCCAAAGTTGCTCCCCCCATTCACACAGAAGCAAAGCACGGTGACAGAGGGTGAAACTCCATAAGGACGGGGGGAATGGGTGGGCACAGGTGGACCAGAGACCCCCCTTGCACGGCCCTTACACCCATATTTATGTCTCTTAGAGTAGACAGTCTTATAGCTTCCTCTTGTTTGGATGCTGTCATGCCTGGTCTTGTTCAGCATAAAGTCCTGTCCTCCCTGTCTCCAGTATGAGTCTGAGGGCTCTCAGCACTGTCTCTCTGGCGTATACATAGAGGGCTGCCTCCCAGCCTTTTAGGAAGCACCGCAAAATGGTGTTTAAGAAAGTGCACTAGTCACCTGAAGGGGAAGTGCTATGCAACACTGAATGACCCATTAGTTCATTCTTGACACGTCAAACCAAACTCTTTCCTTGGGTTTTATTTCCCCGGAGACCTGGTCAAAGTGCCTTTTAAGGAGGCAGTAACGTTACTTGGTGCAGAGATTAGGACAGCATGCTGCAAGCTGGGGTCGTGGGCTCCCAATTCCACGTGGGTTGCAGTGCTGTACACTAAAGCAAAGTGCTTTGACTGAACTGCTCTGGGAAAACCCAGATGCATAAACTGGAAGCAGAAGGTCTAACACATCGATTTGATTGTTAGCTTGAAAACGTGCATTGGCGATGATTCAATAATGTGTGAAGTAATGCAGTCAAAAAGGGATACCAGAATCCAGACAGCAGATGTTGAGAGAACAGCCACGTATTTGCAGAAACTGAAAACTGCAGAAAGCTGGTAAACAAAAAGAGCTGGTCAATGGTTGCAAATTAGAAAACAAGGGTCAAATTGAATGATAATCTTGTACAGCCTCCTTTAGCTCAGAAGAAAACACTGTCCGGTTACTGCGCTGTAATCATACAGCTATAACCTGTGTGGTGACCTTTCCCTGCGTTCAAGCAGACCAAAAGACATTGTTTCTGAAACTGAGCAATTTCAGAATGTTTGTTTTAGACACATGCAGTGCAATACAGCACAAACATACGGACAAAAGTTTATTTCCAAGACAAAATCCCAGGATACCCACTATGAGTATAGGCAAGGCAAGCAGTCAGTATGAGATGGTTACCTTTTTTTCTAAAATGGGACATTTCATGTCAAAATGTGTCACAATGTCACAACATCATATTTGAGTTTGTTGCAAGCGAAATCCCTTGCTCCTCTATTAAACTGACTAATTCATTGTTGCCCGATGGGTCTGTTTTAATGGTTCACCATAATAAACTCTTTCATTCGGGTGCAATAGTAAAGTAATTCATTTACTTGATAGCCATAAAATACTATACTTGAGAGCCCACCACATTATATAGCGAAAAGCCCCAACTCTGCACTGGCAATCTAGTTGTGTAGGGAATGTGACCTGTACAAAACTCAAACCCTGTTTGTGAGAGAATTAAATGTGATCCAAGTCCTTCACTGAAAATCCAGAGCTCAAATTGTTAACCTGCAATAATTGTATTTTCTGGATCACTGCAAAAACACCTTCACCTCTTTCCTTTTCTTTTTTTATCATTCCTGGCAGCTCAGCTTAAAAAAATCCCTTGAATTTCATTTTCAGGCTGAAAGAAACCATCCAATTTAAATGCTTTAATCTCACAGAACGTTCCCCTCTAAAACGGTACCAGTTCCAGTACGATAGATAATATCTCAGTGGTTAACCAGCTCTGTGAGTGTATGCCAACTCAAACATGCAGCCGTGTGTTGATGGCTTCATATGGTGGAGAGTATAGTAGTCAGGATAGAGTGATTAAGAAAACCACAGGAAACTATTTCCTGGCGTCCTGCATTTCCTGCCCCTAATGCCCATCCCTCTCAACAACCATCCCCCACCCCCAAACCCGCCAGCTGCTATGCAGAGGAAGACAGTCTTTGTCTGACTACAGTATTCTTGTTAGGGGAAATTACAGGGCACCCAAGGTTATCATCAGTTTACATTCCAATTATCATTAAACATGTATGGATACATTAATTGGAGGCTGACATTAATTTTATGTCTTCTGGAGTGAGTCAAGAAGTACTTGAAAACCTCAGGGAAAGTGTTTCATTGGATGTAACAAGCACATTCTAAGTTGATGTCCCTTTTGAGTTTCAAGGCTGAACGGCTTCTCGGGTGGTGAGTCCAGCTAAATTACTAGCCCTTAGTGCAGGGATGTGCCCCCTCTCCCTGGGCCATCCTATGGCTATTTGCATGTCATCCAATGGGACGCCCAGGCATAATGGCAGCATGGTCTGGATTCGATTCTGGGCCATGGGGCACACCGCTGCGTTGAAAACTTTAGCTGAGCTTTAGCTGCACGCACCACCCCACATCACCTTCCTCATCTTCTCCTATCAGCAAGTCAATGGATAGATGGAATGGCAGATGACTAATTTCATACCAATGAGTTATTATTCTGGCCGGTCACTCACGTAGTGTCATTCGCTGTCGGGACAGCCCGTGTCCTGCACTGAGCGCAAATTCTGAACACTGTGCCAATTCCCGCCCCCCCCTAACCGAAAGCAGGCTCACGTATTATTAACAAAGTCCCAGGTTTCCCTCCAGGCAAGCCGCACATTGACCCCGCTGGTCATTGTGGACAGAGGCATTGGTCAACAGTGAGGCACTGCCAGGGTAAATATCATTAAACGGCAGGGCCCGGCAGCTCAGGAGGTGCTGAGGGACTGTGGAATGTTATGGTTTGCATGCTGGGCTGATTCACATGTTATTCTTTGAGACCACAAATAAGCTGATGTCAAAGTATTGCAAAACATCATAAAATGGGCTTGAGTCTAGCTTGAGGGGGGCTGTTAAGGGTGGAAGCTTTCCCATTTCAGCTGGTGATCCTATCTCCCATATAATCCCTAGTTGCCTCATGGGAGAAAGTACACAGAGCCCTGGGCAACAGCAAACAATGCAATACAATTGAAACAGCACATACAATATTACACTCCTGCAAGCACATAATATTAGCACAAACTTTTTTCCAGTGCTTAGCCTGTTCCACGCCTCCACCGTCAGTATAATGCCATGCAGAATATTTAATACGTAAAGACGCAGGGATTTGTACACCTCACGGTTACATTCCCACCATCCACAAAGACAATGGGGCATGGGGCATGGGGCATGCCAATGACTTTGATGACGACAATGAAGCTAAGCTTAGCTGTGGGTTGGCTTACGTTCCGTAGGGACTCCCGCTGTGCGGTGGCCCCAGGTCCAAGTAACCGAGCAGGGGCCACAGGCATGCCAGCTCTGCTGTCTGGAGAACCTTCAAACCCCTGGGTCTGGGTCACAGAGGGATTGGCTTAACAAGCCTTTGGCCCACAGGCAAGTGATTTATCAGACATAAGGTGCAGAGGCCCTGTCCTTAATGGGATATCTAATATTACAGAATCTGCAATCACACAGGCGCTGCCTTGACTTTCTGTATGAATCGGAAATACAGAACTTGGACAGGACCAGGTAACCCACAGGTCAGAGAGAGACAGACAGAGAGAGAGAGACTGTACACATGGTGTCTGCAGGAGATAAATATATTGGTTGCTCCACAGAGGGAGCTAAGTCAAATGTGAAGTCAGGCTAGGAGGAAGCAGCCTCTTAATACCACACTGATGAAATGTGCCATAAACTATGGCTTTTCTAATCACTTGCAGTGCTGGTCCAAGGGGAGATCAGATGCTTTATGGCCCCAACAGCCCATAGGGCTCTATTTTTATTGACTGTGGGCTGGAAAGTTTTTCAAAGGTAGCCTATCAAACATAAAGTAATGGGATTTATACGAAACTAACCCTGAATCTTTGGTTTACAAGAGTTTGAAATTGAATGTAAAGCAGAACTTACTTCCTTATATTTTCAACAGAGGGAGGAGTGTACAAAATCAATTCTACACAAGCAATATGACAGAGGCTAACAGATTTTAAACAAAGTTTATTGAAACTACACATGCACATACTTATGCTTAGTTTAGGTGAAAACAAATATATTTAAAAAAACGAATAATAATAATTATTATTATTATTTATGCACCCCTAAAGGTTTCACTGTAGGTTAAAAGTGTAAAAAGCTATTGAGTCACTGTCATGTTTCAACAGAACAGGAGTTCCTTAATTAAACACCCAAAACAACTTTGAAACACTATACATTTGAATTAAATATCTGTTGTGCCTCGTTAGCTAGCAATGACAAAGGAAGCTGGCAAAAGAAAGAGAAGTGGAATGCAATGCAAAAGCCACAAGAAATGTGAACGAGTTTAGAATGATGCTCTATTCAAATTGTCTGCCTCCAGTTTGGAATAAAAAAGCACTTTAAATGTAAGCTTTAAGAAGCGGTCGTTCCCCTCTGCCCATGTTGTTAGAATTAGGGATGCACTGCTCTAGCGTCCTCGCGTGCAGTCAGCTTCGTCAGCATTGCCTGGCGGCAGCAGTCTCTGGAGCTCCTTAAAAAAAACAATTTACGGCGGCCCACAAACCTGGCGAGATGAAGTTTACAAATCAATTCTGTGTTCCAACTTGCTTCAAAGTACTGCATCCCATCTTCTCTAATGCTGGATTAGCCTATGAGCGGTTGATTACTGTTTCGGCTATACGGCGTTAAGTGTCTTAGAGCAGCCGTGAGTGCAGTGTTAAAAGTTATATGTCACCAAAAATAAGCCTTTGTAGTGACTGTATTTTATCATGCTGCTTGTAGGTTTTGGCAGCAGGATACTGGTGGATTTTAATTTTAGAATCAAAATCAAGTATGAGAGGCAGAGTACATGCACTTGACGTTCTTTGTTTTGCATCATTCGGCACAAGGTTCAATTAGTCGGAAATTTACCAGGGCTCATATTCATAAAGCATCTCAGATCCTAGATCAGCACTAACTTTATGAATACGAGCCCAGATCTCCATTCCAAACAATGACAGGCTACAACCCTACAATAATAACCAATGCTTATAGATTGTTTCCATTGGGATTCCCCACCATCTGTAAAAGTTACCTATGAAAGAGAGCATCTGCTAACATCTTGAGTCATTGTGGCCCACGCATGAAAAAATGAATGAATGAATGAAGAGTGAGTGAATGTCCTGGATTTATTTGTAGGTTTAGGGGGCTGGCGCCATGTGGTCTGCCTTGGGTCTTGTTCCCATTATTTCCAAAGGTCGCAGGTGGAGGTGGATAAGCCGGCTTTCCCCCTTTCCCACACCATATCGATTTACCCCCACTGTGACAGGTGTGAACTCAGTGGCATGTCAAAGGAGACGTTCTTCACTTCCGCTGCCCGGCCTTTGTGTACAGCTTCGGGCTAAGCGAATGGCAAGCTCCTCACCAGCTGGGCCAGCTCCTCACCAGATTTATTGCTGGGCCTTGCAAAGTTCCACAAAATAGCTCCTAGCCTTTCAGCAGGGAAGACAATGGCTCTGTGAACCGACCTCAAGCCTGAGCAGCATATGCGGATTTGCAATTCGTGCACAAAAAATGTCCCTTTCGCCCGATTACTTTGGACAGAGGAGAACAACTGCATTCTGCAATGCACATTATAATACATTTTTCATGAGCAGAAGGAAAGGTAGTCATAGTGCAAGTCATTGTCACGTGTGTTTAATGATTCATGAACAAGCCTTTAATGTCTGCGGGCTGCCTGTAATCTTGTTCGGATCAGGTGCAACCTGCCCGAAAGAACAAAAGCATGCTATTCAGGCTTGTATAGGGCCTCAAAAAAAGCCTGTAAAAAGGCATCTCCTTTTGCGCCTTCAATTGTGCTGCATTAATTACATATTCTCAGTCACAAAGACCAACAGATCCTACTAAACAATGCACTGTTTACAGACTCACGCACGCTTCAGTGCAACAGAGAGCAAACAGTCGGTGAGCAGATTCACTCAGGAAGAAATTTAACGAGTGTGGTGGAGGCTTGAGGCATGGTCCGCGCATCCAGAAACAGGAACAGAGCGCATCTCCCCCTCACCTTCACCTTCACCTTCACTGTGCATAGTGGGGACGCAGTAAACACACGGCAAGCAGACTGCCCATTTGGCCCTGTGTGTACGGTCACGTCCAAGTTGCGTTTTTGCATTATAAAAAAACGAAACAAAATGTGTCCGTCACTTATTTGGGCTCTTGGCATGATCTCAAAATGTGGACTTTGTCTGCTAGTTTTGCATTCAGGCTGCATAAAGCACAGTTCAAGCTGGTAACAAGGTAGCAATTACCGCTTTAAAACAACTGTTACAACTGTGATCACGCTCAGGCCGAGGGCAGCATTAAGCCGAAACGTGCCTGCGTAATATGAAGACCGGTGCTTCTGGAGGATAAAATGTCGAAATATTTATGCTGGCTTTTCTTTACTATCTACGCTCCAGGTCAGACAGTGATTGGGGGGGGGGGGGGCGGGTCCATTTACCAAGAACAACCAATCCTTTTTCCCTCTGGTCAGCCACCAGCGAATGCAGACTACTCACACATGTTGGTTTTAGGCGAGGGAGCCTGAGGGACAAATGCAAACCCACGTGATGTGCGCTGAATGACCCAGGCCCACGCTGGATCCAACACAAACACTCACTCGGCCCTAAGACCGCCCAGCCTGTCTTTAAAAGAGGCATCTGAGGACAAGCAGCCAACCATATCAACAGAGCATTTGTAGACTCCAATGTGGTGCACTCAGAACCATCATTTGATTAGAAACCACACTGCTCCTTCGTTATACAGAGCAGATATATGCAATGGAAGGCCCCACAGTTATTAATTCAATAACGGGACAGGAACAACAAGGGTAGGCTGCTGCAGGTAACAAATGAATGTGCAGGCGCATAAAATTGTAAATCTGCATACGTACGCATAGGCAGAAATGCACACACACACAATAGCCCCCTCCACGAACCATTTTCAGACACCCAGTAATCAAAGGTGTTTCACGTGCCAGTTAATATCTGCTGAGTGTGGCTGAGTTTAACCGAGGTGCCCAACTGTAAGCTTCATAAGAGCTTTCGAAGATGGCTGCGGGGGTTGCTGAGGACAGCAATCGTTCTGACAGTCTGAGTCATGCAAGAGCACCTGAGACCTGTGGTAAACACACTCGCTTATTCTGATGCAACAGACACACTGGGTTTCGGCCAGGGACTTGTCAAGGTCATTCTGTTCATGTTACAAACAATGCTTTTGGCTTAGTGTACAATGAAGAAACACCTAGGGCTATTTGAGCAATTACATTCCATTACGGCATGCAGGCATGCTGCATTTGAGGCAGCTAACTGGCAGTTTTTCCAACTTCCACACTCACACTCACACACACACACACACACATATACTGTATATGTGTGTGTGCATGTGTGTGTGTGGAAGTTGGAAAAACTGCTAAGTTTTTGTTCTTTTAAACAAGAATTCATAAAAAATGAGTCAATTTATTAGAAGCAGCCAATTTCAATAAATACCAGAAGATTATAGACTGGCAGGGCTCAGAACACAGTGTAGCACTAAGACACTCAGATCCGTAAATATTTAAGGAAACAGATGAGTAAAACAGGCAGTACTGCCTTTTCAAAACCTCTCCCATATTTGTGTGCAATGCCTTTAGGGATTCTTCAAATATGACATTAATGCTGAGTCACATGGGAAATTCTTGCCTGTTAACTTCCTGTGTTTGGTTTAGTCAAAGGTTGTGGAACATCCGCTCACACTTTCAGACTTACAGACGTGTACACTGTGTAGCATTAGTCCAGAGGTTACATGCGTGTACAAATTGCCTTTGTATAAACTTTGTCTCCTACGATTGACCCAAAACAGATCACTTGATGGCTCAAGTGTGCAGGCACATTCACACGTGTGTGATAAAATAACCCTGCTTAGCAGGGACTCTATAACTCAAGAGACTTCTGTTTATCCCTTTCTATGACAAAACATTGTTCTAATCAACTTCAGAAGTTGTTTTGTGTAATACACAAAATGGAACCCGTCCTGGAATTCAAAATAACGCTGACCGACATTTCAGTGCAAAAGAGCTGCGACGCTCTGCAATGCACTCAAGACACACAAGTCAGACTGAGTAGCACCTTTCCTTGATGCACTTTTTGCAAAAATGCAGCGGTGCATTCTACAGCTCTGGATCGAATCCAATCTGCCCCGAGTGCCGTAAGATAAACACCAGGAAGTATAAGTGTCTGGTGAAACGGCGTTAACAGATTTGTTGAGGTGAGGCTCCGACAGACAGGGATGACATTTACTGCTGCCGACGATGTGTTCTCATCTTCGGTGAAGGAGGGTCTTTAAGAAAGGAAAAGCACACTGAGGCAGACTCATTTATTAGTCACATGACTAACATGGCCACAGTCTTGCTCTATTGTGCTCAATGACAGGTTTGGATGACCTGGGCATTAAAGAGTAGGGCGGAGGGGGAGAGAGAGAGTGAGGGAAAGAGCGAGAGAGATAGAAAGATAGATACAAGTAACTGAACAGGAACAAGGAAACACTTGAACAAATTAAGGGTTCTGGTGGCTCTGTTATGGTGTGGGGCACATTTTCTTGGGATGGTTTAGGCCCATCCATCCATCCATCCATCCATTTTCTACCGCTTCTCCGGGTCGGGTCGCGGGGGCAGCGTCCTAAGCAGGGAGACCCAGACTTCCCTCTCCCCGGCCACTTCGTCCAGCTCTTCCGGGGGAATCCTGAGGCGTTCCCAGGCCAGCCGAGAGACATAGTCTCTCCAGCGTGTCCTGGGTCTTCCCCGGGGCCTCCTCCCGGTGGGACGTGCCCGGAACACCTCACCCGGGAGGCGTCCAGGAGGCATCCTAACCAGATGCCCGAGCCACCTCATCTGGCTCCTCTCGACGCGGTTTAGGCCAATTCAATTAAATGCCAATAAAGATAAAGCCATTCTGAGTGATCACCGTTGTCCTATGGTGAAGCATTTCTATTCTGATAGGAGTGGTCTTTTCCAGGATGACAATGCCTCATTCACAGGACACGAGAGGTCACTGAACGGTTTGATGAGCATGAAAACCACATACATACCATAGTCATTTCAGTCAGTTTTCCATCGCCATTAACAAAACACCAAATTATGGAATTTCTCATGGAAGAATGGTGTTGCATCCATCCAATAGAGTTCCAGACACTTGTAGAATCTATGCCAAGGCGCATTGAAGCTGTTGTGGTCGCCCAAATTCCCTATTAAGGCACTTTATTTTGGTGTTTCCTTTATTTTGGTAGTTACCTGCCTTGTAGCCTCATAAAGATAGCATGGAGTCGTTTGAAATGCAGTAACATAGGGGAAATGACCTGAGTGGAGGGAACACAAAGCCTCTGTCAGGAGATGGGGGACTCAATGTGGCGCAGGGGGGACAGCCTGAGGGGCAGGGCGATGGGGGCGGTGGCAGGGCTGGCGGAGGGGGGACCGTGGAGGCGGGACGCACACGCTGGTGGGAGGGATGTGCCAGAGGAGTGGTGCTTGCGCAGGTGGCGGAGGAGCAGCTGGCGGTCGGGGGTGGAGTAGCGGCACAGGTGACAGGGGAAGGACTCGCCTGTGTGGTGGCGGCGCACATGCAGATCCAGACTCTTCTTCTGGATGCTGGAGGGAGGGAGGGAGAAAAGAGGAGAGGGGGTTATAAGACATTGCAGGGCTCAAAATGAACTTTTTTTTACTTGGTATCACTGTTGCTCCCAACTTCAAGAAGGTAGGAGCACCAACCAAAATATATGGAGCACCAGCATTTATTTATTGAACAAAGAAATTATATTTTATACAAACGCAATGTGCACATCATGTGGACAAGGCAGACAGTACTGGCCCAATTTACATTTTAGCACACTGAAAGAGATGTTTGTTGTAGAGACTAAGTGTATTTGAAACACAACACTTGAGTTTTCTGTCTACACTGTGTTGTCAGCAACAATTCTCTGGACTCATTAGGGGTGGGGGTATACATCCACATACACGTCACATCACAAAAATGTTGAAAGTCACCATTGGTTAGGCACTTAGTTAATACAAGTGTTATGTTTCGTTGTTTACTGTGCTATGAACGGGATGGCTAGCTAGCAAGTTAGCTATCCAGCACTTTATATAATTGGTTTGGTGCTGGCACAAGCATTCATACTGTTTGATTGATTGACTGGAATGTTGGCTAGCTACAATCTAGCCAACTGGCTAAGATAGCTAGTTAGCTAGCATTTTATCTCCAAAGTTATGAGCTCTAAGTCTGGACTTTGTCTACATTATTTTAGATTAACGCAGTGGTTCCAAACCTTTTCTATACCACGGCACACCAATGTTTACCCAACTGATTTGCTGTGGCACTAAAGCCTAAAGCGAAAACATAAAAATAATGAAAGCCTCCATATGACATGTTTATTCAGTATTCAACAGTTTACAGTAAACACCCTATCATCAGTTACACATTTTACATTTTTAAAAGATTTCTATGAGGCACACCATTTATAAATGTGAACTGTAGTAACTATTTCAGCTGTATTGAGGCTAAGCATTTGCTTAGTGTGGTAGTTCATATTTAAAGGGAGCTTTTCCTTGCCACTGTTGCCTTTAGGCTTGCTTTTGGGGGGGTCTAGGCCTGGGTTCCCCCCTCTGTTAAGCGTTTTGTGACAATTCTATTGTGAAAAGCGCTATACAAATAAATTTGATTTGATTTGATTTGATTTGATTTGAAAGCGCAATAAAACGTTTAAAATACTTCTGGAAAACACCTGGAATATTTATTTAACTTATTTAGCTAAATGGATAACATAAAAACAGACGTTAAAACAATACCGAAAGTACCATTTTACCTTAAACTTGAATGTGACACACTGCCTTGCCGACTGGGAGCGGAGACAAATTACGGCTACTTGCATGTCTTGCTTTATTGACAGACTCTGAGTAGTCTCAGACTCAGACCTCTGTTTTTGTATGCAAGTTAAAGAGAAGGCCAACAAGGTATGTTGCCTGCTGCATGGAGAGAGAATGTGATTGACTCAGGTGTGTTGTCCGCTGCCAAGAGAGAGCTTGTAATTGGCTCAGGTGTGTTACCTGCTGTAGGTGCAGTGCTGGCAGCGGTGAGGTTTCTCCTGGGTGTGTGTGCGGGCATGCCTGCGCAGGGAGCTGCTGTCAATAGAGGCGTACGGACACTGGCCACACTTAAATGGTTTCTCGCCTGCAGGAAAGAGGGAAGAGGCAGTACCGTGACCATCCAGAGCTTTCACACATGGGTAGCACACAGACTCTGCACACAAGCTACTGCTTTTCATGCCAGACATGGCAGCTAAGTCACACACACAGCAGTCAGAATACCTGGGAAACTGTTTGGCACATGCTCGCTCACATAAACATCTTGTCACAATCGTATCCTGGATGCGATATGATGACAAATACGAAACTAGCAAACACACTTAAATATGCATAAGCCTGTGAGTGCCGAAAAAGGGCCCATTTTAACTTGACGCATTTTTTTACAACTCTTTGAGAACTACTCTCTCTGAAATGCTTGACGAATGAACAACGTCCAGGGTTAAATAATTCTCGCTTCTCTGTCTTTATGTCTCTCAATTGCAAGACTGATTCACAGACTAATTTGATGAATAATCTGCCTTGCAAATAATGTGTGACGCCACCCACATGGAGGCATTGGTGGCCAGGCATTGCTGCACTGCCGCAGCCACATTACTTTAACGTTATTCGTCTGCTGGGATTGACACTAAAAGGGTCAGATGTGAATACACTCCCTCAAGAGTCCTAAAGACCTTGAACCCGTGCACTAGGAAACGAGGTAACGGGGGACAGAAAACATGAATAAATGTCACAACGTTTATTCAAGACACACACACATAAGGCCAAGGAGCACTGCCTTCATCCTCAGCGTCGCATGATGTAACCCCCTTGGCGTTGCCATGGTTCCCTGTTGTGTTCACACGAGTGAAGAAACCTCTCTCAATGCCCCCAAAGAAAAAAAAACCCCCACAGCAGAATTCTCTCACTTTGTGAAAGAGGAACAATCAGTCCCGCGGCAGACAGGGGCCCTCCTTGGTCTCCGAAATTAACAGCCCCTGTCATAGGCTGTACTGGGGCTTTTTCTCTTCTGCTGGCCGCTCTGGCTCTCCACTGATCATTTTCTCAGTGATCTGGGCTGCCCTTTTTTTTTTTTTTTTTTTTTTTTTTTTTTTTACTGCTCTGCTGAACTTTCCCTCTGTCAGTGCTTCATTAGGCTGCGGCGTGCTGGCGGTGCCTTGGAAATATTATGAGCTGGATACAGTGCCAAAGCAGAGCTCTCTGGCTCCTCTTGCTCTAAGACTATTAAATGTTGATAGCGTAGAACACAGCTGTGCTGTTGCAGTCCTGCAGGTTTCTGCGTTCCCTTTGAAGTGCCAATGCACAGCGCACTACACAGTGGCCGGAGCGCTGAACTCTGCATCAGAGGGTCATGGGTTCCAGTCCCATGTGTGATGCTACTGCTGTATCCATTACATTGCAGGCATTTGGCAGACGCCATTATCCAGAGCGACTTACGCAGTTTTCATTTCTTTACATACAATCATACGGCTGGATATTAACTGAAGCAATTCAGGTTAAGTGCCTTGCTGAAAGGTACAATGGCAGTGCCCCATCTGGGGATTAAACCTGCAAGCCCAGTTCCTGAAACATTATGCTACACTACTGCCTATCCATAACTGTGGCTTACGTTCCAGACACTGACGGATGATGCAGCGCGTGTGGATAAGGGTATACGGCTGAGAAAATGAACGATGACTGGAGAGAGTGGACGCTTTGGTTCTGGGACAGAAGATTCTTGGAATGAAAACCTGCTGACACTGCAGCCCTGTACGTGCACGGAGCTTAAGCGCAAAGCTGTGCTCGGAGTCACCGTTTCGGGTTACCCATGAACATAGAGCTTGGCGTGCTACGCAATGTGCTGCCCGTCTGCTGAAACATGTCACCCGTCTACTGAAAGGTACATGGGAATTACATGTGTAAGAGTAGTTGGGTAGAATTACCTGAGGCCGCAATACATCAGGATACTTTTGTGTTGCACTTTGGGTCAGTTTACCTGTGTGCAGTTAACCGGAAGGGTTACATGAGGATTTCCTGGGGAGGGGGGTAAGTCACCAAGTTACTGTAGCCGTGTGAGAGACCATCTCTATGCGGATGCAAACACCTCAGTGATTATATGTATGCGTGGCACAGCGGCATGGGGGATCATATGTCCACTGTCAGGTGCTGAGGGAGTTCGGGTGTCACGGTGCTAATTCATGCCGGAAAATTGAGGAGGCCAGGGGACAGGGTATGGGCAGTGTCTGATTTCAGGGGAGGGGCCGGTTTTCCTTGGGAGTGGCGTCGAGTTGGGAGCGGATGTTACGCTGTGGACATCTGTGCAGATGTGGGTGGGTTCACCTATACGTACCCACTGTGTGGGGACTACTGATGTCGGTGAGGAACATGACATCTATTCAGTGTGGAGCAATAATTACCGGTGTGGGTAGAATATAGGACTTCACCTGTATGTCACCTATAATGCATGCACACATCTGTGTTGGAATACTCTACACCTGAATGGCATCACCTGTACAGTACAGCATGGCACACCTACCACATGGAAAACTTGCATGACACACCTGCATATATAAGTGTAGTGTCTCACACCAGTATCGATTAAGTGTATGAACTTGTACAGTTAACTGGCAAAATAAAGGAAACATCAACATAAAGTGTCTTAATAGGGTGTTGGGCCACCAGGAGTTGCCACAACAGCTTCAATGCGCCTTGGCATAGATTCTGCAAGTGTCTGGAACTCTATTGGAGGGATGCAACACCATTCTTCCACAACAAATTCCATAATTTGGTGTTTTGTTGATGGTGGTGGAAAACGCGGCATCGGGTGCCACTCCAGAATCTCTCTATACTGTATATATATATGCCATTTAGCAGACGCTTTTATCCAAAGTGACTTACAGTAGTGAATGCATACATTTTTCAGTACATGTGGTCCCAGTGGGAATCGAACCCACCACCTATGTGTTGCCAATGCCATGCTCTCCCTACTGAGCCTCACTAAAGTCTTTCCTTTATTTTGTCAGTTACCTGTATATAGAAATTGACAGTCTAGTGTATCAAATCTGTACAGATTACCCGAATGGCACATATATGGACATTATTCATCTTTTACCTGTATGTATTACCAGTATGACACACACATAGTCATGCCAGTCTTATGTTACATTTTACATTTTAGGCATTTAGCAGACACTCTTATCCAGAGCTTACACAGTTACACAGTTTACATTTCTTTACATACAATCCATTGATACAGCTGGATATTTTACTGAAGCAGGTTAAGCACCTTGCTCAAGGGTACAACAGCAGTGCCCCACCTGGGAATTGAACCTGCAACCTCTGAGTTACAAGCCCAGCTCCCTAACCATTACACTATGGTATTACCTGTATAACACACATATAGCCAGACCAGTCTTGCGTATCGAGCACCTGTACGTATTACCTGTATGAGACACATATAGTCATGCCGGTCTAATGTATTACCTGTATGACACATAGATATCCATGTCAGTGTTGCGTATCATGCACCTGTATGCATTACCTGTGTGAACCCGCAGGTGCTGCACCAGCGAGGCCTTGAGGCGGGTGCTGTAGTGGCAGTGTGAGCACTGGAAGGGCTTGTCACCCTGGTGGATGCCCATGTGCCTCCGCATGGTCAGCTTCGTGGAGAACTTCCTGTCATAAACGAGAAAGGGGTTTAAGCTCGGACACAGGCGGTCGCGTTAACCCGGATTCCGAGTGGAATTCCACAAAGTAAAAGCCAGTGTGGAACATCAGTCTGGCAGCCTTAACTCGGCTATGATGAGTTTGGGGCAGGACAGGACAGGGGTGAGGACCGTGCGGAACACCGTCTAGACGCTGTCCTTAGTGTAAACTCAAAACCGACAAGCTCTGCCACTCCATGACGCCTGACCTTCCTCAGGTGGCTAATCGCACGGAAAAGCAGACAGGCCTGGCTCGCATTTCCAACATCACGGCAATCGGTTTTAATCTCATTCTGACTGATTGGGAGTTTCCATTGGGTGTCTTTTTGTGTACAGTTTGTGTATTAGACCTGAGCAGAGGGTATGATACACACTGGTCATAGTCATGTCATAATCAAGGGGAATAGTTGACATTGACAGCAAGAGTCCTATGGCATCACCCGATAACTCTTACAACTTTTATAAAACCATGTAAAAGCTATACGATCAAAACATGTTCAACATGTTCTTTTTTCATTTTGATTATCAAGGCTGATGCACAGATACAGATAACATGTTGACTGTACTTCTGAGAGACCTTGAGCAAATGTTTTTTTTTCTTTACTGTTTTACAAAACAGTCTAATAGAAGTCCAATAGAATGGGTGCACAGCCTATCCCATGGTACAAAAACAAACACACACACAGACACACACCGACACGCAAACACATCAGGGCTCGCACTGTTTTTAAGGAGCAGTGCTCTGTCCACATGTATCTTCTGGAAGGCACGGGGTGCAGCGCTGTTAATAAGGGATTAGCGAATAGAGCATACCTGACTTGTCTGTCATGACAAATTATCATCTGCGCCAGCGATGGGCAGCTGCAGGTTGCTCTTGTTGGCAGGGTCGGGCGAGTACGTGCTGCAGACCAGATTGCAGCCATTCAAAGTCATCCCTCCATTCCCTTTGCTCCCAACTGGGGACCCTCTGAGACAGCCTTTGCATACAGATGGCCATATGAATCCATTGGCCTCACGGTTTTTAAATATAGTGGACTACCTGGCCCCTGCTAGGCTTTCCCCTCTCACTCTCTCTGGTCATAAACCAGTTGCAGCCAAGGGACCAACGGATAGGAAGCGGTCAATCAGAGCTCAGCGCTAGGGCCTGTCATCATAATCTCACGGCAATACCAATACAGGGAATGGTGGTGGCCCAAGTGACCCAGCCTTTCCCCCTCTCGCCCTCTCTGGTCATTAACCAGTTGCAGCCGTGACAGGCGAATAGCGTCCAGCCAATCAGAGTTCAGCGCTAGCGCCCGTCTTCATATTGGCAAAATGAGCCCTTTGAACGCCACCCAAAATAAAAGGCTGTAGTGTTAGTCTAAGACGGTTTCGGTCAGAGAATCGGGTCGCCCCTTTGTCGATCAGTGACAGTGCCTGAGTATTGCTCCATCCCCTCTGCAGTGCTGCAGTACAGCCTGGAGGCGGCGCACTCCTCTGGGAGATGCGAGTGAAATGTCCTTGAAAACATCCTTCTGTTGGACAGGCCTCTTCGTGTCATTGGAGCTGAGGACGTACGGGGAGTGTGGGTTTTAGCCTAGAGTAGGACACAAACAAAGCCTAGGGGGCAGGACCGTGGCTTAAACGCTCCAGTGAAAATGCAGCAGTGTAAATAAGCTGCAGGATCAGTTCAGACACTGCAAATGCATCGGGATGAGGACTCCTGGCTTTGCAATAAATAACGTTACGCAAGAAAACACAACTCGTGTGTTTATTTGCTCATTTTTCCAGTCTGGGACTTGACCTCTGAGCCCGGATTGGGGGACGTCATTGCTGAACTGTGCCGCTAACCTGGCCTTGCTGATATTATTAGATCTGGAGCACGCTATTAAAATGCTTGTGTGTCAAAGGGTCTTCGGCTGAAACTGTACTGTACTGTAGTGATCCAGGATCCAGGTTCACATCAGCCATGTTTAAAAATTAGTTATTTAGTGATGGAATAAAACAGCTTTAACAAAGGAAGTATGACATCATTGCTGTGGAACTTGGAATGTTTTGGAAAGGCATCAAGTCTCCTCCTACAAATTTCCCCCTTCAGTGGCCTCTACATTTTGGCCCACCTCTGACCTCTAGTGGACAATAACAGAAACACATGCTAGACTGGAATACAGTACAATTTCCAAATTTAGTTTTTAAATCTGGTCTCATTGTATCAGTAAGTTAATGCACAAATGCATGTATGAATGCATGTCATGACAATGCTATAATTTACATTTTATATGTATGTTATAGTAGTGCATTTCATAATTGTATTTATCTGTACCCCCTCTTCAAAAGCTCAACATTGAAATAAATAAAAATTTAAAAAATGTACAACTCTGTTATTCTTGGCTATGAAAAGAAAATTATGTACTGGTGTGTGGAACATTTTGGGAGGACCCTGTTTCAAAGTTAGATTACGATGATACCGTTTGAACTAGCCTACGTTTACTTAGGAAGAAACACAGGAAGCTAAACATCTGGCTGATTTGGCCACTAGCGGTGAAGATGATTAAATGAGTTATGAATTAACGAGCGACCGATGACTACTGTTGTACCTGTCACAGAGGGAGCAGCAGAACTCCTTTCGCCCCCGCGCCCGCTTTGTGCTGCTGGGGGTCTCCACCTCTGTGCCCGCAACTCTGCTTCCGTTCTCCAGGTCACCATTCGTCCGCCCCCTCACCCTCTTCTTCCTCTGTCCGCGCCTGTCCTCCGGCCCTGTCTCCGCAGCTTGAAGGCAGAGGGGGTCAGACAGTGCCTCCCCATGAGAGCACCTGTGTGGCGGAGAGCACAGGGTGGAGTTACATTCATGCGCTTGTGGAGGAGTGTGCCCCACGCCTTGGTTGAAGCCGCTTGTATCGATCACGTTTGTTCACGCATATCTATAATACACCTTTGATCACACACTCAACCGAAAGTTATTTTGGCAACTCACTAATTCCCTGATGTGACCTTGACAAACTCTGTAAAATGCCCTTTTTAATCTATGCCCTGTGTCTTAAGCTAACATTGGTAAGTAAGTCACTTTGGATAAAAGCGTCTGCCAAATGACTGTAATGTAATACAATGGTACGCCAGTTGGTTAATGAGAATGGTACTACATATCCTGTTAAAAAAACATGACTACAGATTCAGGAGCGCTGCCATCACTACTTAACTAACTCAACTCCATACTGTATTCATAAGCATCAGATAGTCTATTTCATAACTGCCCTTCCGAGGTCTGTCCTCGAATACTAGCATTTGTCCTGGCTGCTTTCAAAAGGGAGACACCTACGCATTGCTTGAGCTGTTCTGGTCCAAAGCGGGTTGCCGGTCCTTCGGGTGTTTGTGCCGAGTGATCATGTGCTTGTGGACCTCATCCCACCGCTGGTCTTGAGGATAGAAGAGAGACACGTCGATTATTTGAGCTTTGTGGTCTCTTGGTAAGGCAGGATTATAGGGACAGCACAAATAATGCAGTCAGAAACACTGTGTCATTTAGCAGGTGCTGCACTGAAACCGAACAAGCCTGCATAAAGCTCTGCTGCTTGTGAAACAAGACAATGTTCAGATCACAAGCATCCTAACAGTTCTGAGGAAAATCATTTGGGATGTAAATACAGGACGTTTCCAATAAAACATTTTGAAAGCATAACATTTTTGTATCCATTCCATCCTTCATACAGTATATTGAAAGTCTTAATATTAGTGACCAGTGTTAATTTAGTCAACGAAAATGATGACTAAATATGGTCGTCAACGAAGCTTTTTTCCATGACGACAACGAGACGAGACGAGACGATAATGGAGATCATGTGACACTAACGTGACGAAATAATTAATGCAATGTCGTTGACTACAAACGACGACACAAAATGTAGTTTACCAAATAAAACCTTGCCGAAATCTCTTTTCACTTTTGTTGACTAAAACAAGACGAGACTAAATAATTATAACTTTTAGAATAATTCGTTTTATTATTATTGCAGCATTTCCGTTTCCTATGTGTGCGGCGCAATTCCTATGATTTCCTCACCCGCGTTATTTGTTGCAGTAACTCTCCCCACACACAAGCAATAACGCGCGCACACACACACACACACACACACACACAGATGTGTAGGAGCGGAGCAGGGCTCGAGACTAACACCGTCCCGTCGTCCCGGGGACGATAAAATATGTATTTGGGATGAACAGAAATCCTCCCCGGGACGCAGTCGGGACGAAGAGGATTTTTTTTTTCCACGTGTAAAATGTCAACTGAGCTGACTTTCAGTGCGCATATCACTGTCACTGGCAAACGGTGCGCGTCTTCTGAGTGCTCGCCTACTTGACAGTGGCATGAGACCACTGCACGAGACCCGCGAAAATATCAGAATGTTTAATAAAAGTTCCCGCGGTACTGGCCATTCTCTCAGTCAAGGGAGCACTCACAAACATGTTGCGCTATTTGAAGAGGATAAACACAGCAGAAGAAGATGGAGAACAGACACAGACTGACCAACAGGGAACTGCATCCAACCCAAGTACAACCCCCGAGTCTAAGGTAAGGACACATTTAAATCACAGAGGTGTAATGTTAGTCTATTGGAACTGTATACAGTAGTCAGCTGCTAGCTAGATAGCGGGCTGCTTGCTAGCTAACGTTAGCCCTGTGTGTGTGTGGCGTGTGTGAAAAAACGGTGTTAGCGCTAACCAATCCTGACGCTACACTTCACTGCGCCACACGGTTGCTAGGGCCGCATTGACTGGCGGCAATCTGCCAGCCCGTTCATTTGTTCAGTCCACCACAGAGGTATTTTACAAGCGTCTTTGAACACACACAATAAACAATGATAATGCGAACCCGCGTTTCGGAGAAATGAAAGGTTTTTGTCTGACACAACGTTAGTATGAGTTACAACGTGGCATAACGTTACACAGCAGTAATAGCTAACAGTTGAGCAGTTGATTTGATTGTGAGTGTTGAACATTTTCAGTTTGTAATAAATATGGTTGAATGAACACACTCGTATTCCTTACAGTATCCATGAAATTCGACACTTTGACTCCCTTAGATATGTCAGATGATTTCTGTACTTTTCACTACATGTTTTATTAATTCATAAACTATTATCATATATTATCCTAATAATAGAGTTGCAAATATCCATAATAATCTACAAGACATCATTAACACTAACTATATATATATATAGTTTTGGATTTCTCAGAGTCCTATGGTGTTTCCACATCTGAAACCTCTGGCCTTAGATCTCCTGGCGATGCCAGCCTCCCAAGCCTTTACCGAGCGTGTCTTCAGTGTAACTGGTTACCTCTCAAGTGGCCGCCGCAACAGAGCAAGAGCCATATTGGAAAGAAGTGCTTTTCTCAAGATAAACAAGTCTAAATAGTCATGTGAATGTGGTAATGGTTACCAGCGACTGACTGGTCAGGCTGACATTTTCTTTTTCTTTTCCAGATATCAGAGACAGTGTTTGAGATGTAAAAAAAAATCTCTGACAGAAGTCATACTACAACCCATATGTGATTAATATGTGGCCCTTTTTTTCATGATAATTGGACATTGAGTTAAGGAGAATTTTCAGAAACTGTACAATACTATATACAGTGAAACGTTTTGATGCACTGTGGGCTTAATTATTTGATATTTTCCCAAATCTGACTAGTAGGAGCCCTTGTTGAGGATGTTCTGAAGTTAGTGCTAGTGTGAATTGAACAAGAGATTTTGGAGGAGTAAGGTTCAGATTGGTTTATCCATTGATTTCAAAATCTGTTCATTAACAGTTTTCAGTTCAGTTTCACAGACACACACTTTTTTTGTTGTTGTTGTTGTTTGTTATTGTAGCATTCATTATTATTATTATTATTATTATTATTTATTATTATTATTATTATTGTTATTATTTAGGACTAGACCAACTCTTAACCCCTATCCAGACCTAGACCACCTCTAACTCTAACCCCTAACCAGACCTAGACCTCTTACCCTAACCTTAGTTTATTCTAAGTCCATGTGGCACTTTAACACCGACCTCAGAATGTGATTTTATATTTATTTTATATACCGTATATATATATCAAGCAGATTGCAATTAGTGTGTACTGTGTATTTACACCATTCAAATGTCTATTGTTGTTGTTGGTTAAAAAATAAATATGCACTTTAAATGCAAATATGTTCCATGTTTGACTATTTCTGAATCTATTGACCATTTCAAGGAATGTTTGGTTACTGGGCTCCTACTGGCTCCTACTGAACTTAATTGTGAATCAGCTGGTAGTTTTCTAGCTAGTAGCTAACAGGTGTTGCCTAGTAACCAAACATTCCTTGAAATGATCAATGCCATCAAACCAGACTCTCTCCAGTCTCAAATGCATTCTTAAACATTCAACCTGTATTTCATCAGATAAAGATAAGAAATCTTGTGGGAATTTTGAAATGGGTTTGACTAAAAAGACAAAATATTTTGGTTTTGGCTAGACTATACTGAAAGAATAAATAGAATTGCGTTACTAAAAAGAGACTAAAATACCTTTTCATTAACGAAAACTAGACTAAAATGTCTTCTGTTTTCCGCGACTAAATTGAGACTAAACAAAAAAGACTAAATCGAGACTAAACAAAAAAGACTAAGACTAAAATGCTCAGACCTGTAGTTGACTAAAACTCGACTAAACAAAAAATAGATAAAGGTGACTAAATATGATAAAAACGAAAAAGAGCTTTTGACACATGACTAAGACTAAAACTAAAATTAAAAATAGCTGACAAAATTAACACTGTTAGTGACCAACGACTGTTAAAGTGGACAATAAATGAACAGACATAGTGTTGATTTGGAAGAGGCCATAGAGAAATTAATTGATCTTTGGAAGAGACCATACATTAATTCAATAAAACAATGAATTGAGATAAAAAGAGCATAATCCTGTTAAATTAAAAGAAGTTACAACGTTCGACGCTGGCCACTGCGACCGGGGTTTGGTTCCACCGGCCGCGCCAGAGTCAGCTTTGGCCGGGAGTGCCACTAGGGCGGCAATTGGCTGTCCGCCCCAGGGAGGGGGGAGAGAAGCCGACATGACTTCGCTGCGTATAGGAGTGGCTCTGGAGTGCCGGAGTTACGGTCAACGGCTTAGCAAGTGTCTACTGGAGGAGACGATACTTCGCCTTTGTCACTGCCGGTCACAGGGCTACAGCAGCGAACTCACAATATGAGGAGGGGATTGACATGAAAAAGAGAGGGTGTAATTGGCTACTAAATTGGGAGAAAATCTGAAACAAATTCTTTAAAAAAATTCATTCAAATCTTTTTTTTTTTATTAAAAGAAGTGACAGGACCTGCCTTTGAGAGCCCATGTCATGTGACCAGGGCCGGATCTCTGCATAGGCTGACAAGGCCTGGGCCTAGGGCCCAAACATCGCATGGGGCCCAGAATTATGAGGGAAATATTAATACTGATATTATTTTTATTTACATAAAGTATATATATATATTTTTTTAACATAATTCGTATTACACTTTCATGCCTAATAAATATATGCTCATCACACAGGATCTTTATTATTAGTAGTAGTAGTAGTAGTCGTCGTCGTCATAAAAAATGTATTACGCAAATGAAATCATATCTCCAATCTAACATTAAATCTAAGAACTCCATCTCCCAGAATGCCATGTCGGAAGGGGGTTGGGGGACCCAAAATGTAGGCGGGGCCTAGGGCCCATAAATGTCAAGATCTGGCCCTGCATGTGACTGTGAGTCACGTGACTGAGGCACCATGAGGCCCCTCCCCAGACCCCCACGGGTGCATGGGGTCATTTTGCCTCACCTGTGAAGCCACACTGGAGGCATTTAAAGCCCCCCTGGACGTGACAGCGGCCGTGCAGCTCCCTCTCCTGCTCCGAACAGCACCAGGCCAGGCAGCGAGCGCACTGCGCTGCCGCCCTCCTCCTCCTCCGCCCGCCATGCCGCTGCTGGTGGGCGTCCCGCGACTCTGCGCTCCTAAATGCCCGGGCGCACACCCGGCACCGGTGGGGCCTGCCGGCCTGCCTCTTCCCGTGGCCCTTCCAGTGGCGCTCCATCTCCAGCCACGCCTCGGTTGCCCAGCTGCAGCGGGGGCACCTGAATCCCCGCTCCCCATCGTGGCACTTCAGGTGCAACTCCAACAGGTTCCGGGAGGCCAGGTCCACATGACACAGGATGCATGACAGCCCCTCAGCACCCAGTGGCTTCTGACTGTCCGTGAAGGCCGGGCCGGGCGGCTTCTCGGCCAGAGGGGCATCCCCTTGCCCCAACTGAGGTGCTGGGGTGGGCCTGGGCTCCGGGGTTCTGGCCCGAGGGAGGCACTTGATGCTGGTGATCCTGCACAGCCCCAGAGACATGAGGTGGGCCGACTGAGCCATCTCCTCGTCCTGGACATTGGGGCCCACGGATGCCATCGGACAGGACAGGGAGCCAGGCAGCTCCTCCGAACTGGTGTCCTCCAACTGGAACTCGGCTGCCCCCTCTTCTGCAGTGCCCTCCCCATCTTCTTCAAACAGTGTGCTCACCTGGAGGGGGACATTTATATCAATACCATTTGCTTCTGGACTTGAGGTGCACTGCCTATAGCTCATTTCCCTATAAATAATGATCTTGGTCAATTCAGAATGTGAAATTAGTCACGATGGTGCATGTGCCACCATTACATGCCACCAAAGTGACGAACTGAGAGCTCCAAGCTCCACGCATGTTCAAGCTCCACGCATGTTCCAAGCTCCACGCATGTTCCAAGCTTAGCCTTGTTTGCGGTTTCTAACACGGTGTTGAAGAGGTTATACTTATGAAGAGATTTATTTTTTTCGAGAAAATGAAAGAATGCTTGAGCACAATGATGCAGAGCTCACAAAGACTGGACTGCATCTCCTCATCAGCATCATTGTGAAATGTTAAGGCATGCCTCTAGAACCTGTAACTTACCTCACAGGTGTGTGCGACGTGGAGGCCGCCATCCGAGTTGGAGCCCAGACCCATATCACATGACTGGGGGCTGATGTTGTGCAACATGCCATACATTGGTAGCAGGAAAGACATGCGTTCCAAGCCCATAGTGTCAATGTGATCCTCGCCATCCTCCGCAGCTGAGTGCAGGTCATCCTCCAGGCCATAGGGGGAGCTACTGCTGTCAAGCTCACCACTGACGACCCCCACCTCCACATCCAGGCTCTCACTGTCATCCTTCCCCAGACAGGAGAGAGGGTGGCAGGCATGTCCCAGGTCATGCCTCTCCGCTACATGCGTACTGATCCTGGCCTTCAGGCTGCTGGTGAACTGACACACACGACAGCGGTAGACCTCCACCAGGAAGGCCTCCACCAGGGTAGATACTCGAGCCTCCATCCCCTCTGCAGTGCTGCAGTACAGCCTGGAGGTGGCGCTCTCCTCTGGGAGACGCAGTGTCACGGGCTGAATGTCCTGGAAAACATCTTTCAGATGGCTCATTCTCTTGTCTGAGGAGAGAGGAGAACATGACAGCAATGCAAAACCAAGATCTGGGCATGCATATTGAAGTGGTGCTCGTGGGATGTGGAGTCCACAGACACTATGGGGTACTTGGGTACTTGTCCACAAACAATGGACCACATCCTACCAGAACCTCTATGGAAGGCTTGCCTATTTCACTCCTGGGGAAGTGTTCACAATGTTCTATTCAGCAACACACATACTAAAACAAAGCACACATTACTAAAAAATGTGCACAAGGAAACAAAGAGTAAAAAGATTAAAATTTTCACTTAAGGTCTCAGTCGAGGATTGTAAGTAATGACAATCGGATCCGATCCATCCAGTATGTCCACGTGAATGTAAATCCAGTGTGAGGGGCCACTCGAGCCCGTTATGTTTCTGGTCAGCTTAGCACATTGCCCTTGGTTCCTGCGAAGCTCCTAGCGTTAATAGGTCCAATCGCAATTAAAAAAAGAAAAAACACTGAATCTTACCTGATCCAAGAACACCCCCTTAGATGTGCCATCCAAACCATTACAAGGAAGAATACGAGTCTGTCATGTTTTTACACGATTTGGCATAAAGTGAACCTCAGACTCCAAGAGGAACATTAATTTGTAGGTTTTTCAGAAAAAAGGTCCTGCATAGACTTTTAACTTTAGTTAGCTACATCTCAAGAGTTAAGTAGCAAGCTAGGTAGGTAAGAATCGAATTAGCTAGGTAGCTAGCTACTGTGGCTAGCTAGAGTTGCAGTCTCAGCACTGCCTCGTGTTTTGTTTAACTTACCCTATAGATTGTTGTGTACTGTTGTTTTTAACGTTAATGGTATCGGATATGCTGAAAGCCTGTTTATTCCATTTATTGGCTTGCGCTATTTGTGACGAATATGTCAAATCGATGGCAGGAAGTGGCAAGAAAGCAGTTCGTGTTGTGTAAAATTTCTGGTTGCATTCACATGCTGACATTAGGGACCACTTCAACTGTTACTTTATCAGTATTCAAGTAGAGTCGTGGTTTTGAGGGATTTTGATTTATTTTTTATAAGCTAATGTATTTAACCAGTGCATCTATCTTACATCAATTTGTGGATTATATATGCAGCTAATTATATTACACAAGAGAACACTTCCAAATAGTATTTCATGAATTTTTCTGCGTATCTTCACGTAACATTAGCTTGTTTTTTATTGATCAAATCTAGTTAGAAATTTGAATAACTGTTTATCGAGAATGTTGTCTTCGTTTCTGTATTATTGTGAAATTAAATTATCAGTTGTATTTCTGAAAGAATTCTAATAAACCCCATTTATGCACATCTTTGCAAAGTTAGTACATGTCCGACGGTCCCTTCTCCGTTGTTTCTTTTGCCTTTTTTTCTTCAATTTTCACTACGCATGTCCAATTCGGACGGCGAGACGACGAAAATGGCCGATGTGGAGATGGAGGTTGACGGCAAAAGCTTGGACAGTGGGAAAGGACGAGAGTAAGACATGTCTATTTTTATTCATAATTACAGAAAGGGCTTGTGCCACAGTTTGTAAATACGTATTTAGCACAACGAAGTGCGTGAATAGATCGGGTGTTTTACGGTGTAAAGTGGCTTGCTAGCTTAGCCCTGCCATTAAGCTAACGCTCTAGTTAGCTTGCTGGTTATTTGCTTGCCTTGGATGGGGATAACTCGTGTTTTTAAACATGTGTAGATATATAGCTGTAGATAAACAGCATACAATTACCAACATTAGACAGGTGGAGGGATGTGTAAGCGTCGCGTGCTTGTTAGTAAAGTATTACATCGACCTTTCCACATCCCCAAGGCCAAACAACCAAGCTGGCTAACGTTAAGTCAAAACAAATAGCTATCGCTAGCTGGCTAGCACAAGCTTAGCTGTTAGCTAGCGAAGGACGGTAGGAAAGGCGACTTGCACAACTGGCAAGATAGGTGCTAACGTTTTTTTGTTCAGGGACACATGTGTAGTTAGCTTGTTGGCTAACGTTAGCCGTGATATTTAAGTTCGGAAACGTACGTTAGCGCTAGCTTGCACGATATGGTTGCATTAGTTAGCTTAGCCAGCTATGTTCGGTTCAGAATTTCTTTTAGGATATGAATAGCCTGTTAGCCTTGGCGAAGTTAGATAACGTTGTCTAGCGAGGTGGCGAAGTTCCCTGTAATATTGTTCCATCATCACCTGGATGACATGCTATAAGCTGACCCGCCGATCTTAGCTAATGCAATGTTTTGATGGTGTAAATAATTTATCCTTTTTTTGAGTCCAGTAAAATAGCCAACCTGCTAGGGTAGTGTTTTGTCACAATGACGTTATGTAACAGTACAACGTTGGCTACATACCGGGCGCTAACTTCGTAGCTAATGACGTTTTACAAGCTAACCCATACCGGTCACTCCGAGTAAATATTTTCGCTAATGTTAATTAGCAAAGTTAGCTTGTCAAAATGTGTAACCGCCAGCTGTTTTGTACACTTAAGTAGGTGTAGCTGGCTGTGTTCTTAGTAACTAGCAATGTTAAGGTAGCTTGCCAATCAACAGCAACAGGTCTTTTAAACGTAGCTAAAGTGTTAAAGTGACGTTAATCAAGTTGACTCGCCCTGGTGTGGCAATTGTGATCAGTTAATAACAAGCAAATTGAGTACAAATGTACAACAATTACTAGCAAATTACTTTGTTTTCAAAATATCTTATGCTCCCAAATTCTTCAATTTACTCCAAAGCGTGTGATGTGAGCAGAGGACAAATGTCTTGATGATCCCCCTCAATACACTTATTCATAGCACATTAACTGGGGTTTTCCTTCTGGATATAGTGTTTTTCCATTCCATCTTATCTGCAAAATAACAATTTAATGTAGCTGATCAATGGAAGCTACTCAGACATTTAAGTGTGGATGGGTACATTAAGGAAGCAATGCAGGGAATGTGAAAAGGAGGTCATACCTGACTGCCCTGTTCTTTGTCCATTCAGGGGAGAGGAACTGGAGAGCTCGGAGAAGAGTGGGAATGAGGAGGAGAATGGGGAGGTGTCTGGGGAGGAGGAGGAGGATGAGGAAGGCGACGGGGGAAAGCCCGAAGGCGAGGTTAAGCGCAGCAGTGGCAGCAACAGCAAACACAAGAAGAAGAAACACAAACATCGCAGCAAACATAAGAAACACAAGCACTCTTCCCCTGAGGAAAAGGACCGCAGACACAAGCACCGGCACAAACACAAGAAACACAAGCGCAAGGAGAGTGCCTCCTCGGCTGCCGGCAAAGACGGGGCACCCCCCTCCTCCAAGCGCCCTAAGTTTGACGACATGGCAGTGCTGGAGGACCTGGAGAAGCAGAGGGCACTGATCAAAGCCGAGCTGGACAACGAACTCATGGAGGGGAAGGTGCAGTCGGGCATGGGCCTCATTCTTCAGGGCTACAACTCTGGCTCGGAGGAGGAGGGAGAAATTCAGGATCGGGTACGGAATGGGGAGCAACAGAGAGGGGGCACGGGGAAAACACTTACCCCTAAGGGGCAAGGGAGCACGCCGACCAGCAAGGAGGCCAAAGCCAAGCGAGAGTCCACTGATGCCGGCAAGTCCGGGTCCAAACGCCGCAGCCGGAGCAAGTCCAAGGACCAGGCCAGCAAGCAGCAAAAGTCAGAGAGGAAGAAGAGCAGGAGCGGAACGGAGGTGGCTGTCAAGGACAGGACGAAAGCCCGGAGCAGATCCAAAGAGAAGAAGCGGTCCCGGAGTCCCGACCGGTCCAGGGACAGGGCCAGGAAGTCCAAATCACCCACCAACAGGAGGCGCTCCTCTGCAGAGAGGAACCGCCGCACGCCATCTCCACCAGGAGAGGCGGAGCAGAGGGCTCGTGCCAACAAGAGGCCATCGCCCCCAGCAACGTCGCAGTCCGGGGAGAGCCGCAACCGCGAGCGCAGCAGTCGCAAGTCTAAGTCTCCCGAGAGAAGAAGCCGGTCCCGGTCCAAAGACAGGAGGGCGAGGCGGTCGGAGGGAGACAAGGACAAGGACAAAGAGAGGGACAGGGACAAAGAGAGGGACAGGGACAAGAAACCAACAAAGTCCCCGTCCAAGGACGCCTCGTCGGGCAAGGAGAACCGCTCCCCCAGCCGAAAGAGAGGCCCCAGCCCCCACCGGCGTAGTCCCTCCCCCCAACGGCGGGACCGCCGCTCCCCCCAGCCAGCCACCAACACCCAGGCAGCCGACAAAAGGTTCAAGCAGAGCCGATCTGCCTCACGGAACAGGTCCCCCGCAAGGAGGGGGCGGAGCCGTTCCCTGGAGCGCAGACGCAGAGAGGTGGACCGTCCACGTCTCTCACCAGTCAGGTAAGGCCCGTCTTTTATGGTCTTGACATCACCCATCCCTCTGCTTTCATGGAGGTCTCACCACTTGCTGCATGTGGAATGGCTCTCATTGTTCTCCAATCTCCACCTTTCTGGAACTTGCGTGTCCTTTCATTTATTCCCTCGGTGTCAGGTGTCAGGTAGTGTCTTTAAAATAATTCTCTAGTACCTGTTTGCTGCTATTATTTTGGGTTGACTTTAAAATAGCATTCAGTTCCAGAGTACATGCTGCTCAAAGTAGATGCCTGAAAAATAGAACAAGGAGGGTTAACTTTTATCCTGGAAGGAATCGCACGATTATTTTATTCAGTGTGACATTGGCAACGTAGCATTTTCATCAACCAAACGGCAAACAACAGCCACTAGAGATTGACACAATATTTGGTTGTTGTTTTTTAAACCAGTTGTATCAACATTGAAGTCCTGCCCTTTATATATAGACCTTTATTCCCAAAGTACATGGACTACCTCTTGTTCAAAACTGAAGGTTTCCCACAATATATAGGCCCTGGTATATCATTAATATTGGAAATTTTACTTTGTATATTGAATACTGGCAGGGTGTTGTTAGGCACGTACCTGCAACACCCTCGCCGTGCCAATATTAATATAAAATAATATTAATTCCAATGGCTATATGTATATAGTGGGGGTTATTATTATTTTTTTAAACATGAGACCGTTGCAAAATATTTTAGCTACAGCTCCTGTAGAATTAATTCATACTCATTGATTACTAGCTAAGGTTAGCCATTTTGGATTCTTCTAAAAATGTAAAGATATAGCCTACATCTTCATTTTCTTTTTTTTCTTTTTCTTCAGAAGAATAGTATTAACAAGGCATGTAACAGTGTAGTCAAGCTGCTTATATTACATAGGTAGCTACCTAGTTAGCTTGCTAATGTTCAATCGTCAACAAACGTTAGCTACATAAAAGTAGCCAATTAATTTGAACCTCAATGGACACTGTTACACCAATGAAGTAAATAACCAACTAGCAAGCTAAAACATTATGCTCACGAAACAAATGTTTTGTTTGTTTTTATAATCTCAAAAATGTGACTGTGTTTTACATTTCAACAAATATATTTAGAAGTCATTAGCTAGAAGACCTAACATTCATGTATTGTTGAATAATAATCAGTCAACATTGGGGCACGTGAATGCAGGGGTGGATGTATATACACACTCTAATATTGGGTAATTTAATTAATTTATATGAGTGCATTTATATTACTCATTGATACCGCGGTAACACAATGACCACAGTATTTTTCAGGATAATTATCATACCATCACAAACTCATAACATGACATTCCTAATGTACACTTGTATTACCTCAGGCTTACAGGTACATTTCTTTATTTTTTCTTGCATTTGGGGGTTATCTTAAATGGAAGATGTCTTTTGGCTCGTGCAATTGTGATTGGACAGATGTCAGATCTTCAATTTTCTCACCCCCAAAACCATTGTCTGCAGTGCAAAGTCAGGGAAATGCGTAGCAGCGTTATTATTGCCCTCCCTTACTCCAGGACCCGAGGCTCAGTGCGGTGTCCTGGCATTGACAGGGCATACAGTAGAGCAGCTCTCTTGCGCCTCTCACTTGAGACAGCACCATGACCTGTGGGGCTTGCGAGAAAGCAGACAGCTCTTCAGAGCCAAACTCTAATCTTATAGCAAAGCACTGATTTTGATGGCAGTGAACTTGTATACACTGGGTATAAAAAGTATTCACCCCCTTTAGCATTTTTCACATTTTATTTTCATGGATTAATATACTGTACCGAAAACAAATTCCACCGGCCTTGGTCGTGTGGTTAATAATAAACAATCTATCTAAATGGATTTTTGATTCCATGAATCAAAAATGTTGATCTTGCCACTGATCAACACAAAATACTGTATAATGTCAAATAAAAACACTTTTTCATGAATTGCAAATAATAAAAAAGCAGACAATTTGATTGCATTAGTATTCATCCCATTTGCTCCTAAATAACCTAAACACCTAAATCCCACACACCGAAATAAACTCTGGTGCAATCAATTGTCTTCAGAGGTCACATGATTATTTGATTAGAGTCCACCTGTGTACAATTGGTGTGTTTCAAATGATTTCAAATTAAATACACCTGTCTGTGAGAGGGCCCACAGTTGGTTAATGCATTTCCAAACAAAAGAGCTTCATCACGAAGACCAAAACAAATCCAAGAAAACCTTATTCAAAAGCACCAATCAAAGGAAAGAGAGAAGATTCAAAGACTTTGAATATCCCCCGGAGCACTGTTAAGTCCATCATAAAGAAATGGAGACTATGACTATGAATTTTGAACTTTGAATTTTTCCCAGATTATGCTGTCCTCCAAAACTGAGCATCCATGCAAGAAGGCCACCAAGAGGCCTATGGCAACTCTGGCAGAATTACAGCTTTCCACGGCAGAGATGAGAGAAACTGTCCATGGGACAACAATAGCCATAGTGCTTCACAAATCTGCTCTTTATGGGAGGGTGGAAAAAAGAAAACCTTTCTTTGCAAACCAGCAAGAGCCCTCCGATTTGGGAGAAGATTTATATTCCAGCAGAACAATGGAATGCAGGAAAAGCCACATTGGAGTGATGTCCTGCAGACCCCAGTCAAAGCCCAGACCTCAATCCCATTGAGGATCTGTGGAAAGATTTGAAAATGTCTGTTCTTCCAACCTGATGGAGCTCAAGCAATTTTGTACAGAAGAATTGGAGAAAACTGCGGTGTCCAGATGTGCAAAGCTGGTAGACTTACTGAAATAGACTCATAGCTGTAATTGCTGCTAAAGGTGCTTCTACCAAGTATTAAGTCAAGGAGGATGAATACTTCTGTCATCAATTATTGTATTTTTTATTTGTAATTAAGTAAAAGCTTTAGTTGTTTTGTATTTCTTTTGACATTATAGAGTATTTTGTGTTGATCAGTGGCAAGAAATCACAATTGAAGTGACAGCAGCTCATGAAGCTAAAGTCTCTTAATGCTCTGAAGTGATTGCTCTCACTATATGTTGTTCTATGTTCATATGTTGTCTATATGCTGTTCTTGCTGATATCCACTTTGGCCAGTAAGCTTAGATAGCCTGACTGGTAACGCCTGCCTCAAGTAAGTGTCCCTTTGCCCAACCCTATCTATGGCACTCCTGTTTTGACATTAACACTGTTGTATCCCCCCACCCCCGCAGGATGAGGTCGCGGGACGAAGCTGGGGCGCGTAGGGAGGCCAGCCTGCCACGGCGCAGGGTCAGCCGCTCGCCCCTCAGGCGCAGGTCCCGTTCCCCTCGCAGGCGGAGCCGATCCCCGTTCAGGCGAAGGTAAGGGAGGCAGAGCCTCGTTAGTGCGCACCAGTGAATGCTGCTATCACTAAACACGGTCCAGAATATGTGGACCATCTCATCCCGCAAATGCTGTAGCAGCCCCGTCTTGACTCGCGCTGTTGTGATTGGAAAGATCTCCAGTTTTCTCACCCCAAAACCATTGTCTGCAGTGCAAAGTCAGGGAAATGCATAGCAGCGTTACTATTGCCCTCCCTTACCCCAAGACCCGAGGCTCAGTGCGGTGTCCTGGCATTGACAGGGCATACAGTAGAGCAGCTCTCTTGCGCCTCTCACTTGAGACAGCACCATGACCTGTGGGGCTTGCGAGAAAGCAGACAGCTCTTCAGAGCCAAACTCCGAGCTAAGGGAAGGGAGGAAGAGCCTCATTCTCGCGCGTCCGAGACGTCAAGGTCACTAACCGCCATTCCCTAATCCCTGCTCGGACTCGGAAAGGCTGTAAAGGCCAAGTGATTGCCTTGAGAACGGATCGTTGTTCTGCAGCCCTGGAACTGCATACCCGTCAGTGTCATGCAAAAGCCTTGTATGTCCATTTTTGTCATTTTGTGTGTTTCCCCCCCACCCCCACCCCCACCCCCCTCATCCTACTCTATCTACTCTAAACGTGTCAGAACTAACTATAAACCATCATGTGTTGGCTTCATTTTTATAAGCTTTTTGCGTGACACTGAGGATACGACTATAACCCTTCAAGAGAAAGGACTGTTACTTAAGTAAGTTTTCTACAACTTGTCAAGGAATAAGGAATGAATTATTCATTATGTAGTTTTGTTTTTGCCATCTAGTAGTTTACCCCTCTGGAGTCTGGAGAGCATTTATCCGAAAAGTGAAGTGAGTTCACCACAAAGACCCAGGATTCCGGTCAAAGGTTGAGTTTTGGCTTGCCTGCTTCTCGGGACAGGGCTTGAATCCCCCTCTCTCCTTCAGGTCTTTAGACCGAGACAGGCTGGGCCGCAGGCCGCGCTGGCGCTCCGGCTCCCGCGAGCGAAGGAGGAGGCGCAGCAGGGACAAGGAGGACAAGTTCAAGGGCAGCCTATCGGAGGGCATGAAGGCCGACCAGGATGAGTCTGACGATGAAGTGTGAGCGTCCATTCAATACGACAGGAATACCAGCGTTCTTTTACCCTAGAGCCTGAGACAGGTCATAGAAAGTCAGGCGCGTCTGATGCGCAAGCTTCCAGGGGCAGAACTGATACTGGCTCCTTAATAAGGGCTGATAAGGTCCACTGACTGGTGCAGACAGCCAAGGCACTCATTGATAGTGCACCAGACGTTCCTGCAGGGCAATGCCATAGAATCAGCCAAAGCGTCACCCTGGAAGAGAGATGCAGGATATCCCCTGCCTTGTGGCTAAATGGCGACCTCTTCGGTCTATCCGGGAACCTGCAGTCTGCCTTTGTTAGTTGTGCAGTCCTCCAGTGCAGCAGCTCTGGCAGTGGATTGTGGTTTCCCAATATTTCGGCTGACTTATGCCTCTTGCTAGTCTACAGTTGTATTTGCATTTGGCATTGGGAGAAAAGCAAGGGGGGGGAAAGATATTTAAGACTGCCTTTCTATGGGTTTTTGCCCTGTTATAGTAGTAGTCTGATACATACATTATTTTTCTGTACAGAATTGTTCTGAATGTACATGGCTGCCATGTTTTGTTTATAGACTGGAGGACTTTGACGTTGATGAAGAGGATGAGGAGGCCCTTATTGAGCAGCGACGTCTGCAGAGGCTGGCTATCGTGCAGGTAGGTTCCGCTGGAGCGTTTTACTTTAATCACACGTACCCACTTCCCGTCTCGCCGCGTTTGACCGCCTGTCCCCGCTCCCCTTGCCCTCTTTGTGCACAGAAGTACAAATCGGTGAACGAGGACAGCAATATGTCCATGCCCTCAGAGCCCAGCAGCCCCCAGAGCACCCCCCGCAGCCGCTCTCCCTCGCCCGACGACATCCTGGAACGCGTGGCCGCCGATGTCAAGGAGTACGAGCTGGAGAACGTGGATACCTTCGAGGCCAACGTGAAGGCCAAACACAACCTAATCCCCATGGAGAAGGATGGTATGCTGCCTGGGGATGTTTAGTGGGGTACCAAGTGATTAGTTATTGTTATTGGGTGGGGGTGGAAGGTGGTGTTTTGGTTCTCATTAATGTTGTACTTTTCCTGCTCGAATGTGGATTTGTTCAGTCATCCAGATCAGAACGAATGCTGCTTTCACTAAACATGGTCCAGAATCTGTGCACCATCTCATCCCGCAAATACTGTAGCAGCCCTGTCTTGACTCGCACTGTTGTGATTGGAAAGATGTCAGATCTCCAATTTTCTCACCCCCAAAACCATGGTCTGCAGTGCAAAGTCAGGGAAATGCATAGCAGTGTTACTATTGCCCTCCCTTACTCCAGGACCCGAGGCTCAGTGGGGTGTCCTGGCATTGATAGGGCATACAGCAGAGCAGCTCTCTCTCGCCTCTCACTTGACAGCACCATGACCTGTGGGGCTTGCGAGAAAGCAGACATCTCTTCAGAGCCAAACTATAATATTATAGCAAAGCATTATGATTGATGGCAGTGAAGAGGAAGCTTATGGCTTTCTTAGGTAGAATTAAGAGCAAGGCAGAATCATGTATATGTATATATACACCAATCAGCCACAACATTAAAACCACTGACAGGTGAAGTGAATAACATTGATCATCTCGTTACAATGGCACCTGTCGAGGGGTGGGATATATTAGGCAGCAAGTGAACAGTCAGTTCTTGAAGTTGATGTGTTGGAAGCAGGAAAAATGGGCAAGCGTAAGGATCTGAGCGACTTTGACAAGGGACAAATTGTGATGGCTAGACGACTGGGTCAGAGCATCTCCAAAATGGCAGGTCTTGTGGGGTGTTCCCAGTATGCAATGGTTAGTACCTACCAAAAGTGGTCCAAGGAAGGACAACCGGTGAACCGGCGACAGGGTCATGGGCTCAATGATGCCCGTGGGGAGCGAAGGCTAGCCCATCTGGTCTGATCCCACAGAAGAGCTAGCACATCTGTAAGCACAAATTGCTGAAAAAGTTAATGCTGGCTATGATGGAAAGGTGTCAGAACACATAGTGCATCGCAGCTTGCTGCGTATGGGGCTGCGTAGCCGCAGACCGGTCAGAGTGCCCAAGCTGACCCCTGTCCATCGCCGAAAGTGCCTACAATGGGCACGTGAGCGTCAGAACTGGACCATGGAGCGATGGAAGAAGGTGGGCTGGTCTGATGAATCACGTTTTCTTTTACATCATGTGGATGGCCGGGTGCGTGTGCGTCGTTTACCTGGGGAAGAGATGCCACCAGGATGCACTATGGGAAGAAGGCAAGCTGGCGGAGGCAGTGTGATGCTCTGGGCAATGTTCTGCTGGGTTCAAAGCCTTGGGTCCTGGCATTCATGTGGATGTTACTTTGACACGTACCACCCACCTAAACATTGTTGCAGACCAAGTACACCCCTTCATGGCAACGGTATTCCCTGATGGCAGTGGCCTCTTTCAGCAGGATAATGCACCCTGCCACACTGCAAAAATTGTTCAGGAATGGTTTGAGGAACATGACAAAGAGTTCAAGGTGTTGACTTTTTTTCAAAATTACCCAGATCTCAATCCGATCGAGCATCTGTGGGATGTGCTGGACCAACAAGTCCGATCCATGGAGGCATCACCTCGCAATTTACAGGACTTAAAGGATCTGCTGCTAACGTCTTGGTGCCAGATACCACAGGACACCTTCAAAGGTCTTGTGGAGTCCATGCCTCGGCGGGTCAGAGCTGTTTTGGTGGCTCGAGGGGGACCTACACAATATTAGGCAGGTGGTTTTAATGTTGTGGCTGATCAGTGTATATATGGTGCTGAAACTGGGTTTTACAGATGCTGAAGTGACAGTGGCTCATGAACATAGGATGGTAAAACTTGGAGAAATATGGTCTTAATTTTTTTGGGCCTCAGTTATTTATTCCTTTTAAATAACTTTTTGTTTAGTCAATTTATAGATTCCTGGTATAAATCCCCCCCCTTTTTCTTTCAGGATCCAATCCAAAAAAGCCATTGGCACCTGACATGTTTACAGAATCAGATGACATGTTCGCAGCTTACTTTGACGTGAGTATCGGAGAAGCCGAACCCAATTACACAGGAGTCTGACCTTGAAGTAGCCCTACTTGAATTACTTACTCTAGACACGTAATTTGACCCGATAGTGATAATGTTGCTTGGTCTGGTGTACTTTAGTCCCATCTCTTTGTTCACATTTCTTCTGGTGTACTTCACTAGTCCCATTTCACCTTCCTGGCTGCTTGTACTGAATTTATTGAATTCCCTTCTCTGGTGTCGCATTGTGCGTGTATGATGTGGGTGGAGGGGTAATTTAATCTCACTGAATTAGCCTCTCCCTCGCCTCCAGAGAGAACTGACCTCGGTGAACTGCTGTTTTTACTTCACATATTTCCAATCAATATCCTCTTGCTACAGGTAAAAAACTGAAAGTAATGGCAGAGGACAGGCACTGTTTTTGCTATTCCACTTACACATCACCGATTTCCTTTGATTGAGTTGGAACCATGTAATGTTAGGGACTTGTGTGCAGGCTTAGATAATGCCTAATTAAGTGCTACAGTATTCGTAACATTTTTAATACTGGATTTCAGTCCATCATAACCCTTCACAGCCACTGACATTATAGAGGTCATAGTGCATGCAGTGCAGAACATGGTATTGTGCCCACCAGTTCTGAGTTTATATCAATGTTAACTATAAAATATTGTTACAATATAGTAACATTAACTGGTTATGAATGTTAACGGGTGGTAGTGGTTGCCTTCTATTCTTACTAATAGTTTTGCTGTATGCTTTCCGAGGCATTGCTTATGCCAGCTTGAGACCCTCAGGAGTTTCACTGAGATCGAAGCACGCAATGATCACACGACGTAATGAAGCAGTGCAGAGGTGTGGCAATGGTGGGGAATTAAGCAGGTGACTGTTGGGAGCTAACTCTGTGCTGGTTGCCCCCACAGAGCGCGAGACTGCGAGCGGCCGGCATAGGGAAGGACTTCAAGGAGAACCCCAACCTCAGGGACAACTGGACCGACGCAGAGGGGTACTACCGTAAGTATGGGCCACCCCGAACCACGTGGAGACACGATCTCCCTCCTGGTTATGTCTGTAGTACTGACTGTTATCAGCAGTGTATAGCAAATCTGTTCCTTCCTCTTGGACAGGCGGGCAGGGTAAAAAAGCTGAGTGTTCTCTCCGCTGCTTTGTCCCGCAGGAGTGAATATCGGGGAGATGCTGGACAAGCGGTACGGCGTGTATGGGTACACAGGGCAGGGCGTGTTCAGCAACGTGATCAGAGCCAGAGACATGGCCCGGGCCAGCCAGGAGGTGGCAGTCAAGATCATCCGCAACAATGAACTCATGTGAGTGCAGCGGGCACTGAATTGCGTGTACACACACATGCCCGTACATACGCGCTTCTGCTTTGACTCTGTTCGGTGCCATTATTATTACTTGATCCACGTTTTTTGTTTTTGCGCCACCTTAGAAGCTCCGTTGTAGGGATCTCCAACAGAGTGAACGCTGAGCGAACATGTTTATAAGTGTGCGCGGTGCGTGGCAGTCGGTGCTGATGGCAGCATTTTGGCCCACAGGCAGAAGACTGGACTGAAGGAGCTAGAGTTCCTGAAGAAGCTCAACGATGCTGACCCCGACGACAAGTTCCACTGTCTGCGGCTCTTCAGGCACTTCTACCACAAACAGCACCTCTGTCTGGTGTTTGAGCCCCTCAGGTAACCAGCTCCCTGTCCCCTCCCAGATTTTTGTGTCCCAGGAGAGGAGTGTAGGTTTCCCCACTGAACCTCCCATTCAGGCTCCCACAGTGAGGGATCCCAGGGTGGATCCCTAATGGATTTAGTCCTTTATCCAGCAGGGATGTGATTTTTCCTGATTAATCAGGAAATGCTAAATATCTCTGGCTATTTGGCTTTATTTGCTGAACATTCTCTCCTGCTATCAGCTGTCAAAGAGTGCAACATTTCTTAATGTGTATGCTTATGACATACACATGTCCACAAGATATCTATGGTCTGAAAATAAACATTTCCTGATTAACCAGGAAAAAAATTCACATCCCTGATCCAGGGTGGCTCTTATATTTTGCAAAGCCATTAAGGCAGCTGCATATTTAATGGAGCGATTCAGGGAAATGGCCTTGCTGGTGAGTATAACCGCAGTGTGTGGAATCTGTGAACCTAAAGGTCACTAATCAGTTCTCTAATGGCATTTTCCCACCGACAGCACGGTATGGCACGGCACGGTAGCCATCCGTTCCTGTAACTATCCCCTTCACGGGTCGAGCCCCTGTGTCATTTTTCCACTGCACAACAGAACCGTGAAGATAGGAGGATTTATCTGAAGAGACAAAAAAGAATGCGACCGTTGTGGTGACATTAGCGTTGACATTGTAAACATTCCAGCTCAAATTCACGAAAGCAGAATACTGCTTTCCTCGTAACATTAGCTACAATTTTCTTACCTCTACCTAGGCGTTTTGGAGTCATGTCGGGAGCAGGAGGTACCATGCAGTGACTTCACACTAGACTATAATCTTTCATCTTAATTATTTGGCGTTGGTCCTCCAATGAATTGCAATTTACCAAGATCACATTAAATACCTCATATTTCTTACATCTGTAGCCTACATTTCTTCAATCGTATAGAAATGAAAACATTGGCTATATTTGTCTTTGTGTTTACAGCTGTGCTTTTATGTAGCTTGTCGCTGCAAAAATCTGTCCAGCACGAGCTACAAGTAGTAGTGAACGATATATCGTATTCCTATTGCTATTTCGATATGAGCATTTGCAATATCATACCGCCAAAGTTTGCAATATAAATCTATAGCAACGCTCGATGCTGGGCATGTTTTGTCTTATGTTTGTTTCCCACACATACTCGCAGACTAGCTTTGTCTCCCAGAACTCTCAGCCTCAGCGCAAGCAAGCACCAATCTCGGATGCATTTGAAAATGAAAAAACTCTCAAAGGCACGGTGAAAGAAACAGGACAGCTGTGTTCATTCAGTAATGTGATTCAAGTAATTCAGTGATTCAGTAAAGTTCAACAGAAACAGTTGAATAATTTTTTTAAACATTTCATTAGGCTAAACTAATATTGGGGATAATGGTATTGTTTGGGTTCCCTTAATTAACTTAATATAATGCCTATTCTATGATGTTTGGAACACATATATCAATGATCAATTTTCCACCCATGTGTTTTGTTACATCGCGTGCTATATATCGCAATCGCAATATGCAGCAAGATTATCACAATATGAGATTTTGCCCATATCGTGCAGCCCTAGCTACGAGCTAAAAGAAAAATTAAATGCGAGTGTTGATTTATGAATTCACAAGATTGTTCAAACGCTTTGTCATTTGACACTCCAGTTCAGATCCTTTTGTTTTAAAGGCCTGGGTTTAGCTCGAGCATCGGAATGCATCGAGGCGATTCCTGTATCTTTCTAAAAATGTATTTATGTGGGGAATGAATATGTTGTACTATGAAAATATATATTCTAATTGCGTGAGTGACGATACGATACTTTGTCCTTTCAATGAAAACGTATTTATTTCAATTTTCGTAACACAAACCTAACTCGTCGAATCACGAAAACCAGACAATAATGCCAAACTCTATAATACTCTTCGAATAATAGCCTACCAATAATCGAAGTGAAGCTAAAAAAAAAAACATGGCGGTTGAGTCTGAGATTTAGCGTTAGGATTCTGTGACTCTTGTGCTTGACAAATCAATGGTCTGCAGTATTGCTAGCTCCACCCTTAGGTCCCTGTTTGGCTCGGTGGTACCTAAACAGAGCAGTAGCTAAATTCAGCATGGGTACTTAGGTTCGGTACGGGTCGCTTGGCGGTGGAAAAAGCGACAAAACGTGAGAGCACGGATTGGTTGCCGTGCCGTACCGTCCGGTGGAAAAACACTGTAACTAGTGTCTCTCTGCTACCTGTACATGGTACAGTCTCTTCCTCTTCAGCGTGGAAAAACTGTCACTACTTTTTTTCTGAACGCTTTGGTCTACGCTCTGTGTCTCTGTCTGGAAGGCCACTGTGTCGTGTCAATTGAGAAGTGTGTGAACGCAGCCTGCCGTATCCCAGGCAGTCAGTGTTAATGTTGATGTGTCCCTGCCTCCCTACAGCATGAACCTGCGGGAGGTCCTGAAGAAGTATGGCAAGGACGTGGGCCTGCACATCAAAGCCGTGCGCTCCTACAGCCAGCAGCTGTTCCTGGCACTCAAGCTGCTCAAGCGCTGTAACATCCTGCACGCCGACATCAAGCCCGACAACATCTTGGTGAGCTTGCCCTGCCCACCATCTTGCTCGCAGGGCGTTACCCATCACGCCCCGCTCTCGGCTGGGAACAGCTAATTTCCTATCTCCCCTCCCTCCCTCTCACACAGGTGAACGAATCGAAGACCATTCTCAAGCTCTGTGACTTCGGCTCAGCGTCTCACGTGGCGGACAACGACATCACACCGTACCTGGTCAGCAGATTCTACAGAGCACCTGAAATCAGTAAGCCAGCCTTCGTGTTCTTATTAGAGCATACTTTTCACTAAGTAAGAACGGTTAGAGCCAGGGGCAGTATGAGTTTTGGGAGGTTACTGGAGGTAGAGGGCTATCGGGAAGGTACTGTGGGGTTTTACCCATCAGGGTTGGCGTCTTGTCCTTATTTCCATTACACAGGTATCCATGACGTAAGCACATGCTGTGTCGAACTAAATCAAGTTGGCATTTGCTCAGACTATAGTGTCATCTTTATGTGGAGTAGAGGATCGTAGTGGTTGACGGATCCAGCAGGATCTGATCACTTTTCTCCTCCCCGCAGTCATTGGAAAGTCCTACGATTACGGGATCGACATGTGGTCAGTGGGCTGCACGCTGTACGAGCTGTACACAGGGAAGATACTTTTCCCTGGCAAGACGAACAACCACATGATCAAGCTCGCCATGGACCTCAAGGGCAAGATGCCCAACAAGGTGAGACCTGTAAACTGGATACATTTGTGCTTTGTTGGTTGATATCATGCCTTCTCAGTCCATTTCTCTTTGAGTCTTTGTGCTTTTGCCGCCAGTGAAGGCAGAAAAGGCGTGCAGGCAGCTTGCTGAGATGAGGCCCAGCATATTTCTGCCATCCCAGGACGCCCGTGCTGTTGTCAAACCAGTTGTTTTTCTGACCACAGATGATCCGAAAGGGGCTGTTCAAGGATCAGCACTTCGATCAGAACTTGAACTTCTTGTACATTGAAGTAGATAAAGTGACCGAAAGGGTATGTCGTGGTTTTCCTTTCCTTCTGTAGCCGCACATGTTCTGTAAAAACCATTTGAAAAGGTACAGTTGTTTTCTTTACACTTCCCAAAAGAGCTTTTGAGGTAGCCTTGAATTCCCCGAAATTGAGGTGATATGTGAATATCTGGGAATGCTGAGACAATGTCAGTGTTAGATTTCTGAAGGGCACTTTTTTAAATTGCTCTCATGGCTGTTTGTTGAAAACATTTTTAAGTAAAGTGCACATTTCTAAGAATGTAAAAACACTATTTGAATTCCATTGTCCCCAATGTCTTTCCCTTCTCCTCTCGTCTCATTTCCTTTCTCTTCTCTTTCATCTCCTTTATCTCCCTCTTTCTCCTCCCTCACCCCCCACTCCTCCCTTGACCTCTTTCCTACAGGAAAAAGTGACAGTGATGAGCACAATCAACCCGACCAAGGACCTGCTCACGGACATGATTGGCTGCCAGCGTCTCCCCGAGGACCAGCGCAAGAAGGTGGTCCAGCTCAAAGACCTGCTGGACCAGATCCTAATGCTGGACCCAGCCAAGAGGATCAGTATCAACCAGGCCCTGCAGCACCCTTATATCCAAGAGAAGATCTGACCAGCCCGCCCACCACTACTGGAACCACTGCTACTACTAAGTACTATGGGTCTGGCAGAACAAAAAACGAAAAACTTGATTTGTTTAGTAACTGCAGAGACTGACTGAAGAGTACCTAGAAAAAGAAACCTTTTAAAAGAAAAAAAAAAAAATAGTAACATTATTTTTTTTAATTATTATTTTGAAGCGCATACATACCCGTGTTTTTGTTTTTATTATGAGTTTAGTAAGCAATCAAAGGGTAGGGGTCCAATAATCACATGTACATTTCCCCTTTTGGATGACTTGCAGGATGCCTGCACGTCGAACCTGGTATTCCAGCCTGGCTTTCGTGGGATGGTTTGGCTTTGATGCTTATGGGCCATTCTAATAAAGTTTTAGAGGTTGAAAAATATATATATCCCTTTATTTTGCGGGATAAGTTTTTATCCTAATTTCTGAAGTGCTCGTTCATTTTTGGGCCCTTTTTAAAGGCCAGTGCTGGAGGAAGTAAATGCAAACCCTTATTTTTGTATTCAGGTTCAGATAGGGAAGGCTTATGGTCATTTCTAGCTTGCCAAGGCTGCACAAGGCAGAGTAAAACAAGAGGTCCCGATGATTGTACACATCCTTTACGCAATGTGTTTTCTCTTGTTTTTTTTGTTCTTTGTGAACGCATATAGACCTGTCTGTGTACAGATGTGTGTACAATGTCTCGTGCAGTCTTGGCAGCTCTTGCTGTGTGTGGCACAGGCCGGCGTAAATGCTGTCTATATCCGCATCTCCTCCAGGTGTGAGTGCGCAGGCCCGGCCGCATGCCCGTGGTGTAGGTCTGTGCCAGAGGGGGGTCTTGTGTCCTCCTTGAGTCCGCCTGCAGGGACGTCCTGCCTCCTCTGTTAAAGCAGGTTGTGTACCACTTTCAGTACACTGAAGGTAAGCTCCCCAAACCCATCAACTTCACTGGTGTTCTCGCACATTCTCGCACACTGGCCCCAAAAAAAAAGCACTCGTACTAAAAGGAAATATAAAAAAAGCCGTCTTGCATGTGTAAAGTCACACAAAATGAACGATCATGCTAATTAAAAGAAAAAATCTTGTGCTGATGGTTTGTTTTCTATTCGCGCTGTATATATCTCGTCAATTATATTTTGTCAATTTAAAATTCTTCAGTTGCGAGTCTTTAAAAATTACAAAATCCAACCAGTTGAGTGTGCAGATTTGGGGGCTGGAGGGAATCAAGGAAGCTCTGATGGATGAAGGCACCTTCAGTGTACTGCTTCTATTCATAAAATCTTTCATAACTTTGCAGAAATGTTTTGCGACTTAGTAAAAGGTAGTCTACCAATTTTTTTCCTTTTTCCCGCCCTTTATATCTTAAGTGGTCTTAGAAACTGCATGTGAGGGTGTAAGAAGGCAGTCTATTACATGTTGTGTAAAATTATTTTAGTGTGCACCTTTCTTTAAAAAAAAAAAAAAAGAGAAAGAAGAAAAAAAAAAAAAGGCCATTTAAACTTTTTTCTGTTTATGTCCTCTGACTCATGTTTGTGATCATGTTGTCTTTTGATACAGGGATATTCCTGCTCTGATCTTTGCATCTGCTTGTTACGAGCGGTAATTGCTTCTTTACTATTTCCCTTGTATTGTACTGTTGAACCATCTCTGGGCATTCTTGGAAATGCAGAAACAGAGCCAAAACCAAAAGCATAGTTTATGCAGTATTTTCCTTTGTATCTGTCTTTTGCTTCTTGTCATCTCAGAAGTCTTCCCTGCATGTTGACTGGACGGCGCAGAATTATTGTAAATCTACAGTATGCATCAAAAAGCAGCGTAAAATAAAGTTTTTTTTGTGGAAAAAAATGGAAAGAACATGGTTGCAGACCTTCAGAAATTTCTGTGGTCTTTTTTGTGCACTAACTTTTTTTTTCTTTCTGAAGCATTTAACCTCATACACGTGTAGATTTCTGAGCTCCATTCTGATGCTAATCCAAGAAGTGAGAAAGATTGCGTTGTTTGCCTTCTGCAGTCACTGCTCTACTGTCTCTATTTCAGCATTTGTCTGCACATTAGGCTGATATTTGGGGTGTTTTTATGGAAGAAAGAAAAGGCAGTCCCATGCGTTCTTCTGACACTAATTACTGTTTGTGATGTTTCTCCCACTCTTTCCTGTGGTCGCTGAGAGAGACAAAGCAAGTTATGCCTCCAGGCCAGGAGGCTCTGTCCACCGTCCTCTACTGCCTGGTTCTGCTTTGAAAGACAAGACCTCCAGCTACTTAACAAGGTCATTTCTGATGGCATGTGTAGATCAAAGACAATGTGAGATACACGTACAAAGATACAAAGGAAGTTTGATACAAAGGAAGATACAAAACAATACAAAAAAAACAGTAAGAAAAGTCAATGTGCTATTGCGTCCTTTACTAGTCATGATACATTACTGTCCTAAAACTCATGGCCAAATTTCACAAGTTGACAATGCTACTATCAGTCCTGTCAGTATAGTTGTACAGATTGATGTCCTTTGAGGTACATTTGGGCCAATAAGACGAGTCAACTAATGTGTGAGGATCACCGGAGACAGGTTTTTGTTTAAAAAAAAATAAACGTTTGATTTGTCTCTTCAGAAGTGTTAAAGGAACATGATCCAGTAATGTTTTGGTCATAGGTAACTGCCTCTGTCCTGGTTTGGCCACAAAGGCAACAATGTTCTTATCTCCTGTGTCTTACAGACTTAAGCCTAAAGCTTAAGTCCATAAGCTGTCATGTATATCCTCCCTGCGCTGACGCACTGGGCCACGTGTTTACTCCCTGACTTGAATGTACTGATGGTGAAGGTGGTGTTTTTAAGTACCTGGCCAAACAAATGGACCCAGTCCCGACGTACTCATTCTCCTCAAACGTCACGGTGAACTTCTTTTTGTGTTCATTTATGAATGTTCGGCAAATGCATCCAGATACTCGTTTATGTGTTCTCTGTATTCTAGGTGCAGTCCGTTAGAAGATCTTCACAGGGCACCTCACCTGGACAAAGGTTTCTGTTCTAGAGAGTTCTGTTGAGCTTGTTGAGTGTGGAAGATGTCATGATGAAATAGCTTGATTTTTATGTATCCCTGCTCTGTGAATGTAATAGAACCTAGCCCTTGCAGTTCGCTTTCCAAAATCAGTTTATAGCCAATCGTGATGGATTGTGTTTGGGAGAATACTCCCACTTAGAAGTTCTTCCTACATGTTAAAACCCAAATATGCATAAATTGAGCCTTTTAATTGTTACAGAAACTAACACAATTTATATATACAATATACAAGTAACTGCCAAAATAAAGGAAACACTTGAGTAAATGGTTCTGGCTCAGTAATGGTGCCATTTTCCTGGAATGGTTTAGATCCACTCAACCCCTTAGAGGGCAAGGTAAATGCCTAAAAATACAAAGCCATTCTGAGTGATCACCTTCATTCTATGGTGAAGCATTTCTATCTTGATGGGAGCGGTCTCTTCCAGGATCACAATGCTCAATCCTCAGAGCACGAGTGGTCACTGAATGGTTTGAGCATGAAAACGTTATGCCAATGGCCTTTTCCACCACCATCAACAAAACACCAAATGATGGAATTTCTTATGTAAGAATGGTGTTGTTTCGCTCCAGTAGAGTTCAAGACACTCATCTATGCCAAGGAGCACTGAAGCTGTTCTGGTGGGCCAACGGTCAATGAAGACCCATTGTGTTGGTGTTTCCTTTATTTTGGCAGTTACCCGTATAGAAATTGAATTATTGTAATTTGGCCATATCTATAATAAAGTGACCACCAACAATAAGGTAATACTCTCTTTTTTGCAAAAATATATCCAAATTGATTTTTGATCCTCATTAACCGTATATGCCATTTTGTGTTTTTGTCTTGCAGGGTAAGTTCCCATTTGATATTTTCCTGTTCCTCCTCTGAGTAGAAGATTAGTCTTTTGGATACCCTGAGAGGCAGCTGTGAACCCACTGAACCACTGTCTGCACCTTGTTTCTTGCATCACAAGTCATATTTAATGCCTATTGTTAGTCATGCTTTCCATTATTTTGAATAGAAATGTGACTATTTAGAAGTAAGAAAGGAAATGTGCACAGTATTCACAATAAAAAGTTTGAAGAAAAAGTGTTTTTGCCTCATGACTTATCAGCCTGTTGCCAGGTGCTATTTATTGGTCCACAAAAGGAATTTGACCTCCATCTACTTTCTTTACAGCTTGTTTTTGGATGCATTTCTACTCATTGCAAACAGGATGCACTTAGAATTTGAAACCTCAAGCTGGCTCAGAACAAGCCTACAGTGCCTCTCCCTTATGAATTATGAATGCCTTTACTCTTTGCACAATTCAGAATGAATAGGTGTGTTCAACCATGGTGCAGGAACACTGAATTAAATGTCAAGCTTCTGTACTACGAAGAAACTAGGGAGGGTTATAAAGGCCATTCAGATGCACATGCATGTGAATAAATGTACTATTTACCAGGAGGTCATGGTTGTGAATACTTGCTTGATGATATGGCCCAAGGCTGTAGGGCAACATTCATTGGATCCATGGCAGTTTCTCCTATACAAACTGACTAGCGTTAATGCCAGTATATAAAATTCGTAATTCAAATTGTTAACAAGCTCTACCTGTTCACATTGCTATAAACCAGTTTATGCTGTAGGCACTGATGTGCATAAATGTGATGGCTCACTTCCACTGCAATAAAATCAGGTTGTTTTGGTCCAAATTCTGATTCAAAAAGATAAACAAGTAGAAGTTTTGATTTTAGCTCATTTGCAACCTGGTGTCTTATGACAATGGGAAAGGTTTGCTAATCTCTCAGAAGAAACTTTTTTGCAGTTTTCTGCTCACACTGATAAAACTATTATGTTGACTATTACTCTGTTATAGCTTTATATCTGGTCTTGTTGTTTTCTTCCTTGAACAAGATGTCCTTTTCTTTGGCCTTGATGTCACTTTCTTGGAGCCCTTTGTTCTGTTAACTTTGCAGGAGGGTATTGCTTTGAGTAACAAGCCTTCTCGAGCAGACTGGCCTGAAAGTAAGCTTGTCCTGCTTAGTCTGCTGGAATGGCGCTGTGTGGGGTTGACAGTTGAACATCTTGTATCGTGGCTTTCTTTAGAAGGGACGCAGGCTGTTTTCAAGCGTCGTCTAGCCATTGAAGTGTGAGAAAGTGCAAGGTTGGCAAATCCAGACAAAACCGAAGGGCATCCGCCTTCTGGCTCCATTCCTGGCACTGGGCTTTCAGGATGACATCCCAACAAGTCTGCTTTCCTCATGCGAGTAGTGCTCCTCATCATGCTGATGGCAGTGATGGGTCGAGATCGACCCGCTTTAGTTTTCTCTTTCAGAAAGGTGGCCACCTGCATCCTCTCCATCTCTGCCAGGCGGCTGGCGAAAGCACACAGGGAAGAGTCCTGCCTGTGCAGGCTTTGTCTCCTCTCACAGTCCACTTTGTCGAGCAGGTTTTGTGCTGGGTCCAATATCTTTAAAGGAGCTGGCAGAACCTCCGGATAGGATGACTGGTCCTCTGCTGATTCCAAGTAATTGCTTGGATCATCCTCATGAATTGGATCAGGCCTCAGGTCCAAATCCACAGGAGCCGCCCATCCTTGGGCCGTGACGCTTGCTTTCTCCTGGTCTGACAAATCACTGTCATCTGAGGGAAAGTCTGTAAAGAGACTGCTGCTGCTCTGGCCTGTTGAGGAACTACTGCTTGTTCCAGCTCCAAATCCTTCAAACTTGTTTGCAGCCAGACAGTAAGTGCTGGAAACCACACTCCGGGTTCCCCGTCCTTCTCCCCTTCTGTCACTCAGCCCAGGGCTGTGGGTGACCAAGGCAGGGGTAATTGTGAGGGGTATCTCACTCTGGGCCATATTGCCGCGGTCCCTTTGATTGCTTTGAGATGTGCACAGATACTTGCGTTTGGGATGATGGAACCAAAACCCATGCGTCTTGTTGCACTTTAGGCCTGGCTGTTGTCTCTGAAGTGGCCCCTGACTGAAAACAACATGGACACCCAATATTAGCCATAGTCATTCAGTTAGAGAAGCAAACAAACATGCCATCCTGATGTCTGCAGAGAGATGTCCAGTTCAACTTCAGGTTATGGCTCTTGGCAACAGCAGGGAGCACAAATGTGCTGGCAGGACTGGTATAATAGCCTAGTTTTCCTGATTTATTTGACATGCATGGTTTCAGGTGGCTTCCAGATGAGCTGCCAGGGAGCTAATTTCAGGTTCATTACTTAGTATCCTATTGTCCCTGGGGGCAAAGGATAAAGCTGATCTTTTAAAACTAGACAGAAGGCCATTGCCTTAACAGGGGGACTATATGCCCCTTGTAGTGGCACGACAGCCACAAAGCAGGCCTTGCCTGCGATGCGACTGAAACAAAACTGATACCGTAGGTACTTACAGTGAACTGGATCCCAGATAGCTGCAGCAGGTGGCTGATCCAGGTCTCAGGTCACGCTTTGTGTTGAGTGTTGGTAGAAATATCTCGGAAATCGACGGTGGCAGCTTCTGTCCCAAATTAATATATTTTTCTACAGTACTCTTCAACTGGATGAAACGGATTAAAGAAAATGAAATATTGTCAGTAAGGTTGTATTAATCCCTCAATCTCCCTGCAAACCACCAATATTGTATTGTTTTCTCCCGTTTCGCTGGAAAAAGTACCACAAACCATTGTTTAGAGGCACCCTCACAGTGACTGACCTAATCACATCTTTAACCTGCCAAATACTGGACAATATCCCTGCATCTCTGGGCTATCCAGCAAAGACTAAAAGGCATTGGGCTACATAGCAGAAGTCAGTGTGAAAATGATATCCATTACCTTTGGTGTTTTCTCTCCTCTAGTCACATTCAATTTGTCCAGTTGTTGTATCACCTGGGAAAGGGAGATCCCCTGAGAAAGCAGGGAACATTGAAACATTTTAAAAGTTGTACAAATATCAAACTGTAATAGTCCCCATGATTTTGGTCGTAGATTTAAATACAGTACCCTCCACAATTATTCACACCCTTGATGAAGATGACCAAAGAAGGTTGTATAAAACAAGCAACGCAGGTATCAAGCTATGTTTGTTATGCTCAAAAAATGGAAAATTGTATTATTTTATACTAATGCAGTGGCTAAGAGAAATCTATTTTGTTTAATAAGAAATATTTTTCCTCAAATATATATGACATGCCATGGTTTGTATACAGTACATCACACAACTTTAGAGCTAAGCCCCAGCTTCAAGCTTCAAGCTACAGTATTTTCTTCAATGACATGGGTAATATGCGTTCGCCTCTGGCAAGCTATATAAATATATAGCTATATATTGTTGCCATGTATGCAGTCCTATGAACCGCGACTACCTGCTTAAATTACTTACCCCATTTATATGGCCCAATTCCCCATCTGTGTAACATGGAAACAAACAGCCAAATCAATTAGCTAACTAAAGTTAGATACAGCTAGCATTGCTTGTATCCTAATTCATAAAATGTAAATAGACAGTATAGTTACCTCTCAAGGGTACATAGTTGAATTCTGGAATTTCTTCCTTGCATTGATAATCCCACTGAAAACAGTTGCGAACATTAGCTGGTCAGAAAAGTGTACAGCTCGCGAACTATACTAGCTAAATAGGCTGTTTTCAATAGCTCCCTGAGAGGTAAACTCATATAACGTTTGCCAATAACAAGAACTGCTCACTAGCTGAACCACTAGTTCGCTTTCATGGATCGTTGCATCAGGGGTACACCTCCTTGCTTACGTATGTAGCTATATTTTGGTCCAAGATAGCAGCTTGCCAATTCATCAATGAAGTCCAAGAACTCACCGACATGCTGGTGGTCAACATTCTCCTTTGTTCCATTCTGGGTGGGGGGAGCACGCCACGAACTATTATGCAAAAATCAAACTGCGCTTGCTTTGATATGGAGAGTTGGCGTCTAAAGAGCTCACTGTGCAATGTGCAGCGTGGCAGTTTGTCAAGCTTGCCTCATCATCACAGCTAGCTATATTCGCTAACTAGGCTAGTCATTCAACTCCCCATTATCATGTCTCCAAGTAACAAATGGTCTCACTCGCGTAGCTAAGGAGGGATAATAACATCAAACTTCTCAGGTTTCTCCGTTTTGTCCTTCCATTTTACACGCAGTTGACATTTATCAATGAAACATTAACGTTGTCAACGTCTAATTGGAAAAGCAATGTTATATTAAACACGAAAACCTACTCTGAAAACATAACACATTAAAAATAAAGTACAATTACTTAGCATTAGTTCCCCGTCCTTTGCCCGGGACCTTGGCATGCCCCCCACATTAATGCTAAAATGGAGAACTGCGAAACTAAATGGCTAATCTTTGTGAAACCATGGGGTTAAGATAACCGTTGATAAATCATGCATGAATCATATTTTTAACAGAAAAACAGGGAAAGTGCTCTCTGATTTTTGTTCCACACATGAAAAATATCATCTGCGCAGTGTGCTTATCAATGAGGGGAACGCTAATAATTATTCATTAATCAGGGATTTTCCGCTCGGGGTAGCTAGCAGTAATTTTTCTCAACGCACTAAATTGGTATTTTCACACAACAGTGTTTGCCTCTGACCGTAAGACCGTAACCATAGCAAGGTGATTCTTAAAGAGTAGCCCATTGTACATGGAGTGTAATGTTACGAACTAGCCTAACTAAAGTTGTCCTGTTGTCTTCTTCTATTTTTTTTTCCATGTTAAAATACCCACTGTTAGCCTGCGCTGCTATTACCAATGAGGTTTATAAATGTTAACCTGTATACGACCTTATAATAAACCTCCTAATATTACTCAATACATTTTCTGTGAATTAAATCAATCTATGATACATGCACTCAAAACACAAACGTTGCCCACACGACAAATGGCAGCAGCCTGCATAAAGTTTAAGCTCTGAGTTCAAGTGTCCAATTGCAGTCTAGGATTGGAGTTTGAATTCTGGTTAAAAATGTTTTAAAAAACGCTTATCAGAGTCAGATCCTTGGTATTTGTTTTAGAAAGGAAAGGTTCAGCAACTAGGATTCATACATTTAGCGAATAATTATTAAAGATGTCTCTATGAGAAAAAAAATCTACATTTCATATTTGGTTCAAAAACAAAATAATGTAATGTTTAGACCTGTGATTAAGATAGATCATAAAATAAATGATCTGCCTTATGTCTGGTTGAAACGTAATGACAATTAACTTAATTATACAAATATAGCCTATTTAATGTGCTCATGATACTTAATACTGAATGCTTTCTTATCAGTAATGTAATCAGGCCTGATGCAAATTGGGCTTGACGTAGGGTAATTCAAGCATGCTAAATAATTCTATTTTACAGTAATTATAAAAGTAATCACTCAGGGGTATCGTGATGGTGATAACATTACTATGATCAAAATGCACATAGTTTTGCTACATGTACCCAACTGTACACAGTAGAGCATGTGTGCCAGAAATAGAATAGTGGGGATTTAGGCATAATCCCATCTGGAACAATTAAGGGTCTGTAATAGGCTCCCAATGAATTTATACTCAGATTGGATATTTGTGTTTCAGATGCATTTATTATTAGAGGTCCAAGCAGACGGATTCCTTGTTTGAATGTTGTTGTAATACTGTATGACAGAATTTTCATCTTACTATTAAACATATACACATGTTGATGCAACGTTGCATTGGTATTGAGTGAAATTGGTACTTACCTTTTTTTCTACACAGACGATGCCCTCCCCTGATGAAGTTACAAAAATACTAATAGAAAAACTGCACAAGGCACTGGACAAGGCACTACAGATACTGAATAATTTACGATCTATTGAATAAATTAGATTATGATTTTTTTTACAGTGCCTGAGCTGGATGGAATTATGCAAATGATAACATACGATTGGTTACGGGTATGGAATTACAATATCCGTGCTCGGCTCAGTGCACTGCTCCTCGGACCACCAAGCCAAATTGTATTTTTACTACCCTTCCCCCTTGCTGTTGCACCTTGACACTGATCCTGAGAGGTAAGACCATAACCCCAGCCCAGACGAAAACCATCCACCAGTGTGTGAGTGCAGATGTACTGCTGGAGCCAACCCCGTCCCACTGTCTCTGTCACATTCTGCACCTGGCAGCTGATAATGAAGACTGCCTTTCCTTTCCTATTTAGGAATTATTTTTCCACAACAGGGAACTGAACATGTCAGAGCTCAAAACCCAAGCAGATATAGAATCTACCGTAATATTCTCATGGAGGACAACAAAAATCATTGAGGTTGTGTTTTTTGGTTTGTTTTTTCTTTGTTTGAATGTTGGTTAATATTGTATGAGATCATTTTCCGCCTTACTATTAAACATACACGCTTCAATGCAATGTGTGCGAATGCTAACATACGATTGGTTACGGGAGTGGAATCACAACATCCGTGCTCTGCTCAGGGCACTGCTCCTCAGACCAAGCCCAATTGTATTTTCAAGTATTTGTACTAACTGTCCACCAGTGTGTGAGTGGAGACGCGCCACTCTGCCTGCTCTAGGGCTCCTTGCCAGTGGATCCATAGCAGCAATTTCCCCTGGCTGCTGACAATGAAGACCGCCATCTCTTGTGTACTCCATTGAGACAACAGAAGTGTACACCCAGATCTTAGGATCACCAGGAGGCCAAGCAGAGGGCCCTGAGGGAGATATGCAGGACGGCTTGATCCAAGTTCTGTGACAATGCGAGGGGAGCGAGGGGAGCCGAGAAGTAGATCGTGAGCCCCTCTGAAGACCATTTCACTTTAACGGACACATCTGCTGCCTTGCGCATCATGGGTTGGGAGCCCTCATCATCTGTCTAGTCTGAAGAATTTATATGCTTCTTTTTTTCACCCCTAAAATTCACAAAATCCTGCTGATATCTGTATTTCCAGATTCTCAATGCTGCCAGTGCCCTGCACTACAATATCTACCATAATATCCCCATGGAGGACAACCAAGTACTTCACAAATCAATTAAGTTCTGTTTTGTTTGTTTGTTCTTTTTACACTGAATTATTGATGTGGTGAGGGGAAGGTTGTGGCATACATGAGGAAAAAGAGAAATGGAAGAGAGAATTTCGTTCAGAATTTTGCCGCTTAAATGGATGTGCATCCTTTGTTTTAAGCTGTGTTCCCAGCGAAAGGGGCCGGTAGAGCAGGCTATTTGAGGATGGGGGTGCCGACGCTGTTCTGTTCGGGTTTGGACACCACGGTGCCACCAAATTAAACCTCTTTTCTCAGAAATAGTTAAGTGGCCTGCCAGGTGGCATATCCAGAATTGTCCTGAAACCTGGTTCTTTTGCAGTGGATAGACTGTCGCCTCAAGCAAGGTAGTTTCTGTGCGGAGTTTGCATGTTCTCCCGTGGCCTGGGTTTCCTCCGGGTAGGTGGCATATCCAGATATGAGGTGTGTGAGTGAATGGTGTGTGTGCCCTGCGATGGATTGGCGTCCAGGGTGTATTCCTGCCCAGTTGGGATAGGCTCCAGCCCCCCGCGACCCTGACCAGGGTTCTGGATCAAAATCTGGACCGTGGATTGCAAGCTAAAAGCATACAAAGAGTCTAAATATAACTTCCTTTTTTTATTAAAAACATACAAACACAGTTATAAAAGAGCTTTAAAAGTGGTTTCTATTGACAAGCGGTTGCACTTTGGTCTCTGGTTCAAACCCATAGGATCCCAGCACTTGGTCCATGAGGCCTCTTCAACACGCAGCTAAACCTACCAATAGAATAACATACGTACAGGAATGGAAACAAAGGCAAGAAAACCTATATTCTAAAGCTGTGTTTCTCACAAACAAAATTGACAAGGAAAGAAGGTTCAGCCTTTAGAATGGCATAATAATCTCCTGAGAGACAATCCAGCGGTTTAAACAAATGCTAAAATGTGATTTTTCAGGTTTTGCAGAACGCTACGGAAATTAACGCTTTGAAACGATGCTGTGAAATATTCAGTTTTCAAGTTACAAAAGACAGAAATAAAGCTTTTACTTTCATGATCCTTTCATCTCATTACAATAGAAATGTAATGAAATACAACTTCAAAAACGCAACCCAGATGAAGACCCAGATGAAAAAGGAGTGCATTTCAATATATGGTTAAATATGAAATACGAAATATCCCGAACACATTTTCAATGTATTCAAATATATGGCACACATTTAAAAATAAAATAATTGTCTTCATTTTCATATATGCGATCTTTGCACATATTCCAGTATCTTTTCTAATGCATTCTAATTGATCAATTGTGAAATATATATATATTTAAACATTTCATTAGGGTGGTAAACCTACAATAATGACTTTCCAGGAGCCATGCAGTGCTCACTGCAAACAAACCGAGGGTCACTCACAGTGACGTGAAAGAGAAATCACTTTGAGAAACATGGATGACAGTTTGGAGCATAACCAGAGTGTGTCATACGACTCCAATCTAAATTCACTGTGACAATGAAATAATAAACTATGGAGTTGATTTTTTTTTTAAAGGCCTATCTCACACCTGTAGTTTCATACCAGCATAACTGTATCACAGATGTCACTTTCGTGAAGTCTGGAATTATCTGTGCACATAGACATCAAATATAATGCAAAATGTGTATTATTCAAGGTGCTCACAGGGTAATACAGTCTATCAAGAGTGCATGTCAGCACTTAAATATAAAATGTGAACATATATTATAAATCACATGTATAATACATAAATCATATTTTCACAATAATACAAAAATCAGCATGTTATATAATGAATATACATGTACATATTCAAACAGTGTAAATGGAGGAAGTTGACCATGCAATAATGAGCTACGATGGGAGTGGCCTATGAGCAAGAAATAAGGGAGAGTGACAGCATACTTTAAAACAAATAATGTGCCCTGAATCTCTTTGTAAAGTTTTACTGTGATGAAGAAGCTTGCCAGTTTCAGTAAGGACTATCCTTCAACAGCTGATTCGTTTTAATTGAACTGTGCTTAATGTGATAAGCATCAATCATTTCAATTATAACACTGAGATTGGGTTATATTAAGTCACTTAAATTATAGCAAACATATTGGAGACAGGTTTGAAGTAAAAACCCCAATTTTTTTAAATGATTGAATGTGAAGTGCCCAAACGTAGTAGTACCACATTACCTCTTCATAATGTAGACATTTGTGTACAAATAAGAGTCTAACAGATCTATTTCTCTAACTCGAAAGACCTTTTGAGGTGCAGTCTTCCCACCATTGCTTTCAAGTGTCCATATCCTCATTCTAAACATTTTTTAAATGGATTAAAAATTATTAATGATTTTTATATATAAATGAAGCATGATATTAAACTCTGATAACCCAAAAGTTAATACATCAATACGAGAAATTAATTTTTCAAGCATTTTTCATAAAGCGCTTAATGTTCTTAAAGTTCTTGTCCTCCCCTGTTTCTTACTCACGGGTTTCCAGTGGACTACATTATGTCTTTTAAAAATGAAAGGCTAAAATAGTCCTTTGTTTTTTTACGATATCTACTTGGAAAGGTCGGAAAACCAAAGTACTTGGAAGACTAACTGTATACCACTAAAACACTGCTGTGACACATGGTAAACAAAAAAACATTGAAAAAGAAAAAAAAAACCTTATCTTAGGGTGAGTTGAATGTAATTTATTACCCGTTTTATCTTGTTGACAGGTGCCTATCCATCAAGGTACTGATAAAGCTAGAGTAGAAATTTGACCTTGATACAAAATGCATTTATGCTAACATTCATGGCAAGTAAATAGCAACAATGCAGAATTCTGCTTCAGTCTGACAAGGTTGAAAGACAACACCCTCTTCAATTTATTATTATAAAACAATACAAGAAACGGGCCACAAAAATAGCCTTAATTCCAGAAAATGGAATTTATAGGTTTTTACATCCTTGCTTTCAAGGAACTAGGTAAAAACAACAACAAAAAAGGATTTCCTTATCTCTCTTGACTTTCCCTTTTTGCGTCTGTTTAATCTATGGAGAATCTATTGCATCACAGCCAGAAACTGGGTTTCCTTGGCGAGGGTGGTCAGCAGAGAGCTCATGTCTCCAATGGCCATGTTGCTGACCCCGGAGGGTATGCTGTGCAAAGCCATGGAGATACGCGGTGTAGTTAGACGGGATGAATTCCGGGAGAGGTTCTGAAACATGCGATGGCTCAGTACCTCGGAGATTAGACTACCGTGGTCATAACCGTCATCTAGGATGGCGTCAAAGTCGAGCACTGTGCCGTTCGGGGCACTCTCGACGCCATCCGCAGTGCTGGTCACCTGCCCAGATCCTGGGGAGAGGAGGGTGGGGCCGTTTGTGAGGGTGGACAGGACGTGGCCGTGTGAGTTGGAGAAGGAGGGTGGTTGTGTGTCAGAGACCTGGAGGCCATGGAAGCCCTGGCTGAGGAAGCCAGATTGCACTTGCATTGAGGAGCAAGGGCTGACCTGGAGGTGGTCCGGCATTTCCAGCTTCACCTGGTGAGCGTTAGCAGTACTTCCACCCCTCACTCCCATTAGATTCAATCCCTGATGCTGGCCAAGGATAGGGTTACTGCCGTTACTCCTCATGGTCAGATAGCTCTGCTGCCTGGATAAGTTTCCGTAGCCTCCACTCGACTGCTGCTGGGTGACTGCTCCCTGGGAGTGGAGGTCTGCCTCTGGGTAATGGGTGGGGTCTCGTGGGGCAGCTTCTGGGGTAGACAGGTTGCTGTAGAATGGTCTGTTTGCAGATTGGCTCTGCTGGAAGCTGGCTTCAGGTTTGGTGAACGGTGGCGGACCTTGACAGGCCTGCTGCATCAGTCCCACAGGCACAGAGGAGATGTTGGTTTGGGCTATGTGATGCATGGATGGACGGCCCGTTTGCACCTCAAACCCACCACCGTCTGCCTCCCAGGTGGTGGCTCTGCATGGCTTTTGCGGTTCCGCCCCCATTGCCTGCCCGCTGCGAAGGATGCCCAAACCCCTGTCATTAAATGCAATATCTTCGAAGCCATTGGTCTGCTGGAACTCGTTCTGCATGTGGGAACATGGGTACTGGATGTCCCTGGACATGTTGGGCAGCTGCTGCTGTACCATCATGTTACCGAACATCCCAAAAGGGCTTCCCACACTTTGACCGGATCCTGACCACTCCCTGCACCTCTGCCACTGCGAATGGGATGACCTGTCTGTGCTGCCTGAGCTCACCTCATTCCACTGCACGGGTAGAGACTCCTTGTTGGAGTCATCGCACTGCGCCTGTCGCTCTGGGCTTTGGTAGGGCGGGCCCAATGCAGGCCCCAGCCCGTCAGGGTGTTCGCTCCCAGACAGGGTGGTGGCAGCTTCTTCGTACATCCCGTTCCTGCCTTGGGAGGTGAGGTACTGCACCACATCGTCGGGCAGTACGTCCTCCTCGCCAAGCAGAGGGACCCCACCCGCCCCCACACCACCCCCGTTCTCGACCGCCAGGTCCTCCGTCTCAGAATTTTCCCAAATGCCAGGTGGCCGGGGTGAAGGTGGGCCTGGCCGCAGGTTCCCATTGGAGTACGTGTGCCTGTGCAAGCTCAGGCTCCTCCCATCAATGGGGATACGGTGGCCTGGGAGCGGAGGCAGGGGATGCAAGTCATGAAGGCTGTTGAAACGCTGCACCCGGGGCAAGTTGAGGGATTCGTGATTTTGAGTCCGTACTGGGTCGCTGGCCCTCCTCATAGCTTTACCCATGGCCTCGTGAGGGAAAAGACCACAGACCCCATTTCCCCCAAAGCTACCACAATGAGGCCTTCCGGCCAGTGGAGGCAGCGCATGGCGTCTGGTCTCCTGGCAGTCCCCCATCATGGCCATGCGGGTCCTCAGGCTCATCCGCTCCATGCTGGGCAGGGGCGTGGGGGGCGCTCCGCCCGTCGCGGCTGCGTATTTGGCTTTCAGGCGGTAGTGTTGAGCGGGGGTCAGGGTGAGGAAGCCCCCGACCCGCCTCCCCCACACTGGCTGGCCTCGCTGGAGCGGCGCGAGGCGTCGGTGGAGATGGGGTCATAGGAGTCGGTGGCGCTGAGGTTGTGGTGCCGTGGGTGGCCGCGGGACCCGGTCTCAGGTTGGGAGGCCTGGCTGGAGCGGCGGCTGGAGAAGCAGGGGGAGATGCCAGAGGAGCGCCGGCTGGCACTCAGGTAGGCGGAGCTGACTGCGCTGCCCTCGCTGTCCCGGCGCTCTTTCAGCAGGCTCAGCACCATCAGGTCTGTGCCTGTTAGCTCCGGCCGCAGAGACACGCCCCCATAGCTTCCCCTTCCTGGAGACGACATGAGCATGGGAGGGGTGGGGGAAGAGAGAAAATTGACAATAAAATTAACAGCAAGAGGCATTCACATTACAAAATAAATTTGCAAATGATTACATAATGCAATTCGTCCTATTCATAAAGCACCCCAGAGTAGGACTGCAGATCTAGGATCAGTTTCACCTTTTAGCTCATAATGAATATGGTTAGGATATACACAGGGAAAACCTCATCCTAGATCAGCACTCCTACTCTGTGATGCTTGAATGGACCCAAATCCCACTGCTAATAATTCAGTTTTCAGTAATGGCAGCACACAACCCACTGTTTGAGGTGTCACCAGTAAAGTGTGGTTACTTCACACGCTATTCACACGCACACCAAAAGAACCACGGAAAGCAGGCCTCACCATTCCCTGTGATGGGAGGCAGCATCGGCCCTCCGGGGGGCGCCGTGGGGCTCAGACGCGGCAGGCCGCCGTTCACCTGCTTCAGCCGTTCCATCTTGATGTGCTCCACCCACCGCAGGGGGGCTGCATTCCCACGCCCCCGCAGGGCCAGGGTGGCAGTGGACACGGTGGAGTCCATGATGGGTGCATCTTCCTCGCCCTCCTCCTCTTCGGTGGCGCTGAGTTCGCCCACAGAGCACCACCTCACAGCAAGCTGGACCTCGCCACTGGAATGGACACTGAGGGGGGACTGGTCACTCCCGTGTGTAGACTGGCCGCCAGGGCTTGGCTGAGATGCCTGGGGAGAGAGAGGGTGGGGGAAGAGTGAGAGAAAGAGCAAGACCATCAATGATTTGTACTGGAAGGCAAACACTGTCAGTATAAGAGGCTTCTGAAATCTAAAGCAACCAGCAGAGTATGGTGTTGAGATAATGGCTAATGTTAGGCTCAAGGACCCTGGCTGTGTTCGAAACCGTTCCCTATTCCATAAATAGTGCACTATAGTGTTTGCCATTTTGTAGTGGTGTTCAAATTCTCAACGGTTAATTTAGTTCACTATATAGTCCACTATAAAATACCCACAATTCACAGTGATTTCTAGTGAACAGCGAATGTACCCTACAATTTCTCCCGTATACCACAATGCAATGCGGTCGTGTCTTACCGAAGGAGAAGACGTGAGACGACTTCCATAACGGTAGCTATTGGTGGCTAAAGCAGTGGCTAGCAGACAGCACCACAGTTGACAAAACCACACTTGCACATCATTAGAATTTCAACAATTTATTTGGGACTGAACATGCAAACCCGATACTACCTGAGTACATTTCAACCTGCTGTCATGAGTGCTCGGTTTGTTTACGTGATACTGGGCGCGTCCGCTTGCGTCACCTGAATATCCGGCACATTTTTTTAAACGCAAATGACGTTCAGTGTAGTGTCCGAAAACAGTTTAATCGTTCACTACATGGAACACTACATAGGGAATGAGTGAACGAGTGAACGGTTTCGAACACAACCCCTGAAAGGGTGCGGAGCATCAAAGAAAGAATGACCACTCTCAGCAGAATAGATGCAGGTGCTTAATATAAATATAGGTGCTTTATAATATAGGCCACTCTACCATCTGCATCTGCACCCCAGGAGCAAAGCAGCTGGAACATATGCACTTCTCCTGCAAACCAGTGACTATTCACCAATGATCAGATGGGAGGAGAGGCATGTCTAGCAGCCTGTGGGTGCCTGGTGCATCATTGGGAGGAAATAATGCAGTGCTGACCTGAGCAAGCCTGGCTAACATAAAGCCCCTCTATCCCTGGCTCGAACGTGTGATGATTGTGCCCTGCGTGCTCTCATGGTGAGCACCTCCATGTGTTAGCCTGATTCCTCCAAGTACTGTACGTGCACACTTCTGTATTACAGTGGATTTATGTATTGGTATGTATGTTATTGATATGCCAATAAAATAAGAAAGAAAACTATAGTTTGCAGGTGTTTGTCCGTTAAATGATTTGTTTTTTTACAGTGTAATGGCATATGATTATGCTCTTTTCCACCATTGCTTAATAAGTTGCATCAGCCGATTACAGAAGTGGTTTTCAAGATCTCACATGACCAACCTCTAGCACTTCCAGTGTTATGAACAACAGAATATATTTTACATATAAAGCACAAAAACCAGTTAAAAAGTTACAAGTTACAAAATACAAAGAGGAACTGATGGGCACAAAATGAGAACAAACAATAAACATGAAGTGAACAGTGGCTTGAAAAAAATTAGATCCTACCTCGGTTTGACTAAGTTTCGTCCTTAAATTTGACTCCTGAATATAAATAAGTTACTGTTTATAATGTATGTGTTTTTTTATCCTACTCTGAACCTGCCAAACACATAATGGTGTGTAATTAAAATGTTATATTAGTATACTAGTTTAAATAATTTAGTCAGTTATGGCCATCAATGTTATCCACAACACAAGAGGACTGAGTAGCCCCATTAATGTGTATATTACCCCACTGTATATTACCCCCAGCAAGCACACTTACTTATTCACTTAATAAGAATACAACATCTCCTACTGCAAGCAAAATGGCACTAATATAAAGCAGACACCATTGACAGAAACTAATCTAGCTGGAAGACAAACAGGTGTTTTGTGCAGTTGTCCAGCCAATACTTTCAATACAAAGAATGACACACTCAATTATGTGCAATAGACGAGAACAAAGTTGTCCTGTTTCACACTGGCGGCTGGCGAGCGCCTAATTTGGATGTTTACGCTCGTAAAACCAAGGTCGCCAGCCGGGCGAGAACAATGCCCTGAGGAATTCCTTTTTCAGGGTTCTAATTAAACAGTTTTTCTCGCCATAATTTAGAAGAACGCAAAGGACACCTTTCACAAAGTGCTTATTTTAGGCTCAAAATATTATAATATAATAAACATTTTCAAGATGGAACTTAATGCATTCGAAACGCTGCTAAATAGAGATTTGCTTAATTGGTAAGTAAAATCTGTTTGCATAGGTGTGGTTCCATAACGTGGATATGAAGGCCAATACCAATGGGACAGTTTGACAAACATATTCAGATTAAACAATGGCAACAATAAGAAATATGAAATATGTTCTGTTCTCACCTGATTACCCACTGTCCTGGAGAAAGCAAGAGATGCACAAGGCATTGGGCAGAAGAAAACATGCAATTATGACAGGGGAAGAGCCAGCAGAGTCATGTTTATCAAAGAGAACATTACGCTACACATCTCCCTCTCTGATATCATAGTTCTCGAAAGATTTTGTTTCAGATTTTTCCCCATTTTCTCCCAATTTAGTAACCAAATAGTGGGGCGATATCGTAGGGGGGGCGTGTGACCCCGGTCACTGCTGTAGTCCTGAGACACGGAAAAATATTTAACAGGGTTGACAAAAAGGCGGAGAGAGATGAAGATAATGAGACAAACAAAAGTCACCACCAAGCTGGAACTATGTAGCGCAAGCTGTCAACTGTAACTCTTATAAAATGTTGGCGCACAGATGCCAAATAAATTAAGGCGTCGGCTTAAAGACATTACACCCCAATCACGCTGATAAGCCGCGGTTTTTACAAAACGCCAATTGCCTCATCCCGCTAGGGGCACTCCTAGCGAGCACTGTTAGCATCATATAAGCCAAACTCAAAACCCCCGGCCAGTGTTAATGGAACCCCAGTGTACGCAGTTTTATAGACAAATGATATGCATCGGTCGAATGCTCTTACTGGGGGCTAACGAAAATAATTGAGCCTGATGTTCTAATGAATAAACCACGTCCATACCATGTAGCGAGACAAAGCTTCGGTTTTTAAAAGCAGCATTTAAAAATTACTTTAATAGCTTAATCTGCCAGACAATATCCAGTGATTCAATTAATATTTAATCAATCCAGCAGACCATAACCCAAATAAATTCAAAACTCCCACCAACCTGCCTAGGGGTCATAACTTTGGGACAGTATCTATTCTGGAGTGACTTAATCATCGCCAAATAAACTTGTTATAAATATTTACATTGTTGTCCCCTAAAATATAACACAATTTTATAGGGTATGTCATGTTTGATCCGTGGGCATGTGAAACCTTTGATTTAATGTCACCCCTGGCATTAGTTTTGGCAGAACACGAAGAGAAAATGTTCACATAGCAGTGTCAATATAGCAATCCCCAATTTTTTTTTTCTCAACATTTTCAATGTCCAATTGTATTTGTCGGCCCATCCTGCCACCACAATGTCCACTGTCAATTTTGGAGAGTAGCCAAGCCGCACTGCAGTCCACCAGCGGAGCTGCGCAGTCATTGCTTCGGAGGAGCACACTCCATGCGCAGCTGGCGCGTGGAAAACTGCAAGCGCCCGATCGACCGGAGGAGTTGCTTTCGCGCAGTGAGACGGGGACAAGCCTACCAACCGAAACCCCAGTGCCGGCACAGGTACAGTCGGGACTGGAAACCAGTCCACGAGGCACGTCACTACACTTAGAACCAGCACTTTAGCAGAACACGCCCTCCCAGCCCCCAGTCCCCCCGTAATACTCAAATTAAACTTCAGTTTCAAGTTCAGTTTCCAGACCCTGCTAGTCTTAGCAAGGGGATGACATACCACAGGTTTCTCTGTCTTTACAGCCTTCAGACGTGCCTCCTGCTTTGAGGTAGCGTGGTTGTAGTCCCTTTGGTCAGGGAACCCCATCAGGGGCAGCTGCCCCGGGGGCCTGCCCTGACCGCTGCTGTCGGGGTCCCGGGGCTGCGGAGGGGGACGGGGGTGGGTGTCGCCCCGCTGCTTCTTGGTGATGTGCGCTTCAGGGCCATGCACGGTCTTCACGTGCTTGCGCAGGGAGCTGGGGTCCGTGTAGCGCTTGGTGCAGCCAGGGATCTTGCAGATGTACGGTTTCTGTGGGGGGTGGGGAGGACAGGAGGCAGGGGGGGGCATTGCAGGATTTTGTTATGCAATGCTACTGACATTTTGATTTATGAATTACTTTTACTGGGACATTTTGTGCTCAAAAATAGAAGAGGCTTTCTCTTGCGCTACTGTAGGAAATATTCTGATGCTCATCGTTCATTCTGTGTTCATCAATCTATTTATTAGCAAGAGAAATTTGGAAAATTGTTATTGTACGTTCATTTTTACTATGGTTGTTTGGTAATTGCTTCTGAATAGTACAAAAAGAACTGGTGAGACTGGTAGCTCTGGGACTGGCACTGGAGGAGTTGGGGGAAGGAGGGGGGTTACAGGAAAAGGGAACAGTCTTGGATTAACTTCAAGTGCCTCACGTTTAGAACCTCAGGGCCAACATTGAGAAGGGTGCAGTATAACAGAGGAGGGGGTCTATGCTCTATAATGTACAGGTTGAATTAATATTGTATTTCACAGTGTGTGTGTGTGTGTGTGTGTGTGTGTGTGTGTGTGTGTGAGCACATCTGTGTGTGTGTGTGTGTGTGTGTGTGTGTTTGCATCCACGTGTCTTTGAGTGTGTGTGTGTGGTACCTCGTTGGAGTGAGTGCGGTTCTGGTGCTTGGCGCGGTCGGAGGCGTTGGAGAAGGCCTTGTTGCAGCCCTCGTGCTCACAGACATACGGCTTCTCTCCGGTGTGAGAGCGCAGGTGAGTCTTCAGATTCTCCAGCCGAGAGTAAGCCTTAACACAGCCCTCAAACTGTGGCAGAGGGACAGGAGGGAGGAGCAGAGGAAAGGAGAGGAAACGATGCATATATATATATATATAGCGTTACATTACATTGGTCATTTAGCAGACGCCCTTATCCAGAGCGACTTACAACACGAGAACATAACATTTTACATTTTAGGCATTTAAAATGTTATGTTCTCGTGTTGTATGTTGCTCTGGACAAGGGCATACCACATAAGTGCATCATAAGTGCATCATAAGTGCACATAAGTGCATTCACATTAGTTATTTGTAGCAACAGTGACACAGATCTGGCTAACAGCACCCCCAGACCAGTGACTGTAAGAGCACCACCACTAAAGCGCTACTGCAAGATATCAAGGTCAATTCGACAAGCATGCCTCTTACACATAGTACAACATGCATCAATTATTGCTCAGTCTATCCAAAATTATACATGATGTACAGAATAATATAATAGTATTATATATAGGGACAACACTGAACTATATATGAATAAAAGTATAAATATAAGTGTCACTAAACAATATATTTTCAAATGTATGCAGAATATTTTGACATCTAATTGAAATATGTTCCTTCGTTTTGGCATTTGATACTTTAATACACATAGTTTTTTTGTAAAATGTGTCCAAATCTTGGCGCTTGGCTCAGATTCTTACTGCAATATGTCAAAGTTTTGTATTGAAATCCAAAAGAGCTTAATGTCATTCACACAGGTGCATGGTGCAGAATAAAAGAACCTTGTTTTTTACCAAGGATTCAAGAGTGATTCGAATGAGAGAGAGAGAGATAAACTGCTGGCCTCTTCTGTGCATCCCTGTGGTCAGCACAACCTGTGTATTTGACCCCAGATTTAGAGGTGCCCAAGTGGTTTTTGAAGGTGTCCAAACCTGTGGTCAAATCCGCAGGTTGTGCTGACCGCAGGAGCGCCCGGGGGAGGTCAACATCAGTGTATTTGCGGGCTTGCATTGCATTCAGACAACCCTCTGACCGGGGTCGAAGCCAATCCAGCGGTCGCGCATTGCAGCAGGGCGGGTCTCACCGTGCACTTGTGCGGTTTCTCCCCGGTGTGACGGCGCATGTGCACCACCAGCATGTACTGGGCTTTGAAGGGCTTCTGCTCCCGGGAGCAGTCCACCCAGCGGCACACAAACTCCTTCCTCTCCCCGTGGATGTGGTCGTTGTTGATGTGCTGTAGGGAGGGGACACACACACGTTGTCACTCTCCGAACGCTAACATGCCATTGGCCCTGACCTCCCAACGCAACACTGTAAATTCACCCCCCAGTCCCTGTTCAGGACCTATTCAGTAAGCAGTTTTAGGTCCACACGAAGGGTCTGACATTTTTAAGATGCCGCAAAACTAAAAAGGCAAGTGGCAAAGCCTGGTGGTCAGATTTTGTGACTGGTTTTAAAACATTTAATTAAAATGGATTGTCCTTTAATTGCTTTATTGCTCTAGACCAGGGTTCCTCAAATCTGGCCCACGAATCCAAATTCAGTCCTGGTTTTTCTTTCCCTCAGGTAGTTAATTGAAAAATTAATGTAATTTATTGGCCAGAGTGTCTTCACACCTGACTCCCAGGTAAAGGAAGGGTGGAAAAACAGCAGTGGTGTCTCGTGCCCACGAGAACCGTGATTTGAGGAACCATGCTCTATCTAGAACATCAGAAGTGGTAATACATCAGACTTCATCCCCAGACACCAAGAAGCATACTGTACATGAAAGTAAATTGTCAGTGTAATTTAAAAATGACTCTCTGAAGGAAAGTAATAGAAATGAATTGTTCACTGGGACTATGCATAGATTAATTTGTGTTAATTGTAATTGTAATCAATCAGTAAACCACTTCATTCTGTGATGCACTTTTGATGTTATTGGCCACAAACATGTGCTCTTGTATCTTGTTATAATTGCTCATTTATATGAAAAGTATTTAATTACAGCTGATGAGAGAAAGGCCCACTTAGTTTCTGGATTCTTTGTAACTGTAATGTCAGTAAAATACCACAAGAGGGTGTAGTACAAAGATAGCTCAACAACTTCAGAATTCAACAACAAAGATTCTAATGAGCTAAGTAATATGAGTGTGACAATTAAGTCTCCATGCAGCAAGACCAGCAGAGTTTAGGTGAAACTTGTACTGGACTGTAAAACATGATTTATGGAACCATGATGGATATTTATGTTCTTTTCTAAATTATTCCACTGCCCACAAACAGTGGTTTTGGATTGGAGGAGGTCCTGATTTGAACTGCAAGTTTTCCTGTTTTGCTTTTCACCACTGCTTACTTAAACGCTCCTTATACTTTTTAAAGACGGCATGCATAAACAGTCAACATGATCCCTAAATCATGGCGTCAAGCCATTCTAACTCTATTTTCATCCCAGGTGACAAAGAAATCAAGAGCCATTTGGACAGCATCTAACAAATGATCTACATTGTGCAGCTCTGCAGTGTGTTAAATGTCCTTATTGCTCTTAAACATACATAGGGGCTAACAAGTCTCAACTCTCCCACAGCCAGGGCATCCGCGTTCACTCCCCAGAGGAACCACAGGACAATTATAACATGTTGGGCTGCGGCAATTAGAACCAAACGTAACCAGTTCTCTCCTCACGGGAGGGAATGCTGAAGTCATGGGGCCAACAGGAGGAGAGAGGTGCAGTTCTGTACCTGGCTCATTCTTTCTTTCTCTCTCTTTCGGTGCCCTGGAGAGCCCATGTCGCTGAAATACGGCGGGAGCCCGGAGCCACAGTGTCTGATTTTACCCCGATTCCAAATGAAACTCTGTCACTTCCCATCACATCTGGCACCCGCCCCGTCGCTATGGGCTCTGTCACTTGTGCTGGCGTGGCAACTTTTCATGTCGGGGGGGGGCGAGCCAGGCCGGTGGGAGGGGATCAAGGGTTCACTCAGTTCAGGCACTTTGCAGCTCCCTTACAGCATTATGTCTGATTTAAGTCATTTTCTCAGAGCCTGTGCGCCGATTAACGATGAGGTCAATGCCTCACAGTGAAGGGGAGGGGAATTAAGAGCTCACACACACAGGCCTGTAGTGAGCATCTGGCTCCCGGAAGTGCTTTCTTCCCGAGAGCAATGTAAACACAAGGAGACAGACGCAATATCCTGAGGAGAGGGAACCTGTGTTATTGCATTCCTGAACTGGGGGATCGAGGGCTGACATTGAAGAAATGACAGAGAAAGAAAGAAAGGATCATCATGCTCTCTGATGGATGCCAACGGGGTGGTTCCTTTAACCCCCCCAAAGGTTCAACAAGGACAGTGTACATCCATAAGCCCCACAGAATCCAGCCCTAGCAGGGGAGTTCCAGAGAGGGGAAGTCTGTGTCCAGGTAACCAGGGAGTTCCATGTATTTCGGCTGGGGAGTCTAACAGATTCCACCTGCATGGAGGACTGGTTTGAGTTCAAGAGGCTTTCAGATAGTTCCTACATTGGAAAACTGTAATACTTTTTAGCCATAATAAGAACTGAGGGGATTATAGCATTCAGAGCAGACCTGGGTCAAATACATATTTCAAATATTTGAAAAATTAGAAAAAATGCTGGTAACATTTGCAAACACTCAGATCACTGAGAATATTCAACAAAACGTTACCAACCAAAATGTAAATGTACATATAAAAGAATTTTGTTTTGAATTATGGCGTAAATAGATGTTTCTTTTAAAATGATCAGCAATTTGTAGGGATTTACTGGTGTTTAAAGGGCTAACCCTATTGCAAATAAAATATTTAACCTAGGTTTGATTCATAATACAGAGCATTAACTATATACACAAAATCTCTCTCTCTCACACACACACACAAACATTTATCTATGTATATTTGAATTTCGCTTTCACTTCAAATAGAAGTAACTCCAGTAGACTCTGACCCTACTGAAAGAGATCTCCCCAGCCTCCATTCAACATAGTGGGTCATCTAATCTTACAGTGACACACTTTTAACCCCTCTGGGGTTCTGTCAGAGTGGGTTTCCCTGTACAGCCTCGTCAGTCTGCTGCAGGGAGTTCACTATCCCACAGAATGATCTGATTGGCTTTCCCAGCTCACCCTGGCATGTACAGTATAAATTACAGCGGGAGAGATGGGGGTGAGGCAGAGCCTCGTACTGAATCGATGATAAAATTAATGAATCAATATTAATTTATGGACAGATGCTTGTAACAGCCTGCTGTCTTTTACTGCCCACAACTGAAAAGATGCCACCCAGATGAATTTAGGGGTCTGTATACCGGAAAAACTTCAAAAGGCAACACTGTGTAGCTTTATCAGACACAGGCCAACAAGTCATGTGCTTTTCTGTGATGTCAATCCAGATGTCCCTCATGAAAGAGATCAAAAGCAAATGCTGAGGGACAGAGAGGAAAGGAGGGTAAGATGGAGGGAGGAAGGTTAGAAGGTGACAGAGGGCTGGAACTGGAATGTGCAATTCAGTGAAGACACTTTGTCTCAGGTCAAGGTACCAGAAACTCGATGGAGGGGTCCAGCACCAACCATCTCTCTCCAAGACTACACCCTCAAAAATAAAGGTACAATTACACAAATTTGTACCCTTTTGTTCCTCGGGGAACAAATGTGTTTGTTGCAGTTCATTGTACCTTCAAATGAACGCATAAGATCCTTCACGATATCATTTTGTTCCCAGTGAAAAAGGTACAAATTGAGGAAAGGTACAGATATGTACCAAGGTAAGGTAATGAATCCTTATTCACGCTGGCAGCCATATTGGAATGAAAATGAAGCTTGTACTGCAAGCAACATTCTTTTCCTCGCAAGGGTATAATTACGTTCCTCTAACTAAAGGTGTAATTCACTCCCCTACAGGGGACTGCCACAGTGACAAGCATTTGTACTTTAATAGGTACAACATGGTACCTTTTTTTCTGAGTGTGTAGGGGCTTTGGGGCGCTGCAGGGACACCCCACAAAGAATATCAAAAGAGGCGGCATCGGGGCTGCCGCTGGCACCTCTGCCCTTGGCCAGGTGCCCCCTGCTGCTCTGTGCACCCTCTCCTCACCTCCAGGAAAACAGGTCTTTCTCCTGGAGTGCTCTCTAATGAAGGTTACAAAGGCCAGTTCTGAAAAAAAATATCTGCAGTTCACGGATCTCGATGTTAACCTGAAGACCTCTGGATTTTATATGATGAGTCTGAAAATGAACCCAAGGAAAAGAGTACAATTGCATACGCCGTGCACACGATCACATCAAGAGCATAGCGGTGTACAAATAGTAAACCAAGTCAACACGCAACACTCTCACTATGTTCCTAGAGCATTGTAACAACGTTACCACAAGCTGTCATGTCACATCAAGGCTTGTGACAATAGTGAGCTGCTGAGAGGTTCAAAACCCTGCATTGTTCATGATGGCTCAGCAAAGATCAGTTCCCAATTTTCCACAAAAGCTGTGCTGGTGTTAAAAAGCATAGGCACAGTTACTGTCATATTTCAGAGAGGATTAATTGCAAATAGATGTAACATAATAACTTATTGTATAGCATTACAAATGTTAAGAATAAATTTATGCATTTATTAATTTGAAAAAAAGGACCATTCAAAAATGACAAGAACAACAACAAATTGCTACGGTAATCCATTTTAACATCTGCTTCAGCTCTCTGCAAGCAATGGAGACTTTGATGCGTCGATGAAACTGAAACCGCTGTAGAAACTGACCAACTGAAACTGAATTTTAACCCAGCCATGACTCCATGTTTGCTTTTTCTTCCTTTTTTTGTTTTGGTAGGGAATAGAGAACGGATGCCTTTTTTTTTTGTTCCTTTTTTTGTTTTGGTCGGATGCCTTTTTCTTCTCCTCAGCTGAAAAATCATCACCATTGACCAATGGGCTGTAATTTGTGGTCGGTGACTGGGGTCAAGATTCCGATTTGGTCAAGGCTCAAGCTTGCGGCCCTAACATAGCTGTCTTTGGAGGGCGTGCGCTGTGGCAACATGACCATGATTCTGCTGGGGAGACGGGCCCCTCCAATATAGAAACCCACCAATAAAAACTTAACCCAAGGCCTGAAAAACAGGGTGCTGGTGAAAGAGACGAGGGAAAGGAAGGAAGGATCAGCCGTGGGGCTGTGAGAGCAGGCCTCGCTTCAAACATACCGAACACAAACATGACTGATAGAAAGCTTCATTCAGGCAGCTTGACGAAGGCTACAGATATTTTCAGATGACTTCACCTGTAGCTTAATTGGGAATCCATTATAAAACATTTTTACATCAGAAGTTAACAGATTTACTAGTACCTATACCAACACTGGTTGGGTTCTGTGGTCAAGTGATCACCCTTGTTTGACTGTGTGTCCGTTAGTCTGTTTATCTGTCTGTGAACGGGGAGACTGAAAACGTTCTTTGTTAGATTTCAGGCCTGCTCTGATGACCCCTATGGCTGGTGGAGGTGTGGACCTCGCCAACCGGCGCTCTGGTAATTATCGGTGTCATCACCACCATCGCCCAACGTTGCCACAATGTTTGAACATAAACCAACGCTGATGAGCTTAGAAGAAGCATTCTTGGATTATGGGGCATCAGAAGACGGGTCACGGATGATAACAAAAGGAAGCTTATGGTCTGATTTTGCAGAGCCCTGACCGGGGATAAATCCATTACCGTCTACTGTTTCATCTGGAACTCAAAATGGAACATGTGCCTTGGGTCAAGATCCTGCCGTCAAAATCCCTGAAACCAAAAGCCTTAAATGGCACACAGGGCGTTGTCTGTCAGGGTCCATAAAATGATTGGCCACGTACTGTATATGTACTATATAATACAGAGCATTAACTATATACACAAAATCTCTCTCTCTCAAACACACACACAAAACATTTATCTATGTATATTTGAATTTTGTTTTCACTTCAAATAGAAGTAACTCCAGTAGACTCTGACCCTACTGAAAGAGATCTCCCCAGCCTCCATTCAACATAGTGGGTCATCTAATCTTACAGTGACACACTTTTAACCCCTCTGGGGTTCTGTCAGAGTGGGTTTCCCTGTACAGCCTCGTCAGTCTGCTGCAGGGAGTTCACTATCCCACAGAATGATCTGATTGGCTTTCCCAGCTCACCCTGGCATGTACAGTATAAATTACAGCGAGAGAGACGGGGGTGAGGCAGGGCCTCGTATTGAATCGAAGATAAAATTAATGAATCAATATTAATTTATGGACAGATGCTTGTAACAGCCTGCTGTCTTTTACTGCCCACAAGTGGGGAAAATCACTTTGTGGGATGAGTACTGTGTGAAAATACTTCAGATATGACCACCTCTCCTTTCACTCCCCCTGGGTGAAACCTACAGAGGAGGGGTCAGGGGGCAAAGCGTATGGACCTCCCCCTACTCCAGCACTCAGGTCAGGCATCTTAGCCAGTGGCCTGGCAGCTGGGATGAACCACTAGTGGGTGAGTGAGGGCTGAGGAGGTGTGTGTGTGTGTGTGTGCGTGTGCCTGTGTGTACTCACATGTACCAACTGCTCCTGTGTATCAAACTCCCTGCAGCAGGCCTCCCAGTGGCAGTTAGTCTCGTACACAGCCTCGGGCTCCTGCTTCCCCTCCTCCTGGTCCCCCTCCTCCTTCACCAGTGTTATGCCCTGGTCCTGGTCCTGCAGGAGCATAGTGGCATTACGACCCAGAACCAGTTACACACAGTCCCAGATACTGCACAGTCCCAATTACACAGTCCCAGTTACACACAGACCCCGATACTGCACAGTCTTGGATACAGCACATTCTCAAATACAGCACAGTCCCAGACACATACAAAGCATCCCTTCTACACCAACAGGCTATTGGTGTGTGTTAAAAAACAAACCAGTTTCAAAACTTTCAAAAGGTGTAAACTTGATGTAATTTGGGTGCTGTTACTGTCTCCATTCTGAGTCAGCCTACTATCAGTATATGATTGTACAGAGAAATTGCAAAATACCAGCAGTTGTCTCTGTTGGGGATATTTACCATTTAAATTAAAAGTGACTGTATTGGCATGATTTAAACCACGGCCATTTAAATTAAAATTGTTTTCCTGATTGAATTACGAACAGCAGGATGGAGTCAGTGACAGAAGAGAACATAAAACAAATTGTGACATCGCAATTCCAATCCTTTCGCACAGCTACAGCTAGCAGCCCTTTCCTGGGGGGTCTGGGAACTGCATGCAAATCTGGGACAGTAAATGTAACACAAAATGCTCACTCAGTTCAATCGTGATACACTTCCTAGGTGTAGGCCACATGTTTGAACCTCCCCCCAGTGTGTGTGCGTGTGTTGGGGGGTTGTATCCCTGGCAGATTTCAATGTCAGCTTAAAATGTCTGATGGGAGGGGGTTGGTGCTGGGTGGCTCATGCTGTTAAGGCACAGTTCTAGTGTGTGGATGAGCCCCACGGTCTGGTATCGAATCCATACCATGCCAGTGGTGGCTGTGGCCAGCAGCCCTGCAGGGTGATACATAGTTGGCAGTAGTGTTGCCCAAGGAGGGAGGGATTTAGTTGTCTGTGTCTCATCGCACATCAGAAATCCCTGCTAGTCAATCGGGCGCCCATAGCCTGCCGATATAAAGCTGCACACGAAGTGTCGTCCTCCAACTCATGTCTATGCAAACTTAACTTGTAGACTGCGGTGTCAAAAATGGCGGCTGGCATCATATGTTTCGGAGGAGAGCATGTGCTTGTCTATGCTCTCCCGATTTGTCAGTGGGGTTGCAGCGTGGTTTAGAATATGATTGGGCATTCCAAATTGGGATAAAAAGGGGAAAAAACCTTGAAGAAATAAAATGGAGAGGGGGCGGGGGGTCTTGTCCGGGATAGAGGGGAGCACACCATGTTGCTCAGCACACAGCTGCAGGTAATAAAGCTCTCTGTGTTGCGCAGGGTAAGGGGTGCAGGGTGGAAGGTGTGGGGGTTCACAGCTCTGAAGGGAAGGTTAGGTGAGGTTGCTGTGAAGGGATGTTGCCAGTGGGTAAGATGCAGTACTGTGTGTTTAAAGGATCTGACTCTTGTTTGAGATTTTGACTAATAAGAGGACCCATACTCACTAATGAGCACAAACACATATCCATACACAGACAAAAAACAACTCAGGCACACAAAAAACATGCAAACATGCACACACTCACACACTCACACATACATTCTTACACACACACACACACACAAACAAGCTCATACAGACACACACAAAAAACAAACATGCACACATGCACACACACACAGACACACACAAACACACACACACATGAACACACTTCACACACAAACATGAACACACACACACACACACACACACATATATCCATATGAGTGATGACTGGCGCTCCAGCACAGAGCCCCAGGGCTGTCCCTGCTCAAACTAAGATGTTCACTGACTCTTCGGCACATTTGTTTCACATTAGAGCTGACAGGCCTCCGTGCTTTAGAGGCCGTGCCAGGCACGGCTCCAAAGTCTTTAGGTGAGGAGAGGAAAAGAGAGAGAGAAACAGAGAGAGAGAGAATATTGCCTAAGCCTTTCGTCCACTGCACACATTCACTCTTAGATTATTTTCCCACTTAGTTTTTGACTTCCTGACTATTTTCTTATAGTTTCTTATAAGGTCAGTGGGATTTCCTTAGAAACTGTAATCACAAGAATCAGAATAGGAAGGGGGAGGGGGAACTGTCCACACGCATTGTTCCCTACACTTGCACATGCTGTGTGTGTATGCAGTTCTGGTGAGTCAATTACTGATCAGAAGATCTGATGATAAGAGAGATATGGGCAGAGAAAGACAAAAAGAGAGTGAGATATGAGGAAGATATGGGAAGAGAGAGAGCTGAGACAAACAAAGGGTGAGAGAGCAGCAGGGGTCCTCCAGTGGAGGTCAGGCTGTTGGCTCCTACCTGCAGGCTTACCGCTGCAGGGCTCAGCGGGTCCTCCTCAGGCCTCACCTTGGAGCGCTTGTGGTGCATTGGGTCCCCTGTACTGCTCACTGCAGATTCACTTGTGGGCTTACTCTGCATGAACACACATGCAAACACACGCATACAACACAAGACATCAGAAATACTTGATACATCAGGAGACAAACTCACAGTCTTTGAAAGATAAAGAAGATATCCGCACACTGTGGGAGTAGAAAAACTGCATATGAGGCCCGAGGCCTGAGCACTGAGGCCTGTCATGTATTCTCTTTGTATCCTGCACCTTTAAAGTCACCTGGATGCACACGCACTCAGCTGTGTTTTTGCAAATTGAGACAAGCCACCCTTACAAAAAAGTACTATTTACACATGTAACTACAAAGTGTAATGTCTTGGACATCATCTTAGTAAAAATATATTTTATAAAATATTGACTCCGTAATGATGTTTTTATTAAAGGAAAATTGTGGGGTTTGTTTTTGGTTCATTTGGAGTTGATTTCGCTGATTGACTTTTTACTTACATTTACTTATTTTACAGGACTTCAAAATCAATTTCAAGCCCCAATTAAGAATATATAGTTACTGGCATGTTCGAGTTTCTATGTCTTTTCAGGAACAGTCAGAATAACAATACAAAAGTTTTGACTTTGGAAGCAATTCACAAAAATACTGTATGCCTCTGGCACGAGACAGCCCTTCTCAGTCTCCAAGTCTGATCGATGCCAAAATCAGTGGAGATGTACTGTATCACTATTTAAACAGACACTCCGGATGTTGTAAACCAACAGTGGGTTCACCTATTACACTGTAATTCACTCTGTCAGGGTGTGCATGGGGTGAGCCAAAACACTCATAAGGACACAGTCTATGATCCAAACTCTATCCCGACCAGAGATGACTGCTGCGATAAGGCACCCTTCCACACGGCACACTTTTTTTCTAAAAGCTGATCCCTCTCAAGGAGGGAAGCTCCAAAACCCAGCCAGGCTCTCCTGAGATAAACTCTGGGAGAATGTTTGGGTGAAAAAAACAACGGCTGGAAAAAGAGCTCCTAGGCTCCTTGGAAGCCTGTCTGTAAAAACCCCTTTCAGTTTGCACATTCCGTCCAAGGCAGTCCCTATTAATGATAAAACAACTCATCACAAGGGAGCCACCTTTAGCTCCGCTCGAGTTCAGTGAACCCAAAAGCACTATTTGAGTCACTGTGTTATTTGTTTCTTATTCTTGTGGCTACGATTTCAGCGGTGCAACCCTTTGTCAATGTCATAGGCAGAAAGCAATAAGTCATGGAAACATACACACTTATGTAGGGCATATTCATACAAGACTTTTGTTCTGCATTGCGCATGGTACAGTTTGTTTGGAGAGAAGGAACCAAGGAATAAACTAAAAAGGAGACCATTTCAAAAAATTGTCCAGGCCGATCCTTTATAGAAAGTAGGAGAGCACATAAATCCAGTGTACAGCGAATGAATTATGCCACAGAGATTCCTCACTCCTGTGATTAATGGTGGCAGAAGTGGGATTCTGAACAGAACAGAACTAAAATGCAAAACAAGAGATGTTTTATGCAGTCGCTATTTGAGTTACTTCTCTCGTTCTATGTTTGACTGGGAAGGGTGTGATGTGGGGTTCTCTCACCTGCGCGGTGTCGGAGGGGGCTGTGCCGCTCTCTGCGGACCCCAGCCCAGCAGGCACCATTGGGAGCGGTCGCTGAGTGGCGAAAGTGGGGGCAGGGTGGATGAGGGGTGGACTGTGGCCAAAAGCAGAGCCCAAGATCCCAGGCTGTCGTCCAATCCGCTGCTGGTGCATCTGCAACGCCACGGGTGACGGGGGGAAGGCAAAACTCAGGGCTGGGCTGGGGGAGGAATGGAAGACAACCAGAGAAAGAGATGGAAAGAGATCATGTTAGCCTGCTAATGTTGAAACAATCATTACAGATATATTCACAACATAAGCAATTGATCATTTAAATTAAATTTCCATGCTGTGCATTAAAAAATAAATGCAAATGCTGACCAGTTGACATGTATCTACGTATCTGTTTGCAACCTCCTGCCAGTTTCAGAAGAAAAAAATCAAAAATATAATTGTAGATTATCTTGCACCGTGAATTGTAATGTTACCCACAATGCTTCCACTCTGTAGAGACACTGGGCGTTAGGTTACTCTTTAATACAATGGGAATCAGGATGGGTGGAATAAACATATAAATGGGAGTGTATCATTTATTTTTACAGGTGCACCATTTCCACAAAGATAGGAATGCTCATCTTCACTAAAATAAAGAATAACATTGATTCTGCTGCACCAAAAGGCTTAAAGACTGAAAACATATTTCGACAGCTGAAATCATGGCTGTTGAAAGCCAAAGCCTAAATTAATTCAGGGGGTTTCCATGACAAAGCGCTTAAGATTTTTGCCACTGCTAAGGCTTTAACAATACGGTGCTTTGTCAACATGAACAACTGCAGATAGCTTTGTAAATCCTCAACCCAGAATAATGACGTCACAAGATCTGCGCAGGCTGACGCTTCCTTCTCCCCATCACTTTTCCTCATCCCGGACAATCTGCGCAAATAGGCTGTCTGTTAATCTGCGGCCCCTGTTCGTCTCTCCTCTTCTTACCCCCACGTGTAATATTCCACCACACCATGTGCAGTCAAGATAAGTGAGACTGCACTTGCCGTATGGGGGCATTAATCAGAAGATGTGTTATCACCATGAGCAGAATTAGCACACATGCTTCCCCCTAATCGTGAGTTGTATGCTCGGTGAGATCCCTGGTATACACTCTGCCGATTTATTTTTCAACAGGCTTTTCACATCTCCTCTCTCTACTCATTCTGTCTCTCATCTGTCCTTTTCTGTCTTCCATTTCTCCTGTCTGTTCAATCTTTGGCTCTCATTATTAGCATTTCCTCTCTCCTTGCCTCTATTCTCCCCAGATTCCAAGGCTGTTGTCTACCTAACCAAGCCAGTCAATGCAACAAGCCCCACGGGGGGGAGTTTACAGGGGAAATATATGTCATATAAAACCGTGTGAAGGAAACCACTTATTTTTAATGAAAGGGTGTTTTTTATTATGATTCATAATAAAAGACTGCCTTACACAAATGGTTTTTGTGTAACACAAACAAGCTTTTATTGGCCCAGTTTTTTTCTTTTTCCCGAACTCCCAGTCATGATTGTCAATTTGGGAGGGTGCAAGCTATCTCGCGTTTCCTTCAAAATGCAGATGGCCTGCAATCCAGGCTTCACTCTGCAATCCAGATGAGCTGCGCAGTCATGCCAAACTGACGCAGCGGGAGCCTGATCGGCCGGAAGAGTCACTATTGTGCGATATGGCGAGAGAAGAACCTTCCAGCTGAAAGCCTGCCTCCATGGGCGATGCTGTAGATAATTACTTGCCACCCCATTGGTCTCCTGGCTACAGTCAGGATTGGATTATAGACCGCGGCGTGCATCCTTGCGCCAAGGGCCAGTACTTTAGCTGGACATGCCACCCATGAGCCCAAGGAAACAGTCTTTAAATAAGAACAGCCAGTGAAGGAACATTCCTTGGTGATGCATTGCTGACCTACTCTGGCTCAATTCACAGCATGACAGCACTGCATGGACTTGGGCTGTTATAAACATCCACATTTCCAACGATGGACCGGCTTCCCATCACGGTGAGGATGGGGGGGACCATACTGCCCCCACAGAAAGCAGCAGAGTTATGGGAAATGATGGGATTCCACTCCAGTTCCCCGTATTGTCTTTGGCTATTTATGATAATTGATGTCCCAAAAAGAATGTCCTTGTGCTCTTCGTAATATTTTTTACAGTAACAGACCATAATTCAGCGAGGACGTGAATTTACACAGAGGGATGGTGTTTATGTTTATCTGACATCAAGATCCAGAAAGGATTTTAATATACACAGCCAATTCTTTTTTTTGCCTTCAGTCATCTGTGCACTGTCAGCCCAGACAGTGTGGTGTTAACAGTTTGTTTGAAGATGACCTAAAGGCTGCCTTAAATCACTTGCCAGTGAATGCGCTGTACGTTTTGTCATTTTATAAAATAAAGATTTGTGTTATTACACAGCTGCGTGGGTGAGATCTTTCTTGTTTCTGGAATTGGAATCAACAGGAAATACCTTGGGAATGTGGGGAGAGAGAATCCAGATATTAAAAATAATTCCTTGGAACAATTCCATTTGTTTTAATGTGCAATCACTGGTTATGGAAATGCGTTTGTCTTTAGAAAAAGGAGAGTGGAGATTCAGTGCCCTGTACCTGATTGAAGCCTAAAACAGGGCAAATGTTAATGAACTGGAGGGAAGGGATGATGCACTCTCAAAAATAAAGGTACAATTAGGGTACACGTTTGTTACCCTGTTCCTCAGGGTACAAATGTGTTTGTTGCAGTTCAAAGGTACTTAGAAGGTACACATTCGGAGGCGGCATTTGGCTGTCCGCCTCCGGGGAGGGGGAGCGAGAGCCGGCACGAGTTTGTCGAGGAGAAGGTTAAGGAGTCCGTGGAAGATTTCCCGTCTCGAAAGAGGCGGGAACACTCAACCAGGAATGTGTGTCTTGATCCCGGAGGACGGGCGACGGACTCATGAGGGTGGGGAATTGAAGTAAATAGAGGGTTTAATTGGCAACCAAATTGGGAGAAAAATGAAACGAAAAAAAAAAAGGGTACAAAATGAAGAATGGTACAATACAATACAATTTGGTTTTATATAGCGCTCTTCATGCAAACATCTAGGGGCTCTTTACAGCAGAATTAAAAATGTAAAATCAGCAAGAAGTCAGACTAAGAGGAATAGGCACATGAAATTCTGGATTTAAAAGAATCAATTGTAGTCGCACCTCTAATATGGCTTGGAATTGAGTTCCAGATATGTACCAAGGTAGGGTAATGAATTCTTATTCACACTGGCAGCCATATTGGAATGAAAATGAAACTGCAAACAACATTATTTTTCTCACAAGGGTACAATTATGGTCTTCTGACTGTAGGTATAATTTACTACCCTACGGGGTACTGCCACAGTGGCAAGCATTTTGTACTTTAATAGGTACAACATAGTACCTTTTTTCTGAGAGTGTAGGGAGAGTAGGATCATGGGTGATCAGAGTGGAGTGCTGTGGATCAGGAACAGATATACCATGGAGCAGGTCTAGCCCATACTACGGTCAGGCATATGTACAGGTGTTCGATTGGACAGTCAGAATGTCTCAAGCTTGGTGAGGCATATGGACAGACGCTGCCCTTACCTGATGGCGCCAGCGGACAGGTGCCCATAGGAGCCACTGGTGGAGGAGCTGGAGCGGGAGCTGTTGAGGATGCTGACCAGCGAGTTGGGCGAGGTGCGGATCATGGTCTGCAGGTTGAAGCTGTTGTCGGACAGGGGGGATATGGGCAGGGGCCTCTTACGGCTGGGACGGGAGGTCATCCGGGAGCCAGAGAAGTGAGACCCTGGTGGAGCAGGATACAGAGAAGGGCGGGGGGAGACGGAGATATTAAACAATGACAGCCAATGGAACGTTTAAGTCTCTCAATCTCAGATGGTCATAATTACCCTCAACAACCTTCCATGCTACTATTTCAGCATATAAAAGTATCAATGCCCCTAGTAATGATGTGTTTTCATTACTGCAAATTCCCCACATTCTGATACATCCATTCATAAAGGTACGGTCTCATTTTCTCGCATACTGCACTACAGACATTCGGTCCGATAATGATCTTTCACAAATCTCATATAGATAGAGACCCGTCCGTTCATGGGGGCTGGGACAGAGAGTGCATTGTGCTCCTCTACAGGGAGAGCGCATACATTAAATCAACAGCCTTTAATTATGCGTATCCATTTCAGCCGGCCTGCTGGGACAGCACTGCACTGGGAGTCTCACACTGTGACCCGCCCCCCTGCTGCCCTACACCTGTGCCCTCTCAGCACATTACAGATGCACTCAGCCCCCTGGCTCAATGTAACCGCCATGCGGTTTGGCCTAAACATTGTGTCAGTTGCGCAACATGTTTTATGAGCATCAGCAGCTGCCAAACCCATAATTGAGCGATGCAAATCGAAGCGGTAATTGATTTCGCAACTTGAAACTGAAAACAAATGCATCGCCATAGCTAAATAATCACTTCTTCCATTGTGCAGTGATTGGCACCATATAAATTCAATCCTGTGGCCAGGATTACACTTATGTGGTGCCGATACCGACTGCGGCCGGGAGTTTCACTGTGGTGATGCATAGTCGGCAAGCATCTCCTGAGGAGGGTGGGTATCTTTCGGCAGGGTAACCCCCATCTCATCGCTTACTGTCAACTCCTCTGGTCGTTTGGGCACCAGTATCTGCCAATATGTGCAGTCCTGTGGTACTGTGTGTGTTAGCTGCCATGTAGCAGAGTGGAAAATAAACTCTTGACCCAGGATGAGGATGAGGACATTGCAGTGATAGCCTACACATAGACATTCACATAGATAATTACTTAAGACTATAAGAACACAAGAATACGAATAAGAATTTGTTTCTATTGATTGGACAACACACTGTTGTTTGTGCCATGTGTTTCATTGCACATGGGAGTTTGACAATTTTACTTGAACTAATTATAAATGCTCTTTGTGGTTAAGATCAATTCAAATCTATCAACTATTTTTACTGTGCTAAATTGCAAATTTGTGACTTGCAATTTTAACTAGGATAGCTATCACATAACAAGCAGACAGTTCCTGCATCCACAACGAGCGACATGCACGGATAGATAAATGACTTTCTGATGGGTGCGCTGTTCCATTGCTTCAAGATGCCACAAAAAGAAAGAAGAACAGACCCGAGCACAAAGGGAGAAGGCGGAACATGTGGGAAGTGACTCAACAGCTCTGAATCACGCACGTGCTCTTTTGTTTTGGTTGGTGAATGAGCCAAACCAAGTCGCTCCTCCCCCCTTTCTCTAACACGGCGCATGAGCGCCTGTGAACCGATTCAGACGCAAATCAGTGCACGTTCGCCGTGCGCAGCCGGTGTGGTGCCTCCGCTGTGGTGCCTCCGTCTTTAATGTGTCGAGCTTGAAGGCGGCGGAACGCCACCCAACAGCCTGCCATAAAACCATGCCATTAGGTTCTTAGAAACCTTTTCTTTCTTTCGTTCTTTTACCACAACATTTAGTTGAGTGGAAACAAAAACACAAATGCAAAAACGTGAGTACTATACATACACACCTGCTGAAGAAAACTGCCAAAATAAAGGGAAAAATAAAGGAAACACCAGCATGAAGTGTCTTAATAGGGTGTTGGGCCAATACAAGCCACCAGAATAGCTTCAATGTGCCTTGGAAAAGATTCTGCAAGTGTCTGGAACTATTGGAGGGATTCAACACCATTCTTCCACAAGAAATTGCATTCCATCATTAACTGTGGTGGCAAATGCTGTCTTAGACACCACTACAGAATTTTCATGCTCATCAAACCATTCAGTTACCACCCATGTTCTGTGGATTGGGGCACTGTCATTCTGGAAGAGACCACTCTAATGAGGATAGAAATTCTTCATCATAGGATGAAAGTGATCACTCAGAATGGCTTTGTATGTATTATAATGTATTCTGTGTATTCTGCCCTCTAAGGGGTTGAGTGTACCTAAACCATTACAGGAAAATGCACTCAACACCATAAGAGAGCTGCCAGTACCCCTCATTTACATAAGTGTTTCCATTATTTTGGCAGTTACCTTTTATTTCCTAGTTTATTCACTCTTCACTAATACATGATTAATGTTTTGCCTGCTTTCCCTGGGCACAGTTTGGAGTTCGCCACTCTGATCCACTAACCCAACTACATTTCTCAGAATAATAAAAGGTTACAAAAGCTTGTGTTTTATGACTATTGCTCATTAAAATGTCAGCAAACAATCCAGTGTTTTTTGAGGTCCTGTTATTTATGTAGAGCCCCAGGCCAACCAGCACAGAGGGAGTATGTTTGAGATACGAAGACAAAGCATGCTGTAAAGTTACAGCAATGTTACACCAATGCCAGGGCAGTGATTGGCATGACTGCTGTGGCCACGCTGGCTATGGTGGCCAGGTAGATGAAGCCCATGTGAATAGTTTGACAGGCGCGGGCGGGCTCACCCTCCATGGCCTGCAGGTACTCCATATGCAGGGCGCTTGTCGCCGCCCCAGCCGTCGACGCCACGGACGGGATGAGGTCAGCATATGGGCTTCGGTGTCCCGCCAGCAGCGCCATCTGGTGGTAGTATTCAGCCGCGGTCATGGCAGCGTGAGGAACTAGTGGGGAGAGGAGGGGCAAAGCAGAGGCACAGACTGAGTGAAATGGGTATATACAAACAAGAGGTAAATGTAAAACCTGTGTGTAGGCCGATCACTATAGTGGAGGGAAGGGGTGGCGGCACTTCTGGATACAACTTTTCAACCATTACACGGACAAATAACATTACTTACAATTAAACCCCAGTTATTTTTGCAGGATAGCTTACATTCCGAACGTACAGTATGACCCTTGTGTTCCGAATCTATTGCCCCGTAGTGTACACTACACTGTTCAATCTAAAAAGCAAAAAATCCCCAACCAGGATTCAAACCCGAAACCTCTTGGTCAAAGATTAATGCCTTGGGTCCAAACTCTACACTCGCACTCACACCCTCGGCAGGTGGTGTCAAACTGAACAAATAGATGGACTTGGCTTGCAGAGAAATAAATAAATAATTTTTCTGTGAATATTTTTCATTGAGCTATTTTTCACATCATGGGGTTCAAGGATAAAACAAATAGTTAACACTTGTTTTATGATAAAGTATGGTAAAACACATAATGGTGACAACAAGGTGATCTGTGTGATGCATTAGCTCCTTCCAACAATGTGCCTGGTGCCCACAGGAGCAGTGCTTCTTGTCTTGTGTGGGTATGGGTGACACAGTGGTGACTTGGGAGGGAAAACCGATGATGACTCCAAATCAAATTGGAGGAAAAAAGGGAAAAACTGTAAAAAATGATATATACACACACACAGCTAACTGCAAAAATAAAGGACACAGAAACATAAAGTGTTTTAATAGGGCGTTGGGCCACCACGAGCCACCGGAACAGCTTCAATGCGCATTGGCATAGATTCTACAAGATTCGACTCATATCTCTTCCCTGCACAGGCGTCTTCTTGTGGGCCACACCAGATAAGATGTATTCTCCTCCCCCCACTTTTCTTTTTTCTTTTGTCTTTTGTTCCTCTTTTTCTCGGTGTGTGTGTGTGCATGTTTCTCTGGCATACAAGGGGCAGAGCTGCTGGAGAGAGATATGGCAGCTGGCTCTTCCCTCCGCCGCTTAGTGCCCAACTCAAGGAGGCCAGAATCTGCGCAGATCTGCAGACAACAAAGTACGCTCTGCACCCCTCTCTCCCTCGCGCCCTCTTTTCCTTTCATCCTCTTCCATGGTGAGAGGGATCTAAGCCCTTGAACTGCGTCTTCAAATTAAGACATCTGGCATTGCGCTTCGGTGTATAAATATCGTTACAAGGAGAGGGCCAATGAACGCGCGAGGAGAACGAGAAAATGCAGGCCGTCATGACGCCTGTGGGTGGAACTGGGAAATCGGTTTAACCCAATAAGCGTGCTACGCTTAATGCCCATTAAAAAAAGGGACCGAACAAAAAAACAAATAAATACGTTATAGTAGGATGAAAAGATTGCCTCTAAAGACTGGTCTTTATGCTCGCAATATGCATCCCTTATTGCTTCTGTGAGTGTAAGACAAAACTGTGAATTCATTTGATGTGGATATTATGTCTTCGTGGAAGGAGGCGAGAGAGGCCCTTTTTCATTGTAATTTTGTCTTTCCGCTTTAATTGTGCTTCTTGATTGGACTGTAAAGTGTTCGCGTGCAGATGGGGATTAGTGGAACAGTAAAAGGAGCATCCTGGTATTGTTGCCTGTATTGGAGCTGTAGCCCTGGAATTTAGCTGGGGGGGACGGACACAGAACTTATGCATGTTGTGCCCTTCCACCTCAAAGGTGCATCCCCAGCCCTGAAAAAGTGGGAAGAGAACGAAGATGAACTTCCCTCTGCGCTTTTCCCCAGCCACCATAGTAGGACGACTCATGCCTTCCCCTCAAGTCAAATCTGACATAAATCAAAAAAAATTTCAATAGGACAGCAAAATCCACCTACTGCTCTTTCTCTCAACGTCCTTTTTTTCCGGCACCAACGGGCATCTGTTAGGATGTTTTGGTGGAGCCGACGTTACGTAAGCGGCCTCCTCGCTGTGGAAGCTCCGTTAGCACCATTTTTAGTCTTTATTTACAGAGGCGGTCTGGCAGAAGCGGACAGGGTCACTATATCAGGGCTGGTTTCCTGTCTGAGGCTCTGCCAGTCACCTCACAAGTAAGGGCACAGGAACGTAACGTAAAACAGATCCCAGTGTTACAGCGTCTGCTCTGCATGCTGCAAGAGGTACGGTATAAACAAAAAGTCTCAATTCAAACAAATGGCTTTGGTTATGAGCTTCTTCAGAGTTAAAAGAAACTGGCCCTGTTGCATTCAGAACCCGGAGGGGGGAGAATGTGGTAAATTACAGATACATGCTGAGAAACTCATTAATACTAAATGAAACCATAAAAAACTCCTATGGCATTCGTCTAAAAACAAAATACAGCAATGTTCAGATTGCCTTTGGGAATCTGATTGGCTTTGTGAATGGTGGGCTGGAAAGTCTGTGATGTAGACCAGGGATTAGGTAATGGAAGCTTGAAGACAGCACGTGATGTAGACCAGAGCTGGTCATAAGCACGGAGCGAGGACAGGCTGTGATGGAGACCAGGGTTTGGACAGTAATGGCAATAAGGCCTCCCCCCATGCAAACCCACTCATCTTCTTACAGGAGAGAGGAAAGGATGAAGCCGCAGACACCACCCTCGAGCTGAACACCAGAGAAGAGAGACGGCTTTGAGCAGCAATTCATCAGTGAGGTTCCTTCACAGTCGCTCGGTGCTTGTATCTTATCATTTTCAGTTCCACGGTCATTCATTCCCAGAAATTTGGTACAGCGGTGTGAGCCAGGGGTGTGTCCATGTTCTTTGAAGGTGTGTGGTAGCGAATGAGAGCACAGAGTTCATCAAGCTCGTTTCCTGTCTCTTTGTGCACAGCACAACTCCAAGTAGAGGGGGGGGAACCATTGGCATGAATAGAAGTCTTTCACTGGATTGCTAGTCGTTCTGATTATATCAGGTTTTACAAAGACGGAGTGAAGGGGGCAGCTGGCATTCCTCCACAGGGAAACTCCGCCCCAGTCACAGCCCTCCCTCTTCAATCTCTACAGTCTCGCTCACTCTCTCTCTCTCTCTCTTCTCCTAAAGTCAAAAACTTTGGAGCAATAGTAAGGGCCTACTCTAGGCCCGGACACAAAGCGGGGCCACTCTAAGTGAATGCAAAGCACAGAGCAGTGAGGTCATGGCTACTCCACACTTGTATGAGGCTCCAGGCACCCGCCTAGACGCACACAATACACTCCCTCAGTGTTTCAACACGGCCGATTCAATTACTTCACCAGGCACACCCTTATATAAGGATAATCTGACTCGAGCTCTGTAATTGCATTGACTTGCACAAAAATAGGTGGACAGCTATATTGATAAAGGCTCTGGCATCTGCTAAATGACACAAACTGGGTCTGCCCAGTTTGGGCATCCAATGGTTGTCTCCAGGAACACAGGGACACGCAAGGGAACTGCAGGTCGGCCCTTCACCAAAGTAGTGCACCAGTGCACAAACAAAGGCAGCTAAGTTGTGTTCTCACCTCCACACACGCTCACGACCGATGGGACTGGATTTCAGTGAAGAACTCCCTTCTGGTAGGCTTCAATCACATGGTACAGGTGTCCGTCATGCTTCTTTGCTCTTCATGCTCATCATAGCGGTGACACCCTCTCACTGGACTGCTTTAGGCCTGCCTGGCATTCTGTTGGCTTCAGTTAAACCACCTAGCCTGTGGATGACTGGGGGACTCATACAAAGTGTGCTGTTGTGGCTCTTTAAACAACGGGCCCCCGCGGTGGCCAAATTCTCTCACTGATTCCACAGAACTCAGTCCTCGGCTGACCTCATGGGCCTCTCTGATGTTAAATCCAGAGGTCCCTGGCACATTGGGAAGACCACAGAGTAAGCCCTTGCATGATTCCATGTATTTCCTGACATTGAAGCGCAACTGCCTTCCTTGCATCCTCAGCACTTCTTCGCGCGGTTCTTAATGTATGGAGTAGCTGTCCAGGATTTTGAATAGAGCCAGAGGCCCTGTGATCCTTTGAGACCAAACTCGACACGGCGAGAGATTCATTTACGGGCAAAACATGGTGGGTTGCTATGGGCTGAATGGCCTGTTTTTGTCAACACATTTCTTCCTTTCCCTTATCCTCTTATTGCTGAATGTCACCTGACTTCAGGCATGTCCTTGGAATCATTCAGTACTGGCACTGGACCTAAATATAATCAAAACACTTGAAATATGATAATAATTTAATTATAACTAACCTAGCGAGCCCTATTTTTATATCCTTGAAGATATAGGGGAAGTGACCCTATTAAGCCCATGTACCATATAAGCTCACTTCCTAATTTATTTTCAACTACCAAAAAGTATTAGACAGATGCTGTTTCACAGCCAATGCACAAAGTTGTTATTGTGATGTTACTTTTTATTTGGAGTCATTCAAATGTTTCCTTCTTGAGTTATGCATGATCTTGTGCTGCAACTGCATAGCAGCCATTTTTGAAGTCACCTCAAAACATTCTTGCTGCTGGAGCCCTCCCAAGAACCAATTTTTCTGTAATTTCGTGACCAAAGTGGGCAAGTATTGATAAGAATTGTAAAAGTAAGAGATTCATTAATTAAATTATACCTTATATGATTTATTTGCTTGGTATTTAAAAGCACTATTTTGTAGTTGAAAAGATTGATTTCTGAGAGTTCAGTGCTAGCACTGACAGAACAGTGGTCTCACAGATAGATGCAGTAGTACAACAAAAATGGACAAAAGATGTTGATGACCATATGAAATCAAAACAATTTACAAGCTGTTTCAGACAAAATATATTTAAATGTTCTATCTACTGTTATTACTTACAAAATTAACTATTTATTTAATATGGGCTTATAAGGAACGGTGTCATTGAAAAGCCTGTTAGCGCATGGCTTGAACATAGAATATTTATTTACGTTTTACTACCAACAATAAAAAACATGATTGCAGTTGTAAAAAAAATGGTATTTCATTCATTATAAAGATATTACACTTTTACATTGACTCTATAATAAGTTATGGAAGTTAATTTTCTATTGACCATTGTTGTTCCTAATAAGCCCACTAAGGCCAAAACCCATTGTACCTCATATTAAAAAGCCTTGAATTAATTACTTTTACTCACAAATTTTCTTTTTCATTCAGGAAATTAACTATGTACCTTATTTCCACACAATGGGTTGGCAGAGGAAAAATTATAGGGACTGCCTAAACATGACAGAAGCCTGCCGTTTGATGGAAAGTGTTACAATCTGTCTGCATTGGCAAAGAAATATGGAGTTGATAGGAGGCCCTGAGACAAAGAGTGAAGGACAGAGACAAGGTTGATGCACAGACAGGAAAAGACAGTACCTTGATGCAGCAACAGAGAGAGAGATTGTAGACTGTCTTCAGGTAAGGTGTGGTAGCTGACCCCATGATTTACTGAAGGTAGGCCTAGCATCAGAGCAAGTTAGAGGGACAGTGTTAAGAGTCAGGAACCCTGCAGATAGACTTTAAGTTCAATAAGGAAAAGATAGTTGTGAAAAAGAAAATGTGAAAGAACTGTTCTTATGTGCCAAGTATACATGTTGTATGGTTGTTTACACTGTTAGTTATTGTAACCTTGGAGCAGTACTTACCATCATAGGCATGGGGCTTGTTTCTTACAAGGCGCACGCTTCTGTCACAATTCTGTTTTATCACCAGCTGACTAATGATTTCATTGCATTTGTAGTGTGGTATGAATGACTAAAATACTTTGTAACATACTCAGAGGAGTGCTTTCATGGGGTCAAAACAGTTGTGGTAGGAGTGCAGGCACTGTTTACACGAGTGAACTCGGCTGGAAATACGGTTGACACATAACAATGTGAAACTTTGCTACTTTGAAACTAAATAGCCTATAGCTACTTACCTCAAATGTGAAATGTATATGAACACTGGAGACATTTCAGGCTATAATATAGTATTTAGAAGGTTTAGATCTAGATTGCATTTAATATGAATGTTAATTGATTAAGTCTGAATTTAAAAATCAATAAAATACCAAGTATTTCATCAAATACAATGTCTATATAATCTTATGGGACACATGTGGGCTTAAAGGGTACACACTAGACTTCTCAGGTGCAGCTAAAAAAAGTAGTTTAATTTATATATTTATGACTAAATCTGCCAGGACTGGGAGATTTTCTTTCTTGGGAAAGAATTCAAATAGCTGTAAGAAAACATTTAAAACTGAAGATTTTGGTGGGCTTAACAGGGTCACTTCCCCTAATGCCAGGCCTGAAAAGCACTGTGTTTTGTGATAAGCCTGCCCATACTGCAGGGAGAAGAAGCCCTGCTGATCCCCCTGTCAATGTTTTAATATGACGAATCAGGAAGGGGTGCTGTAAGGGGTGATGTAAGTTAGAATGTAAGTTAGAATGTGAGTTATGTTGGTTAGAATGGGACGGCAGTATAACTGAGCTAGAGAGTTGGAGTGTGAATCTGCTCATTTCCAATGGCTCTGTGACTCTCAGGAGGCAGGGCAGAGGGTGGGGGAGGAGGGGGAGGGGTCTCTGGGGTACTCACCGTCAGGCGGGCTGAGCGCCCGGGCGGCAGAGATCATGGAAAGGGAGGGGCTGCTGTGCAGGGAGCGGATGTAGTCCATGTAGGGGCTGATGTAGGGGTGTGCCGTGCTGAACGGGGACTCCACCCCCACCGTGGGGCTCCGGTGGGGGGAGATCCGGATGAGGGAGATGTCCGAAAACGCAGGACTGCCCGACAAAGGCCTGAAACAAACAACACCCAAGGAATATGAACAAAAAACATACATTTCTTTCTACCTCTGTCTCTGCTTATTGCTTTGAGTGTTTTTATTTTTGTGTGTGAATATATATGGTGCTTACTTTTCCATGATCATGGAATAATGAACAGAATTGCATAACTGACCATTGGAAACTGAGTTTCCGTTCTGAAATGGAACTGGAAATTTCTAAACTGAATTGTGCATTTCAAGTTGTGTGATGCATTGTTCTGTAACTAGCATGATATAAGCAGAGGAGCATTGATTTACAATTAGCTACATGTACTTGACCACAGTGAGAAGAAGCAGTATTAATGCTTGGAAAATCATACAAAAGGTGCCTCTGCCTCCTTAATTAAAATCCTTGAAAGGTTTCCACCCTGTAAGGGGCGATTAAACATTTACTACAGCTTAATTGTTTCGTTACTTCTTTAATTTTACTTTCATTATGGAAAGTGTGTTGCTGTGGACATGTTTAACATGCAACAAATGCAGTCAAAATATTTGTAATGACATGTTGGCCATTTTGAAAACCGGATTTGGAAAAAATGGCAACACTGTGGCCCTAAATATGTACAAATCTCCTATTAATACCTCCGTGGGCACAGAATCATATTTTTACATGGATACATTAATGCATTTATAACATAATAACATATGGTGAAATTCAACCCACATTTAAATTGTGGCCTCACTGTTTTATAGGTGTGGTGTGCAGCTGTCTACAATGACATCTGTTGTATTGTTGCTGTACTGATCTCTTGCCCTAGTTGTGATTGTGCTGGCCATTAAATGCACTCATATTAAGTCACTCTGGATAAGAGCATCTGCTAAATTCCTAAATCGTAAAATGAATTATACCCACATTAAAAAGCCCTGCATTACAACACCTGAGATTATAACATATTTGCAGATGCAGTATTGGACTCATACTCTAACAGTCTATGGCAATTGTCTTCTTAAAAGTATTTATATTTAGTGTATGGCAATTAACTTCTTAAAATTATTTGCATTTGAATGGAGATTTTGGAGTTGTTTTAATCCAAACAAACCATTCCTGGTACAGGAAATGAAGTGTGAATCCTTGTACAGAGACAGACATGCTCATGTCTTCTAGTTCCTGTCCCTTAGCAGTCCGCAGAACCCAGTGATCATTTATGTCATATTGTCCTTCTTTCTTTCTGTAGGATATAAAAAGAAACCTAAAATAATTTCTAAGTACAAAGCGGTCTCTGTGGGTAAGAAATAAATAAAAGCAAAATGATGTGCAAATATGAATAGGCAGGCATGATCCTTATGGCTACCCTAATTCCAGGTTGGAAGTCCTGTTAACTATACTCAAGGTACAAGCACAAGTTAGCCTAGTAGGTTGTCAAGCCTAAAAACTATAAAGATAAGGGCTTTGCTCCAGAGTGAAATACAAACTGGACCTCATTCACTATTTACAGAAAGCAAACCAAGTCCCTCCACATGCAAAAGTGGTGCATTACAGCTAAAACGCACACTTGGGGGAGGGAAAAAAGTTGAAAAGAGCCAATGCTGTTTCCTCGTTTATTTGCCTGACGAGGTTTAGTGCATTTGATAATAATGACCTCTGAGACAACAGTTTTCCTGAAAGCGCTGAAAAGCAGGCAGGGTCAAAAGCACACAGCAGATCATTCCAAAGTGAATGCTCATTGGAAGGATGGCTCCCCAGGTCCACCTGGCTGGCCCTCTCATTGGACGGTCTCGGAAGACCGTCCCTGCTGGGACGAGAGAGTTCAGCCAAGAGCTGGGCCAGGAATCACCTCGTAGGAGGCCCGGAGGCCGGAACGGCCCCATGTTCCACCCTGTCAAAGTCCCCTGAACTCCCGCTGGCCCTTCACTTCCACATCACAACCCTGCAATTAGGGAGCAGAGGCTTGGGGCCTGGAGCTCAAGCCAGGAACAGCAGTAAAGGCTTTGCTCAGTTAACGGAAGAAAAAAAAAAACATGCCTCAACTACACCATAGACATTTTGGGCCTTCCTTTTTATAAACCCTGCCACCAACCTCCCTCTATAGCGGACCTCTGCATTTGCATTAAAAATATCTTTATTGCTAATGACAATCTCCCCTAGAACTCCCATTGACCCTACAAAATGTGCTCAAACTTAAACACCCCTGAGTGTGCGTATGAGCGTGTACAGAAAGTAACGGCCATAAGTTGTGTGACACCAAATATTTTAAAACTATTAGTGCGTTTCCATGTTGGAGTCACTTATGTCAAAATCCCTCTACAGTTAGAAAACAGAGCCTCCCTTGCTAGCAGGTGTGTAGAGGAATGGTCCACACTGGCAGACTGGTCATTTACATAAAGGACCAACCCCTTGATGTCACAGACTAATGGAGAGGGGGCCAGTAAGATTGATAAATTCACAGACAGAGGCAGTGGACACCCTGCAAATATGTAAATCATTTGTGTGTGCGCACGCGCGCGTGTGTGTGTGTGTGTATGTGTGTGTCCTTTAGTGTGCGTATCTCAGTGGGGTTTTTTGTACATGGGTATATGAATGTGTGTGTGTGTGTGTGTGTGTGCCTGCCTGCAAGTCTATGTGTGTGCGAATACCAAATGTGTGCCTGCGTGATGACGGAGTTTGACGTGGCAGGCCAGTAAATTGGGGGGTTTGATTCAATGCACATTCAGTCCTCCCAATGTTTATTTAATTTCCACGGGTGATTTTCTATAAAGACAGATATTTGACTCCCAGCATTTGGATCCAATTAGCGATCCGGCAGACAGAACCTATAGAAACGGGACCTTTCTGAGTGTCATGTTATTTCATTTCACTCTGTAATTGCTCTGACACCACGTATTTAAGTCATTTTCAGTAATCTCCCACAGCTTTTAAACTGCAGAATGTTTCCACTCAAATACCTTGAGGTGGATGATGTCATGGCGTCAACAGCTGCTAAGTCAACAAGCCAGCCCCAAATACACAGTAGAGCAAACAAAAGGCCTTGGCCTTACAAAAACCCTCCATCAGAAATAAGCGAAAGGCTTCCAGCCACAATCAATGGAGGACATTAAACCACAACCCTGGGGGCTTGGATGTGCTTGGCCTCAGAGCGCCTTTCTGATGACAGATTTTGAATCACATGTATCTTGTTAAGTCTTCCTTCAATACTGGTTGACGGAGCCCTGGGGTGTGAGCCACTATGAAGTCAATGGCACATCATTCAGTATGTGGCCTGGCTTGGTTTAACAGCAGATTGGCTCATCAGTTGCGTCCATTTAAGGGGTTATGGCAGGATAAGGCAGCTGAAACCCAGCCAGAACTGACGTGTAGTAATAAACATCTTGGTTAATCAAACGCCTTGATATGGCAATATAACTCTATAAAGAAAATGTATAATGCTTTAGTTTGTAAGGTTGTACAAAAGATTGGAAGTTGGAAAAAGTACATGGATGACAGCATGATGACAACAGAGTTGACAGGAAAAATTACAAGTAAAAACCTCAGATAAATTAACTAAGAGGAATACATCAATATACATTAAATGACATATTATTTATTGTTTCACCCATATGGCTGCATTATGGTTCCTTTTCTGTGACAGTGATATCATGGCTGTGTGCTCCTCCATGAGCTGTAGAACAGCAGCACTATTAACTCGCTGTATCTAACCAGCTAAATATTTATAACATTTCTAAGCTAGCCAACAGTGTAAGAGTAAATCAGTACTTTTTTTAAATTTGTCTAAAAAAAACAACACAGCAACAGCCAACCTTCCATAAACAGATAGAGTGCTAGTAGACATATCATTGACATTCTCTCTCAGTTATCATAAACATATAACATTATAGAGTATTTGTTCTCCCACAGTTGTGACAAATGGGAACTAAACTCCAATATTTATGCCCTTTTGGACATCTCTTAAGTATGAAATGACACCCTCCATGGATTAGAACAAGCTTATGGACTGTGCCAGAATGCACTCTCTAACCGCTGCTCTTAATGCCTCTTCAGTTAATGGACAGCCTTCACGATTTGACATGACACCATCACATTTCAATGGCAATGCCCCTGCAATGTCAAGCCACAGGTGCAAGAAGTATTATCTGCAACAGACTCTGCGCCGCTGTCGAAATGACACGCATCTCACCCAGCTGCCTCCCCTGGGAGTGAGCACACCCGCTCACACACACACACACAAGCACACACACAGGGCCCTGCTCCCATGAGCCCCACTGCCCCAAGGCACGTAAAGGCACAGTCTGGGTTCAAACGTGTCACTGACTGTGACTGTGGGCATTTGCCTGGGATTTGTCTCATGGCGACGTTGTTAATTGCGGTCCACCTGGGACTTTTAGAGTTTTTGCTGAGGCTACCTGTGCGCTCTGCAGTTTGTGAGCGTTCTCTGGCACAGGTGCCCCTGTAAGGCACGCCAATGCAAGCGACAGCCGTGTCAGTAGTGCTTACATACTGGAAAGGGCAAAGGCACCACAGTGACCCAGCCTGCGTAAGGTTAAAATAGGTTAAAATTATGTCTGCATCCAGAGGGTTAATCCATTGCAGGCATGCAGAAGCACTGAAACGATTAGCACACATTACCCTTACAAACACAAGTATTTATGCTGCACGGTGTTAGTCCTCCGGTAGCACAGCCCGCAAAACGAGGCAGAATTCTGCTGCTTTCCACTGAAACAGAATAGCAGCCCTGATAAAATACGCCATCAGTTACAATGATAACTATCCTATGGTTGTTGTAGACAAGACTTGAATATTAATATGAAGGAGAGGGAAGAAAGGGATATCTAAAGGTAAGGAGGGAGAGGAAAGAAAGAGCAAAATATGGAGGCAAATGGAAAGGGGGAAAAAGAGGAAGAGCAAAGAAAGTTCTCTGGCGAGAGCGGTTGAGGGAGGATTTACGGCACTGTTCTCTGAATCTCGCTACGTGCTGTAAGCGGCCCCCCGGGTGAAGGAGGGGAACTGGGTCCAAGGCAGAGTAATGGAAACTGCACATTTAGCTCTGGCTCCTCGCTGCCTCCCTCCGATATCTCAAAGGACCCACATCTTCTCACAATTAGCACCGCACGGAATAACATCATTAGCGTTTTTGCGTTGTGTCATTTATTTAGTGGTGCTTTTACAAGTTCCTTTTCTTGTTTTCGTCCTGTGTTTTTTTTTCTGGGGTTCTTTTCTTCATAAAATTCCTGCGGTGGTGTTGTCGTAATGTGGAAAGAAAAACAGAAAGATCCCAAACCGAGATGACAAATCTGTGAATTCAACAAACACTTCATAAAATGTTAGTCTGCTTTGTATGAGCAGATTGTATGGTAACATGGCTATCTCTGTGTTTATAACATAGTCCAGAGCTATTTCTGGCACTTCCAAATACAGTACCAGTCAAAAGTTTGAGTACACCTTCCACCTGAATTACAGCTAATCGGGCACTCCTTCCTTCTTCAGCAAGATAACAACCTGAAACACAGTGTCCAGACCTCAATCCCATAGAACTTGTATGGGACGAACTGGACAGAAGAGTCAAAGAAAAGCAACCAACAAGTGTCTCTGGGAATTGCTGCAGGAGAGCTGGGAAGATATGTCGGGTGATTTCCTGCTGTTTGTGAGGCTGTTATCACGTCAAAGGGTGGCTATTTTGAGGAATCCAAGATTCAATTTTCAATTCAATTTTCTTGAACATTGCTTTGATGTTCCTTTTGTTTATTATTACATGTGTTTTTTGACATTTTCAAGTATTCATAGAAACTTATAAGGTGCAAAACATTGTCAATTATGAGATAAACCTAGTTTCCAGCAGGTGTATTCAAACCTCTCAAGTCCTCTCTGCACTGGCTCCCCATCGCAGCACGCATCAGATTCTAATCACTGGTGCTTGCCTTTCAGGCAGCTAGAGGAACTGCTCCCCCTTTCCAACCAGTCACTCATCACACCCTACACCCCAGCCAGACCCCTCCGCTCAGCCTCCTCTGGCAAACTGACTGTCACATCCCTCCGGGCGCCCGGCAGTCGCTCCTCACGGTCTCACCTCTTCTCTGTCGCAAGGACCGCGGAATCACTTGCGATCTTCCGCAAGAGACTCAAAACCCACCTTTTCAGACTCCACTACCACTGAATTCTGTACATCTAGCCAATTGTCATCACCACTGCCAACTTGCTCAACACTTCTTGTATATGTATCCCTGCCTTCTCATTAAAAAAAACTAACATTTTCCTTCCCAGTGTTACAGGTATGGTATGCAGCTGCCTACTATGTCTATCGCTGTATTACTGCACCAATCTCGTGCACACCATGTATTAATGCACATCTTGTAAGTCGCTCTGGATAAGAGTGTCTGCTAAATGCTTAAAATGTAAAATGTAAAAATGTAGGTATCCACCAGGCTTAATAGGGTGCATGTAGAAAGCAGAGCTCAAAGCAATATAACATTAGCTGGTCATTGTTAATAATGCTAATGTAATTTTTCGCCAATCATGTGATTTACACGTATTTTAATTGGGTGGATTAGCAAGATAAGCTCATGATCCATCACATCTGTGGTGATACTGGGAGGCCTATTTTCCTTCATTGCTCATGTTTAAAGTGACAGAAAACAAAGGTTCTGGTCGGTAGATACCATGTAGTACTATGCATAAGAAGAGGTAACAGATAATTGCTTATTAACATAGATTCATGATGAAATAATATAGTGAGAACATTTATATAAAAAAATGCAAAATAATCATTTGTAATGAACACCTAAAGCAAACTTAACAGATACAATCTTGGGACAATGACGGCAATTTGCCAGTTTTCTCTTAATATTTTCCGTTCTCTTAAAATTCCCCATAATCCATGCCCTTATTATGTTAAAAATCACACCAGACTGGAGCCAGCCATGGATATAACAACTCCATTACATTGGGAACGTGGCGGCAGGAAGGCAGTAAATATAGCTAAAGGTATATCAGTCCTAAAACTTTCGAGTGCTGAGGATACAAGGGCATAATAAAGTATCAGAGAGTAATGGCTTGTTGCCTTTTCTAATAGCTCCTAACAAGAGAGAGAGTTTTACAGGCCCAATTAACATTAGAAATCTCACAGTATAAGCTCACTGATGTGACAGCTGGCCCCCAGTCCAGCACCCAGCCTATAAATGCCAAAGAATCACTGCACAGGATCTCTCCAGTTATTGTTTTCAATAAAACTATGGCCCAAACCATGGCTTCTGATTAATACAGTGGTATATGCAATAATATATCAGTTATTGATTCATTTTGATTCAGTTTGAATATCTATTGTTGTTTTCCATATTAAGACTTATATGGAGATATACTATAGAGATAATGACTCTAGAACAATAAGTCCTGAAGAAAAATCTAGAAATATATCGATCAATTATTTATGACATTAACTTAAAATATAATAGTATAACATTACATTATCATATAGTAGTGTGAACTGAATGTATGTGTTTGATAATTGTATTCAAGTTTGTTTCAATTGCTTGAAGGGTATACTCTTGAGTATGGGTTTTGAGTTGTGTTCAGGTGAACATGTTCTCTCCTACCGCTATCACAACAATGATGTATCTAAAATGCTTATGTAAACCACCAAAAATCAGCGCTCAACAGTGACACAGTTACAGTACCTCTGAAATGCAGATCTAAAATCCTTCTGACATCTTAAAAATGCAGCAACTTCTTAATGAGATTTAAGAGATTCAATTACAAAGTTTCACATATATTATCATACAGTTAGTGGAAACGACTCCATTGTGGCTCAGTTCACTCATCAAGCCAGTGGTTAGGGAGGGGTTAAATCCTGGTGGGAGGGATAACCTCTCCAATAAAGGACATACCCCTCAGTCTCTGCAGCACTCTTCAATGGAGTGCTCCACCCACAAGCTTGATGTTTCCCCAGCCAACCTTACTCCTTCATAATCTGCTACCTTTAGAAGGTTCAGGATCCACTCAGTGAATAAATATAGACTTTGTGACCCACCCCTACATGAAAATGTAACCTAACATCGTAATATGCAATAAAATATTTAAAAAATTGAACAGAGGTCAATATAACTGATACAGTACATGGGCCAGTTTGTCATATAGTATGATTTGCCAAATGAATCTTGACACCCACCTAAAGGTCCCAGCCAGTTAAAGAACTCACAGAGGGGGAAGAAGGTGGACTTGTGTTTGGGATGGCCATCTCCTCTCTCCAAATGTTGAAATTGTGTTCTTCTTTTCCCCTCAGAGAACTGAAGAAGTGTTCAAAGCCAAACACCGTGGGGGGAAAAAACAGCCCGTCTTCGTATCAAAACAATGCAGTGACAAAATCGCCGCGGTGGTGATAAGGTTGCCAACACGGGGAGTGCAAGGGAGGGTGGAAAGGTTTACACCGAAAATTGGTATGACTGAACGCCTTTCATTCAGGACGCTGATGCTATCAGCAAAGCAGATAAAGAGAAGCGTTCCATTAAAGAACAAATGCAGATAAACCGGGCCTTCCTTTCCAGCTCCAAGCGACAGCCAAGGGTGCGATAGAGAGTGGCGAGAAATAGAGAGCATTAAGAGATTAAACACCAGAATGGGGGGGGGGGGTAGGAAAGGGTGAAGTCTTGCCGCTTTACAAGCAGGGAACAACCCCGTGAGACAGCTCGGCCTGTGTTTGAAGAGCTCTCCAGAAGGCGGATGACGAGGCATCCAAGTTCGTGTGCGCTGCCAAATGCCGCTCGCTCATTAAATACCAGAAGCACCCCCCCACTTCGGAGTGAGACGGCTCCCAATTAAGAGAGCAGGAAATACCACTCAGTGAGCGCAACAATGAGGGCAGAGTCCTCGAGTGAACTTTACTTTTCGGTCTTCGGTCGACAACAAAGAAACTTAAATCTCTCATGGCCCCACAATCGCAAAGCCAGATTCCGTGATGAAAGGGCATTCATTTAGAGAGACATGCTGCTCATTTCAGGGTTATAAATGTGCTGTTAATTATGAATTTATAGTAATAATTCTTTATTATGAATTTAATATGCTTAGGTGCGGATACATTTCCCATACATAATGCATGCCAGAATTGTGCCCACAAAACACCAATACGGCAAATGTTACTGACTAAAGTAATATAATCTTATTAAAGCCTAAAGCGATTTTCGATTGACAGAATATCAAGCTGAATCTCAATATACATTTTTGGCTTCCTCTTTTTAATATTTTTTGGATGAATTGTTGACAGCTTTCTTTTGTTTTAATGTGTAAAAATGCTAGGGCGCACAACGAGAAGGAGAAAACTTCCTTCTCTCTCCTCTTCTCTCATCATTCTGTCTCTGATTGCTTCAGTTCCGAATAAAAGTTATGTCTCACGACTGCATGGTAAATGAAGCTTTATTTTGGCATAGTTTAAATTGATACTCAGCGCGCTCGTGTATTTTGACCTCAAAATGCATGCCTGGTATGCAGACTGAGTGCAGGTTGGCGGGTCTGGTAATACCACTCTGGAGGGAAAGACATCCAAGAGAGCTTTAAAATCCAAGTTGTGCAGACAGCATGAGCTGCCTACTTTACCTGAGCTGCAGTGGCATTAACAAAGTGAATATATCCTGCAACTAAACCTAAGCAAATCTAAATTCAAAATGAACCGACACACTTAACTAACTATGTAAACACACACAGCTGTGGAGACACTGTTACCACTAAGCGCCAAAACCACTGACGTCGTTAATGAATCTGGTGATGGCGGTCAGTTAAATATATTTGGGCAAAAAAAGATTGATTGCTGTTTATTCTTCCTCCATTGGAAGCTCTCTCTCTCTAACTCTGAAGCGGCCGACTGAATCGGGGGAGTTCCTCTGCGTTCTCTAAGGTGAAAGATTGGGCAACAGTGATCAGAGGGGAGGGGACCTCTTCCTCCCTTCCTCTTCCTCAGATCCCTGTATGCCAGTCCCACACAGTGACTTTAGACCTATGGTCTGTGGACCACTGGTCTATTAGCAACAGGCAATCCCTCAACCAGGGTCAGTGTAGAAGCCGGAGAGGACTGTTCCACTTATTCAAAAGCCATGCGTCTATGAGGCTCGGAAAATGTTCTATGCGGCTCTTGTTGAACTGGTTTCAGACTGCAGTGAAGCTAGTCCTGACCAATGCTTACACAAAAAAAGGCTTTGCAAGCATTCACAAGTTACTTAGTTAACTTACATTCTGAGTTACTTCCGTTTAGCCAAGAATTGACAGCGCTAATTTCTGTCTAGACACTTTCCAAGAGCCAAAAAAAGCAAATAAAATGTTCTGTCCCTTTCTGGAATGTCATTTGCCTGAGTCATAGCAAAGAGCAAATTAACTAGATATAAATGTGCTTTACAGAGACAGAGATTGTATGTGTGTCTATAAACATGTAAGTGTGGACAATTGAAAATGGTGTGATATTAACAGAGAAAGGATTCAGGAGGACAATATTCCACCTCAATATGGAATATTCCTCTCACCGTGAGGCATGCAAAACCTTATGAGCACAGATATGTGAGTGTGTTTGTATGCATGTGTGTGTATGTGGGTGTATATTTGGAATTTGTGTGTGTGTGTGTGTGTATGTGTGTGTGTGTGTGCGTGCGTGAGTGCATGTGTGTATATGGGTGCATGTTTGCAGTTTGTGTGTGCGTGTGTATGTGTGTACGTGTGTGTTTGTGTGTGTGTGTGAGTGTGTGTGTGCATGGGTGTGTGTGGGTATGTTTGGAGTTTGTGTGTTTGTGTGTTTGTGTGTGTGTATATGGGTGCATGTTTGCAGTTTGTGTGTGTGTGTATGTGTGTGTGTGTGTGTGTGTGTGTGTGGGTGGTGTGTGTGTGTGTGTGTGCACGTGTGTAGGTGGATGTACGTTTGGAGTTTGTGTGTTTGGCTGTGTGTGTGTGTGTGTGTGTGTGTGTGTGTGTGTGTGTGTGTGTGGGTGCATGTTTGCAGTTTGTGTGTGTGTGTGTGCGTGTGTATGTGAGATGACACCCTTAGAACAACATGGATTATACATGCCATGCTACCCATTAAAACAGCTGCATACTTTGCTTTATTCGATAAGCATACAGCAGTACCCTCACAGGCATGAGGTGCAGCTGTGTCGGCAGTACTCACATGTGCAGTGGCGGGACGGGCGTTGGCTCGTAGATATAGCGCCCCTGAGCATGCCGGTCGTCGATGGGCACCGGATGGTGGAATGCCGGGAAGAACGGAGGCGAGGCTGGAGACCGAAAGAGAGGGAGAGGCGGGGTCACACCCTCAGTACCATCAGGTCGAAGAAAGCACAGGCTCAGTCTACTGCAAGGGGGATCTCACGGTCCCTTTTTCCCAACACCATACAAGGGGCAGTGAACAACAATGAAAAAGCTTTGACTTTCTCACTCTCTACGGTCAAACTTACTGTATGGTGCTTAGACATTCATGTGTTTGCAGGTTTTGCAGTGAAACAAGTCTTCATGCGTTTCAGCCATTTCTAAAGCTTGATCCAGATGCGAAACACGCGTGTGAGACTCTGCAGTCGCTGTAGCTCAGGCGTTACCAGACCCAATCCGGCTCATGCATAATACAGAACTACAGCCACATGACCATCACAGAACGGACCGCTTGGGGACCGAGACAAGAGAACCACTCGACCGATGCCTTAATGGAGAGGACGAGGTTGACCGGGGAGCGGAGAGGTCATGCGACGCCGCCGTGTCTTCTGCGTGTAAACAACTGGGTCGCGGGTGCCAGCACTTTGAGGGTTGCCAGAGAGAGAAGCGCCGGACAGCTGTTTCCACTTCTGTCCGTCTGCGAGCCCAGGTTCCACGCGGAGCCAAACACGGCCCCACTGCCGCGAAAAACACTGAAGTTTTTATGTTCCGTCCTGTTCGGTTTACTTTGCAATTCGTCGTCTGGCTCGGCCCGTCGTGCTTTTCTGCTAGCACCGCACATCAAACGGACAAAGCTCTATAAACATTAGCATGTGGGATTACCGTCGAGTCACTTTTAATCAAAAGGATTGTATGCAACGCAATTGCACTTCGTCAAATTGCAGATGATAATACAATTGATAAATAACTAAAAAAATATGTCTTTTTTGTGTGGGGGGGGGGGGTTTCCTTTATGCACGCCGCATGACATTGAAACTCCACTCGGAAGCGCTGAGTTTCTGTTTGCGTCGGGTTTAATCAGCGTGTGTCAAACAGATGCTGCCTTGAAGACAGAGTGAATTAAAGGTGGCAGACACGGAATCTCTGCTCTAATCTCTTCCAGTGAGGCAAAGAAAACAAGGAGGGAAGTAAAGAGCCAGTGGTGGAGGGAGACGGAGAGACTGTCTCAGGCTGTTTAGATCAGACAAAAATTAAGATGCCCCACCTCCATCCCAACATACACACACACACACACACACACACACACACACACGGACCCTCCTCAATCACCAGGTCTTCCCCAAGTTGGGTTATTTACCCTGAATCCGCCCTCCGGATCTTCCTGCTCCCGGTAGCCCCAGCTGTTGACAAGCCCTTATTTGAGTCATATATGGCAGTTTACCTTAACAGCCCCTATATAAATAGACTCTGCCACCTATTTCAAACACACAGAGCGCTGCCAGTGCAGAAAAGGCAAATAGCCTGTGTCACTCAAAGGAAGTTAAACAGAGCTGGGGAATGGGGGTGGGGGGGGGGAGGCCTGGGAAGAACTATCAGCTCTCCTTCAAAAGCAAGCAACCGGCTCACAACTTTCTTTCCTCCATTTTTTTCGTTGTCTTTTCAGAGTGTAAGGGCAGCTCCATTGAAGACCACCTTGAAAAAAATGCTCCCAGACACCCAATTGCCACCCCCGGTATTGAACCCCGGTCGCCATGGCCAGCGTCGGACGTTGAAACCACTTTATACCCAATTTTATACCCACTGCAGATACTGTACTAGAGGACTGCACAGCCAATGCCAAATCAACCAGAGGGGTCACTGTTGAGCAATGAAATGGGGAAGGCCCTGCCAAATGAAACCCTTCCTCCCTGGACAACCTTATGGCCAATTATGTCACCCCTCGGCACTAATGGCCACAGTTAGCACTGGTAGGACTCAGATCTGACTCATACAACTGCAATAAGCACGAATCTGGATGCATCATGTGTGCAGCCTTTCTGTGCTGCAGCTGTAAAAATGGAAAACCTTCCCTCTGTAATCAAACCCCCATTTCTTTGTGCCTTCTGCCATACCCCTAGCCAGTGGTGTATTCCCACTGTCTGGCCAATGGTGGAATTCTATTTTACATTCTTTTAAAGATTTTTCCAATTTGGAATGCCCAATTGTATTTGTAAGCCGCACTGCAACCGCCACTGTCAATTCAGGGGAGTGTAGACAAGCACGCACTCTCCTCCAAAACACCTCCTGATGTCAGCTGCTGCTTCTTTTCACATTGGCGTTCACAACTGCACAGACATGAGTTGGAGGAAGACAGACAGACTATGGACACCCAATTGACCAGTGGGGGTTGCTGGAGTGCAATGACACATGGACAACCCATGTGACCGAATTCCTCCCTCCCTGGGCAATGCTACCACCAATTATGTGCCACCCCAGGGCCACAGCCCGGTCTGGATTCAATACAAGACCATGGAGCTCATCCGCACACCAGAACAGTGCCTTAACAGGATGAGCCACCCAGCAGCCCCCAATGAGTTCTCACCTTTTTTCACCACTTCCTCTGAGCAGGCGAAATTCAACGTCTGTTTTAAGAGGGGCCAATTTCTTGCTGTTGGTTTTCCTCAGGCTACAAGGCCACAGAAACAGGGCCATTTCAGACATCAACAAGCATTTATTGCGCTGTGGGGGAACGGGCAAGTAAAACGTCAAAGGGCCAGGTTCAACTTTTGCCAGACCACAAATGGAAAACTATAAATCCGGCGTGGTTCAGATGGGAATCAGCAAGGGCTCTGGCTCATACAAATCTGCAATCAGGAAAATGAGGAAAGCTGCACACTTGCTCTCTATTATACCATTAATTAGACTGGAAAAATACACATGGTTTTGGCACAAGCAGGTTTTGGCATACCCCGCCGAAGGCGAACCCTGATGAAGGCACTACTCCTGCTGAAATCTTGATTTCTGTTCATCTCAATAATGACAAATCGCAGTGCAGGAAAGCAACTGAAAAGTGTGTGCAACTTCCTTTATTGCCCCTTATTATGAGTCAACCGGCTGGTCTGTGTCTTGTCCTGACTGGATGCACGTCCTCCATCTCTTGGATTTGTACTAAAACTGCACTGGGGTCAGTCTGTGATGAGAACTAATGCCACAGACTTGATTTCAGCCCAAGGGAGAGCCACATAAAGCAAAGACAGGCTTTCGCAGGCTAACACTTAAAAACAAAGTGCTTTTGTCTAGAACGGGCGCACATCCAACTGAAAACTTTCACTGGAATTCATCTTCAAATGCTTTTTCAGTTCAAATGGATTCTATGCTCTTATGCGATACACATGTTAAATGATAATTGTTATGGAATGGGATGATCATCTTTCAGAAAATGGCCTTGTGCTCTTTATACAAGTGTGCATATAACTGTGCGATGGTTTAATGGCTGGAACAAGGAGACCATACACTGTATATTCAGCACCCTCCAAAATAATTCACACCCTTGATAAAAATAAAATTAGCAAATTATATTCTTTTATACTAATACAATTGCTCAGAGAAAAAGTAATTTTGTTTAACAAGTTATATTTTTTCCCCAAAAAAGATGCGTGAATGCAGAGTGGGGAGTGGGACTGTGGTGCAGCAAGTAGCACTGCTGCCTAAAACCCTACAGGGCACATGCCAGAATCTCACATGGCCCATCCTTTAAAGAATGTCAAGTTCAAGTTCAGCTTGCAACCGCAAACAAAAAGTTGTTACAGCGTTCTTTTTTAGTCTGTAGAAACTTGTCAAAACCTTTTGTTCTTGTGATTTTGTCAGGTCGCAAACGTGTTCTTAAAACTATTTTCCTGTGGAAAAAAATGCATAAGTGTGATATGGGCCTGTTAACGTAGCTGAAAAGTTGGGGGTGGTAAAAAAAAAAGAAGAAGAAAAAAGAAAGTTTTAAAAACAGCTACAACGCTATTATTCACCGCAAACTTGGTGCATTGTTGTAAAAGTCAGTAACACAGTAAAACATTGCGCTTGCTGGCGTGACGTTCAAAATGGCTTTCCTCTGCCACTTGCGTTGGGCCGAGAGATCAGCGCGGGTATTCAACACGCGATGGCACAGAGCGATTGACCCGACCCCTAAGTGCACTAAAAAAGATGTGAGGGCCCCGAGGCAAAGGAAAAGGCAGGAAGATGATTTACAGACCTGCGCTGTTTTATGTTTCCTGAACATCTGGACTTTACAAGGGGACATATACAGACTCTTAAAAGACTTTCTCTGTTTAAACTCAATCGGTTTTTTTTTTAAGTTCAAAGCGGAGATGTTTGTTTGAAATGGTTAGGGGGTCGATCAACCATTAATTGTCAAGATCTTTACAAAAAAGACGGATAAGATTACAGGGATTAATTAGAGAAATTCTTCAACTAAAGACAACAAATCTAAATACTGAAGTTGAAGGGTTCGGGGGGGTGGCAGGGGGGTCAGTGTATATTTACATTAACAGTAGGAATTTGTGAATGGCTTGGCAATACAGTGAAATTGTAAATACGGCAATAAACATACAAGTCATTTACTGATCCGCAAAGAAAGCTTTAGGCATATACCCTTGAACCCAGACTGGTGTTTGCTTATGTTAAACCTAAAGCTGTCTCAACATGTAAATTACGCATTTAACAACAGTTTTTTAAACCCAGTAGGAGCCCCTGTTGGCTTAGGCATGTTTTGCTTAATTGCAGACCCAGTGCACTTTGTGCTTGATAGCCTCATTACTTCTGCATAAATTACTCAAATGCACTTGCTGAGCTGGGTGTTGTACGATAAGCAAACACATGCTAAGCATTCATAATGGTAGCGTTGGAAAAGCATTACTTAAAGTGAATTATAGCACTGATAATCAAGTGAGAAACAATGGGCAAGAGTAATTGAAAATGCAATTAAAGGAGAAAGCAGGCTGAATTCAATACCATATGCTGTGCCCAGGGACTTCAATCTGTCTACAATTCAGCACTGAGTGACATGCTGTCACATCACAAGTTTCCCTTCCATTGAAACCGATGAATTGATATCTCCCTGTTCCTGCAATTTAATACCTGTTATAGCTGAGGAAAAATGAAAAAAATTTAAGAGGAAATAAAAAGGAGACATACGTTAAGAATGAAACGACTAGACCATTTGACCAGAATGGTTATATTTTCTTTAGAGTTAAACTAAGTCCTTATCTCCTCTTTTTAATGATTACCAATGTGCTCATGAGGTAAGCTCCATCAGCTCCCATTGTATACAGGCCAAGTAGGGGTGGATAGAATGAGCGCTGGTTGAGTCTCACTATCAATCATGACAGTCCATATACACAAGCATGCACGGACTATGATTGATCTTACCATGTATGAATGCACACAAGTCGCTCTGGATAAGAACGTCTGCTAAATGCCAAATGTAAATGTAAATGTAAATGCATATATTGGGCCTCAAAATAACACAGCTCTGCTCCTAGGGGGATGTACTGGAGAGACAAACACTCCCCTGACTGTGTCCACACCTTGCATAGAATGTACCAGAGTGAAAGTTATTTCTCCTGACCTCCCCAGATCGGCCTTTCCTTTGGGAATCATAACACACACACACACACACACACACACACACACACACACACACACACACACACACACACACACACACACACACACACACACACACACACACACACACACACACACACACACACACACATAACACAGAAGAGAGAGATGGAAATGCTTCCGAGCACACGCTTTCCTCCCCTGGTCAAAAATGTTGAGCTCCACCCATGTGGATATTCTACTTTGAGTGATTTAAACAAACCTTCAGCGCTGGATTCCTGGCCTCCAAGATTTTTTTGCAGTCAGTCATTTGCTCAGTTTTCCGCGGCCCAAACAAGTTAGGGAACGTGTGTGGATTTGTGGTATGTGGACCAAAAGCTGCCTCTGACACAGCACAGAACGATAGCTCACTGCACGCTACTTGTGTTTTTTGGTGTGGTTTTTTAACCAGACATTTTGTTTTCTGGAATCGTATTTGCAAGCCCCATCCTCAGCTACTAGCTGCTGCTTCTTTCTTCGCTCTGCAGTCCACACTGCAGCGCCATCACTGTGTCAGAGGAGCACACTTGGTGTAGTGCCAACTGGTGTTTCTTCGATAAGAGGAGCCGTTCTTATGCAATGAGACAAGGATAACCCAACCGAGTTCTACCCTCCTCCCCCAGGTGACACTAATTACTGGCAGGGTCAGAGGTCAATACCATTGAGCAGACGTATGCCATTTAGCAGACACTTTTATCCAAAGTGACTTACAGAAGTGAAGGCATTTTTTTGTAAATGTGGTCCCAGTGGGAATTGAACCCACAACCGAAGCATTGTCAGCACCATGCTCTACCTACCAAGCCACACAGAAGCACCTGACGGTCCTTGTTTTTGTTTTTCGTAACACCTGTAACGCAGCCTGTAAAGTCAGAATTTCATTCTCTTTTTTTTTTTACTCCAGGAAATTGTGAAATTGTGTTCACACCCTCCTCTTCTAAAACAGAGGGATATAAAACAATAAATGAATCAGTGGGCCGAGTGTATGCACACACAGGTCAGGCCCTCTGGCCAGGTTCACACTTTTACAGCCAGTCTCCCGTAAGGACAGTGTACTGGGGAGGGAGGGCCTGTTTGTGTGCCCTCCTCTCCACAAACAAACAAGAGCATGTTTTAATGCATTTCAATGGCCCCCATCAATAAACTATTCAAATAACCCCAGGGCATGCAGAGAGGGAGGAGAGGATGCATCTCCACTTCCCACATCACAATAACTAAAAATAAAATCACAAAATGCAAACCTCGTCAAATCTCTGCAAAAACTCAAATCTGACCTTTTACTGGCCTGTCATGCAGAGTGCTGAACACGTGGCCTCAAGCTGTCGATGGCAGGAGGTGGTTCTTACACTGGGTGTGGAAGCTGGCTGTTGCTGTTGTTGTGGCTGCTATACTAAAAAATGTAGTGTCACAGCCAGATGTGTCACAAAAGTCATATTCACAGCCACATTTTGTGTGGTAGTGTAATGACTCTCTCCCGCTCTCTCTCTCTCTCTCTCTCTCTCATTCTCCTCCATACACACAATAGGAAAGGAAGAGTGCTTCAGTAACAGCACATTAAAGACTACTCCACTGATATTGTTCTAGACATATTGATTGGCTCTGTGAGTAAAACTGTCAAATTGTTTTCGCACAGTTATACAGAGTTAAAAAAGGATGGGGGTAGTTCATGGCCATAGTTCACCCCACACGTTTGTACCGTGTTTTGAAAAGTGTACCTGGCACACAATTCGACAGGTTCACACTGGCTCTGAAAAGGTAAAAAAAAAACATGCACACTTTATTTTACAGCTCCAGATGTTTCACATCGCTTACATCATAAAAGAGCATTTAAAGAATTTGTCGATGATAAACAGCCTGGATGAAAGGCCAGAGATTCCTATGGAGTGACCCCCCCACTCTTCACTCTCCTCATCGTCACGGTGACCTGACAGCCAGGTGCAGCGGGGTTGCTCAATGGGCCCATCGGACACAAGCGTGCAGAAGCTATGATCAAAAGTAATCGGAGCAGAGCCTGTCTTTCAAAAAGGAAGTGGAGCATCGGGCACAAGGCCCTGCCCAGCACCTGGAATGAATTTAAGGGGTCACGGCATGCCAGGGACATGGGCATAAGGGACGGGCACTAATTTTCACACCTTAGAGGCCCTAGATGCGAGGGCCAATTCCCTGTTCAAAGATACAAGCAGAGGCATTAACAGTAGTGCTTTGCTTGTATTGTAGCTCTGTCCTTGTGGTTCTGTTCTCTCTCTTTGAGGCCCAATGTTCATGAGACCACCTGAATGAGAAAGGTTGTAACTGTTGGAGCTATGAGAGCGTGGAGAGCTCAAGCTAATGGCCTAAATGAATTAAGGCAAGTGGCACAGGCTGAAATAATGCACTTTCCATGACCCCTTCCCAGATGAAAAAACTCTGGCCCAATTCACAGCCCGCCCACTAAGATCAAACCAGCCACCACAACTGATCCTGGTTCAGGGTGAGCCAGAGTAGCTGGAACAGGAAATCTGTGAGTCTCTTGCCCTTAAATGAACCAGGAAGCTACAGTTTTTCTACAGTAGCACTCTCCCTTGCCTAAGTCTGTTTACAGTATTCAGTCAATCCTTAACCTACAGTGTATATCTATATCCACCTCTCTATCTGTTATCCTCTCCCGATAACTTTATTCCGTTCTAACTTCTATCAATACTCTTCTTCCTTCCTGTCAGCAGTCTCAAGGAGGAGTGGGAGAGAGAGGGCAGAAACTGCACAGCGTGCATTTTTATCTGCAGGGTGATGAGTTTGAAAGCAGGCGAACACCTAATGGTGAGATTACACAGCAGGATCTGCCTCTTGCAACACATCTCTAGAGGAGAAGGACAAGAGCATGGCAAACCATCTTCATTGATCACCCAGTAACCCACCCCACACACTCTCACCCCCCCCCCCACATGCACACACTCACACTAACCCCCCCCTACACACATACACTCACAACCCCCCCCCACACACGCACACACACACACACTCACACCAACACCCCCCACATGCACACTCACACTCACCCCCCCAGTTCTGGTCTTACAGTGAGAGCAATACGTTTCTTCCCCAAAACAGGCCATACTGCGCCTCACCCAGGGAATAAGGGCCTCAGCTAAACCTGGTCACTCTGTCCACAGCCTGCTGCTTATTCATAGTTTAACTTGGAGCTGAAAAAACCCCCATAAAAAGCCATAAAACCTGAGCTCCCGTCGTGCCCTCAGCTCCCCTGAGGTCTGAGCTGCGGCCAGACCTCTGCGGTGCTCGCGAAGCTGAGGAGCTCAGTGAAAAACAAATGAACGAAACGACTAATGAATCAGCCAGGCCCCTGTAACTGTGGTCACGAGGTGAAAGTGCACCCTCGAGTTGCAAGCCTCACCTGAAACGCCCCAGTGAAGTCTCTGCGCTGTGTGCAGACAGTGGAAGGAGAACAATGGAAAATAACAAATAAATGCACACAATGTAAAACATTGAGTGTGCATGAAGACATTATAAAAGAACAAATTCATGTCTGCAGTGCACAATATCACATGAATGTGTATGGCACAATAACACAATAAAAAATCTATGAGTTAAATGCACATTCACATTTTTGCACTCAATGGTATGCCCTGCATGCCTGAACTCTGCAAAGGAACCTTGAAGGACTACAGAGGAGTCTGACCTTCAGAGAGGCATCCTAATCTCTGACAAGGAACAAAATGCTAGAAACTTCCAAAAGAAAAGGTTTCCACAACCCAAAAAAACACAAAGAAAGGGGCCGCACCGATCACGATCTAAAGCCAAAGAGCACCTGTTTTTTATTCCCTCTCAACATGAGGTGTAAGAATAGTCATGCATTTATAAAAACAAGCGATTACTCTTGTTCTTTTGGATAGTGCAAACTTTTCCTTTCAGATGTTTTCACCATACAGTCATTTTTATTTTTTAAACCCACACTAATCATGCGTAAACTATTTCCAAACCATTTTTTGATTGAGTAGTCCCTGCCTGACAAATTCCTACCAATTCAGTGAAAGCAGAACATGTAATCTCTGGGTATGGGCAAGCATTTCAGAACCAGAGGATGTGGGCTGCTAGCGTGTGGGCGCTACACAATGTCCTCTACTAAATAGAAGGAGCAGTATGGAATACTTGCGCTACAAGCTATTGACACGTGACACTGCTACAACCAGGAAACAAAGTATTTTGAATGAAGTATTTTCTTCAGCGGTTTAAGTAGGTCCCCTGTGATAACGACCGGCGATGACTCACGGTAGTGGGAATCCAGGTACCCGTTTCGGGGGTCCATGGGGAACAGTGTGCCGAGGTAGGGAAAGGCGTGGTCAGCCAAATGGGGCAGAGAGCCATGCACTTCCTTCTTCACCAGTGGGGGGCGCTCCTCGGTTGAGGTGGACGGCTCGTCGCTCGGCTTGCCAAAGGCGGCGCCGGCGGCAATGGCGTTGCGCCTCTCTTTGTGGTGCGGGGGCCCAGGGCTCTCATTCTCTGTGGGGGAGGGAGGTGGGGATAGACAAAAAAAAGAGTCTCATACACCTGCGGTAATACATTAAACTCTAATGCAGCTTCACATCTGGAACATACATCTGGTTCACATATAGCCGTTGTACAGACAATTCTCTATTGAAGGAGGTTGATTTCTGGGGAGTGAGTTTTCATTTTGGTTCCAGAATTGAAACCTGAATAGTCCTATCTGCATAGGGAGCGCGGGTTTGGAGAGACTACACTGAATTCCTACGATTTGAGATTACAATGACATATCCTTTCCTGAAGTAATTGCAAAATGGGACCTGTGTTGGCCTTAAATCAGGATTGTGGACTGGGATCTGAAGATCTGAAAAACCAAACCACACGTCACGGATAACACACGCATCGCAAGCACATACACCACATGTCTGCATCACACATGCTCATCGCATACATACATAGCATGCCTGCATGACACGCTTGCACACCCAAGGGCACTTTGACACCCTTCCAACAGCTGAAAGTTCAATGCTCCGGCCGACATAAGGAATAACTCAGGTTGCATAGTGAGCTGTTGCAGGGAGAGGTCAGTGAACTTCTTCTGTAAGAGCATTGTGGGTAATATGCTAAAATATTAAATCGTGGTCAATAGATGCACAAAAACAACAGATGCCAGAGTGCTCAATCTATACTCACGTCTTGTGCGACGTAACTCCAAGTGTAGGTGGCAAGGTGCTCTTTAAACTAAGCACACCCTTTAAAAGGAGAGAGTTTCTCCGTCCAGCGAAACACATCTATCTATCCTCCACATCATGGGGGCAAGCTGCATGCCAGAGGAAATTCCTGAAACTGAGAATCTTTTTTTTTCTAGCTCGGATTCCCAGAGAGATGACAGCTGAGCTTTTCTTGGCTTTTCTTTGTGTTAAGTGTCCTCATGGGAGTTATCGGGTCAGTATTTCTCCACTTCATTTTTCCCGGATAATCTCTGTACAGGTGCTGGATGGATAGGCAAAGGGAAGTGGGCAATTCCCTTGCACATGGGGGGGCTTATCTGAATAGGACTGTGGAAAGTCTAGCAGTGGCACCAGACCCTGAACGATCTTATCTAATCGATCTTTGCTGGCAGCCATACCATTGTTCACCCTGGTCCTGCTGAAGCTAAGCAGGTGTGGGCTTGGTTAATACTTGGATAGGAGACCTCCTGGAAGACCGCACACACTAGGATCTACTGGGAAGAGCATACACTAGGACAGGGTTCCTTCAAATCATGGTCCTCATGTGCAGGGCACTGCCATTTTTCCACCCTTCCTTTACCTAGGAGTCAGGTGTGAAGACACTCTGGCCAATCAAATGCATTAGTTGTTCAATTAACTAACTGAGAGAAAGGAAAACCAGGATTCGTGGGCCAGATTTGAGGAACCATGCACCAGGAGCTACAATGTCACACTTCATACACAGTAAGGGTGAGGTAGATCCACCTTTCATCCCTCTGATTGTGGATAATAAGCCTCTGGGGACATCAGTAATCCGCAATCACACTGAAAGCTGACATTTTCTCAAAGCCAGGACAGCACTGTCAGCTAATTCCATCACTGCACTCACAGAAAGCTATACCTAACTCACTGGGAGAGGGATTTCCCAATGGGGGAATAATGACACAATGAAAGGCACAAATGAATATGTCATCTAACACAAATTTGATTTAAAATTGTGCGTGCCTTTCCTGACAATTTAAAGAAGTCAAGCAGCCAGACTAGAGCCAGGGCAGCTCCACAATTGTACTGATATTTCAGACTCTACTGGAAACAGAAGAACAAACACATTGACAAAACCAATTCCTGCTCAGAAAGAGGAAGGAGAGAAGAAGAAAAGACCAATTGCTAAATTGTCTTTTTCACGCAAGGGCAAGTACTGTACATTGTAATATTAACGAGGTCTGGCCTTTTTCACCTGGTAGATTTGAGGAGAAAGAGGTGTAACCGTGCAGGCCAACGGAACGTGACTTTGTCACTGTGTGGGACACACACAAACCAACAACATAGTCTTTTAAATGCTAATATAATCACTGCTCAACCTTACCGCCATCACACTTCATAGTAAGCTGGTTAGAACTTGTGTCCTTTGAGGGAGTGGGTAGATTCATATGCGGCTTCCTGTTGTCCTGGCAACCTGTTACAAAGGAGCATACTGGGTATACTATTCCCATCTTGGTCATCGTTCTTATTATTAGTGGTCTGTCTTTGTCTAAAGCCAGTTCATTGAGGATAGGTTGTGTGCCGTGGCGGGGTTACGGGCAGGGGCACTCCGCTTGCCTTGGCAACCGGGCGAACACATAGCGAGATAGCGAGCGAACAGCCCCTCTCCCGGCAGACTCCAGACATCGCTGTTCTTGGCACCCAGCCAAAGGGCCGGGGGAGCACATTTGGGTCACAAAAACAAGCGAGCATTAGTGTAAGAAATAATTCTAACTCAGACTAATAATTGTAACACAGGATCCGGACCGGCACGCACCGCACTTGCCCATGTCTCTAACCACTGCAAAGCAAGAAAGAGAGCACTGCTTTCCCGCAATGCGATCAGGGGAATTCAACAGAACTTTTACTGCCATGTACGGTGATTTTGTTCCAATGTCTTTTAGTTTGGCGTTTCTGTGTGAATGAGCAGCTGGCTCATTATATTAAAAATGTAAAATTGTCAATACTTAATTTAATTAATTATACAAATTGAAAAGTAGCTTGAAACTGATTTTAGGTTCTCTGGCAAAAGTCAGGAATGATTTTAAAATGAACCCCAATTAAATTGTTTGGATGAATGCACCAAGCAGAAGAGCCACACAGCTAGCCCTTGCCAGGCTGATTTATTGAAAGCATCCCCACCCAATAACTTTACCTGGATTTATGTATCTCAAGCTAATGTACCCTTGAACAACAAAGTTCTGCTATTCGCTGCCACATTCAGGGCCCATGAACACCACCCCATTTGCCCTCCTGCGCTGTCTTGAGCCTGGTCTTCCTCCTCTCCTTTCCTCTCCTCTCTTCTCCTCTCCTCTCCTCTCCTCTCCGCTCTGCCCTGTTCTCGGTTATCTGGATCCCTTCTCCGTGTTTCAGTCTCACTCCCCCCCTCGCAGCCCCTGCCGACAGCTCCTCGGCACGCACAGAACCTGACCCTGCACAGTCTTCGGTCACCACTCACACGCGTGCTCGCCCTGGCCCACTCTGCTCCGCACGTACTTACACTCGAAATTCTCCCTATACCTACTCAAGCTGACTCAAGCCCCCCTCTTTCCCCTTGTCCTCTCCTACTGCCCCCTCCCCGTGTTGGTTGTACACAAAAAAAAGCCCATTAGCTCCCCCACCTCTATTCAGACAGCTCATTCCTGGCCAAGACACTAATCGTTAAATCAAACTGGCCCCTAAACAGGCAGTCCTCCAGCAGGCAGAAGAGGGGTTCATTATTTCAGCTTACGCTGAATTAAACGGGTTTGTGTGCTTTGTAAACAGTGGGCTGTTCGGGGACGACAGGCACTTGAGTTGCAAAGCAGTCTGAGGGTAGGGCAGGTCGCAGCCAGCTCTTTCTCTCCCTCTCTCCTTCTCCCTCTTTCTCTATCTGCTCCCTGCCTTTCTCATTCTTTGTTTCTTTCTCTCTCCCTCTCGCTCACTCTACCTCTCTCACTCACTCTCAACTTGTCAAGGGTCTGCTGTTCTTCTGTTGCGTTGAAGCAGCGCACACGAAGGCTTACTTGAATTCCACTTCTTTTTCTTGTTAGCTTTGCCTGTCTTTCCTAAACACAAGGGCAATGATCCCGTCTTCTAGAGACTGGGAGCTCTGAAACAATTGCATATATTAAGATACATTAACTTGAATAACCTATGTGTGCTTTTTTCTCTCCATTGCCTGAAAGCTCTGTCTAGAAACCCCAACTCAGCAGCAACCTCTCCAGGCCTCATCATTAACCTTCTAGAACTCCTCAACACTCCTTTCTCCTTTTGTTTCTTTAGCCTCCCCTATCTCAATTTTTTACCCCCGTGGTAGCTCCTGTCAGTTCTCCATCAGTCTGCGGGCCTGTCAAACTCATCGGAAAAACCAGAAAGCCAGACATCAACAGGGCAACGCGCGGAAAGAGACAGGACTCTCCGAGGTGGTTGGATTCCTAACATCTTTCTAAAAAGTGGTTAAACGCCTGGAGGCCATAAGATGAAACGGCTAATGGGGGAATTGGGAGCCCATTTCCTGCCCATCTTTCCAGGTTGAAAGCGAGCTCTCCTGCCTTTCATGTTTCAAAGTCCTCCTTCCTCCCGTGGTGTGAGTGAGGGATTCTGAAAAGGAGGAAAAGGCGGGGGGGGGGGGTGATTGTGCTCGCTGTCCTCCTGGTCACAGCTTATGTTCCTGGCTTTAGTATCTCTCGAGTCTTTCTCTGGTGGTGTACAATGGCAGCGTGTGCTCGGCTCGGACCCTCTGCTCCTCAGCCAGCCCTCATTAGACCCCAGCGTGCGGGACACTCTTTTCTGCTGTGAAACGAGGCTCGGATGTCCTCGTAAAGACACTATTTACGGGCCAGAACGGACACATGCAACAAATGACAAAATGAAGGCATACGCATGTCTCCAAAAAGTCATAAAATTATATAAACGAGGGACAGAATTGTATTTTTTTTACATTTTCCAACAGAACATTAATGTTTATTCACATGGATTTTTTAGACAACTTTATGTAGTATAGATATGAAACATTTACAAGTACTGTACTATATATAGCCGGATGAGAGCTTTCAGTGCGTGTAAAAAATGTTTTGTTTTTTTAAAAGAGACCAAAAATGGACATACAAGGCTTTTGCATAACACCGACAATATGCAAACTGTATTTCATTCTTGAGTTCTCTTTCTCTCTCAACAGACACAAATTCTAACTCACATCCACCAGAGGGTTCACGTCCACCTGTTGCATGATTTTCACTTAATCTGATCTGATTATTCGGCCCAATGTAACAAAATCCCATCTGTAACACTTGCAACACTTGGATCCCTCATCTCCATCCAAATACAATCATCTCCATTCTTCTTGATGGTGATCTGACAAACAGGGATGTCTCTATGGCACTAAGACACAATAGACCAAAACCAGGTCTGTATTAATATTTCTGGGCCAAAGTGTGGTAAATATGAAAATGATCTCCTCCATCAACCATGCCCCACAAAACCAGGCATAACATTCATAGGATCCAAAAGATTTAAACATGATGGGAGATATCCAGTGTTGCCAAAACTTTCTCCAAAATTTGAGAAAAACATAATGAATAAATATGAGACCATTGTACTGTATGATAAATATGAGACATTTTCCCATTAGTTTCACCCGCAGCACATTGTCATTTCGTCAAAAAATATACAAATTAAGTAGAATTGTTCCAGCATTAGTCAGAGGATAAAGCCTCTTCAGAAGGTAAACGCTTACCCCCCTTTGTCTGAACGATATCTGTGCAATATCTGATGGGGTCCTTTCATAAGTGTGTCCTACAAGGTAAACCTATAGTCAGCTGCCAAGTGGATAATGCAAATTACTCCAGCAGAGCTCCGTATAAATGCTGCATATGAGTGTGCCAAAGCGATACAGCTCATCTGCTCCAAAGAATCGGATCCAGGAAATCTGTTAGGATTTCTGTCAAATGTATCTATCGTCTTTGCATTCGCAGATCTGACAGATGTAAATAATATTTCTCTGACTTTCTCTATGTCCGTAGAATCCTTAACAGGTGTTGTCTAAGCATCAACAAGTAAGAAGCTATAAAAATGTGTCTGAACGGCCTCCCGCGTGGTCCAGTGGTTACAACGTCCGACGCTGGCCACGGAGACCGGGGTTCAATTCCCCGTCTCGCCAAGTGTCGGCTCTGGCCGGGAGTGCCACCAGGGGGGGCGGCGATTGGCTGTCCGCCCCAGGGAGGGGGGAGGGGAGCCGACGTGACGTTCGCTGCGTATAGTGGCCCTGTAGTACCGGGTTACGGTCGACGGCCTGCGGGTGCCGTCTCGTAGGAGGCGTCACTTCGCTTCGTCACTACCGGTCACAGGACTACGGCAGCGAACTCACATTACTAGGGGGGGATTGACGTAAAAATAGCAGGTCTAATTGGCTACCAAATTGGGAGAAAATGGGATAAAATCAGAAACAAAAAAAAAAACTAACAAAAAAAAAAATGTGTCTGAACAATGCCATTGGACCAAATAGCAAGTCAAAATCTCTCTCTCTCTCTCTCTCTCTCTCTCTCTCTCCCTCACCCTTTCCCTCCCACCAATCCCTTCCATGTATCAGTAATAAGGTTTAAAGCCCTGTGACCTGTCCTCTTGCTCTGACCCATCTCACCAGCAGATTCCAGCCATAAAACTCCAGTCATCTTTAATCGGCCCCGCTGCTCGGCCCACTTAAAATCCCATTCACTCTGCATTCCTCACACCACTCGCCCACCTTCCCCAAGCTGACCTTTTTAAAGCCCGCGCAACATTGTCATCCCTCTGCCTAAATATCGCTGGACTGGCTTCAATCAAAATCAAGCGCGCAGGCTCGCGTCGACAGGATTTTGTTTGTGTTCACAGACACCTTGATTTGATAATGATCTGATTGAACGGCGCATCTAACAGAACAGGAAATTACATTTCAGAGAAAAGATAATAAATCTGAGAATATTAAACAGGGAGAACGGGTCTGGCTGGACACATTAAGTAGTCAGTCCATGCACGTTTCGTTGGTACAGTGAACGTCCAGACTTTCCCTCGGTATGTTTTTAATGGAATGCCCCTGAACCCAAACCACTCCGGTAATGTTATTAGACCTATTAATACCTTGTACTGCGTTCAAGTATTAATGCTCTGTTTAGGCTCCATAAGTCTTCATGCCTGCATGGTTTACATTGCTTCTGGTCTCACCCATCACAAAAGGGAAGTTTCTCTAAAGCTTGAACAGTCTGTTTATTTAAGGCTTTCCAGAGGCCAGCGTTAACAGTGCGGTAGGCTAGATGCCAAGGGATTTCTTCATGCACCTTCTAGCATGATGTCAGTTATCAGATGGTCTTCCTTCAAACTCCTTAAGGCTTAAAACACACCCTCCGCGGGGATTTTATATCTGTGTGCAGCGTGTGGAAAGAGGGGCGTATTTGCTTTTTACATAGGACCCTTTAATAAGGAAATGCCAAAGGGTGCTTCAAAGAGCACGCTGGAGAAAAGTCATTCACATGCAATATGAAATGGAATGCTAAAAATGGAAAGGCAATACAAGGAAATAATATTTCACTGAAAGGGCAGCAGTGAAATTCTGATGCACGGAACAAGAATCTGAATGGACAGATATGTCCATTTATCTGTCCCGTATTAGTTATTTATTTTAAAACAATGGTCTTTCTAGTTTATTTAAACGGCATTCCAAAAAGGCAGCCTTTGTGATATTTCAAGGAGAAGACAAAACAGCTCTGGCCACTCTTGGAGGACAGATAGGAGAATACACTCAACAGAGGGCACTTTGGTCAGAAGTATTTCTCTGGGCCAAAAAACCCTGTGGCACTGCGGGCACTCCTGCGCGCTGTCTGCAACTGATGCGACGCAAGGCTGAGCAGATACAATGCTGGTGCAAAATCCCCAAAAGGCACGGTCCGGCCTTCAAAATAAATGAAGATTCCTGTCTTTAGAAAACCCGACTCCACGTTCCCACTGCAGATCCCACAACTCCCCCCCACATTAATCTGAAAGCATACATTTAAAATAGAAATTATGGCAGAACGGAAAGGCCCTCCCTAAAAAAGTGGTGTGGGAATGCAGACCAGTACGGCCCCCGGAGACTGCTAAGACTGTTCCAGACCCTGGAGTTCCCTCGAACCCGCGTTGTCAGATCACGTGCACTGCTTGGAGTGGCGCCGCCGTGCTCCTGGCAGACTGGGCCGCCCGTGCTTGGTTCACCAGTACCAACCCTGGGCCTCTCCCACACTGCGGACCCACCCAAGGCAACGGCCTGTAACAAAGACTCTATTGAGGAGATGGGAATGGAACACGGGTGTGTTCCTGCCAGGGCTGCAGTGATGTTCAGTTGCCAATGATGTCATAAAGGCACTTGACTATAACTCATAATGAGAGTCTACCCCCCCGCGCAAAAGAATAAAACATGATGGAAAATAACACCATGGTATTACTCTTATACACACACACACACACATACACACTTTCACAAACTCGTACATATATACCCACACACAAATACACACTTTCACAAACTTGTACATATATACCCACACACACACACATACACACTTTCACAAACTTGTACATATATACCCACACATACACTTTCACAAACTCGTACATTTATACCCCCACACACACAGATACATACACATATTCACAAACACACACATTCACAAAAACACACATTTATAGTATACATTCAACATGTACACACACATGCAGTGTACACATACACATGCACTGACAGACCGATACATTGTAATAAAACTTGTAAATGTATCATATGGCAAGCCCAGTGTGGGGCATGATTGAAGAAGGAGCACAGCGCTGTGTGCATTCTGTGTGAAACTTTGCCCTGCCACCTGGTGTAACAGATATAAGAACCACTGCTGTGACAATAAAGAAATGAAACGTATCTGTTTCACACCATTGAGAAACTACTGGCTGGTAAACAAATGAACACTGTTAGAATAATAGCTCCAAGAGACTCAAGGAAGTTGCTATTTTGGAGGTACATGAAAAGAGATGCGGTCATCGAAACTTTCTGTGATTCCAAGCCGACAAATTATGACCCTATGAGTTCCACAAAAGATCCAAAGAAACCGGAAGGCAAGATATCAGAAATGGGGTGTTCTAATTACAGGGCTACCTACCAATGTTTACCACAAGAATGGGAGAGGTACGGAGCCAACTCGGCACGACACTTCAATTGGGCGCCTCAACTTCTTCGCCTCAACTTGGGACTTATAATTAAATAAAAATGCTAGCTTTTTTCTTCTTTCTCCAAACACAGTTTGGCGAGTTAAGCTTGCCGATTATATTTATACATTTTTGCACCTGCAACACTTACGACACAACAATTACGAAAGTCCAAAATGAACTAGAGCACAAAAATACCTGAAAAGACTTTGTCTACGCTGCACAACCAGATGTTTTACAATGCAAAGATGCAGTCGGTGTCTTAATCGGGAAGCGTGATCTCCGAGAACCTAAAAAGGAGCCCTCCAGAGAGGTTGCTCTGTCTTCAAAGAAACATTTTGCACTATAAATGAACAACTATGGCATCGATAAAGATGAGGTAGGCTTTGATGTGGGTTCAGGTAGTCCGACAGCTAACCGAATCACTCAATAGCTACGCTCATTCTGCGAACCGTTCCCACATAGTCACTGCTGGCCATATGAGTTCAGTCAGATTCATTCTGAAAATCAATCCTTGTAACTTGGTGTCAGGTATGTGACGTACATCTCTCATCTCTCCTTATACATACAGTGAAATGGATCCTCTCATCCCTCTTCTGTCTTCCCCCTTCCCCCGTGAAAATATCTTCAAATCAAACCCCACATTCCAATGTTTGATTCCAATGTGCTCTTTCGAATCTTTATTATTTTGAATATCTTTACTCAAAATTTGCTAAAGCACAGTTACAAAAAAAAAAACACTAACAAAAAAAGAAAATAAAGGAGAGAGAGTAGTAGTTTTTAGGGCCCTAGTCATCCTGCAACGAAAGCTTTGTACAAGTTCACAACTGAACTACTCCTGAACTGTGGGAAGAAGAGCTAACCATAAATACACTCAGACACCCACCCATATACATATACACACACACGCACACTTGTGCACATCCGCATGCACAAGAAAAAAAACATACATTCCACAAAACATGAAAACATGACTGGGAGCAAATATTAAAATGTTGTTTGACAGTAAATCATTGGACACTTTTTTCTTGCTCCTTGGTCACAGCCATCTGGCGAGTCGCCCAGCTGCCATTGATTGCTTTCATCGAATGTGCATGAGGTACAATGCCCCTGAACCTGTCCTCTAAATCTTCGCTTGCCCTGCTCAATCCATGTTATACTTCCCAATGTGGTTCCAGGCAGGGCCGTCTTTGTGGGGGGGGGAACCGGAGCAGGCCCCGCCCTTCACGGGAAGGGGAAAAATGAATGAATGGCTGTTATAAACAATGGTTGCTAAGTCTATGATGTCATCGCGTTAACAGCTAGGCCCCTCGTTGGTTGACTCGCCCCGTGCCCCGCCCGCCCTTTGAGATGGCCCTGGTTCCAGGTATCCAAACAAATACATGTGTAGTGATAATGAGGCATGCCCACACAGGCACACAAACTGCATAAATGCATATTCGTTAGCAAATGCAACCATCAATTCAGAAGACACAGACTTTGTATTTAAGGTGTAGGACCAAACAGCAAAGTGAAAATCTCTTTTTCTCTTCCTTCCTTCCTCCCTCTCTCTCTCTCTCTCTCTCTCAATTTTATCTCTCAGGCTCTCAGTTGCAATCATCAATGTCATTCATTCAGCAGCAACCACCCACCACCAAGCAAAACCCAACCAACCATGAACTTTTTTCTCACATCCATCAACGCTTGGACTTTTCTCTCTCTCAGCTTTTTTTTTGGTAAACGATACAGTGATGAAGGCATTTATACAGTGTGCGGGCATGGCCGGGTTTTCTCTTTTTTTCCTGGAAGGCAACAAAAGAATCTCAAGACTTAGTGGTCCACCTGCCGGGCGAGTGATGAGGAGTGGAGGACAGGCAGTGCCGGCGAAGAAGTGAAATGAGCGGGGTGGCCATTTAGCCAGCCGAGGGGGAGCGTTCTTTCTAGGCCATGATTGAGCCAGAAGTGAACTAAAAAATTTCTGAACTTAGTGAGAGAGGAGGGCCACTAAGAGTGGAAGAGAGAGAAAGTAAGAAAAAGAAAGGGAGAGACCTGACATTTAGAGAGGGAAAACCGTGTTTTTGCTTGTTTGGCAGTGGTATTGTTTTCGGTCTCATCGTCCCTATGGGAAATCCGGTAATCCACTCACTCAATAGTTACAGAGGAAATAATATTTTCCATTGGAGCATTCAGCGTCATTGACAGGACTAGGAGGTGTGCTGTCTGACATCTGAATGCACAACAAAGTCACTAAGTCCCACCCACCTCCCTCCACCAGCCAATTTTGTCCCTAAGATTCCAGGCAAGTGTGCCAATGAACACATGAAGCAGACAATCCAGCACAGGCCTCAGTGCAGTTTGGAGAAGGACTAGGAAAACACTAGGAAACAACTGAAAGCGGTGCATTCTGGGATCCATCACTTTACTCACATTCAAATCCAACTGGCTTTTTTGTTGTCACAGAAGAAAGCACAGTAAAAAAAAACACACACACACAATTGACTATTTATGGAAATCAATGGTCTAATATTGAACTGAAAGTTCCTTTAAAAACTTTAAATTATTAGAGATTTTAAGTTAATTTAATTTTCACACATTTTCACAAAAACTCAGCATACTTTAACTCAAGTTCTAATACATGTACTAGTTTCAACTTCAAATCACAAAAATATAGTAATAAATATCAATCAATATTGATACCTATGCTATATTTGTAATTATATTAGGAACTAGTGTTTAACAATGCACTTTTACTTAGCAACCACATAGTACCTGAATAAGCCTTACTCTCTCAGTCATCGTGACAATAACTCCAATATCAACTCTACCTCACTCAGTACAACCCTAAACTTTCTCCCAATACAAAGTCTAATCACATATTAATCCTAAACTTATACAACAATTACACAACTTGGCCAACAATCGGAATCTGCCTAGTAGTTACACAGCACATAACTGCAATTACATAGTACTTACATATTTAATCTGAGTGTAATAACATAACTAATTTGCATCTTGACACAGAGACCGCAGTATATAAACAAGGTTTTATCTTTCTAAATGTAGTATTTTCCTCCTTTCGCTCATTCCAGAAGTGTGGTTGCACCCTTTTTTCTCATTAACCTAATACTGTTCAAATGAGATTACACGAAATATGAATGGAAACTGTCAGGATTGGTACCAGAAAACCAGGCGCGGACCCAGAAATGCAATAACTTATTTTATTGTGTAAAATAAAAAAACAGGCGATGGTCAGGCAGGAGTAATCAGAGCAATGCAGGGATCCAAAGAATGGTCGGGGACAGGCAGAGTTCGTTCCGGGCTTCAGGAGTATCAGGGGCAGGCAAGGCGTAGTCAGTGGGCAGGCGAAGGTCGATAACGTGAAAGCAGTCCAGGGAACACAGGGGGAAGCGGGAACGAGACTGAGATCAAGACGAACACTGGAGCACAAGCACGAACACAAACACAATGAAACAAAACGCAGGGAAACAGAGAAAACGCTGGAGAGTAGTGTAAGCATACGCAAAGCACAAGACAATCTGGCAACGAACATGGGAAAACACACAGCTTAAATACATTAAGACATAACAAGAAACAATCAGGAATAAACATGAATGCAGCTGACTGCAATCAGACACATGAGGAATTAAGTGAAAACAATAATACAATAACGAGACAATCAGGAAATGAACATGGAAAACGAACAGCTAACTACATCAGACATAACGAGAAACAATCAGGAATTAACACGAATGCAGCTAACTGCAATCAGACACATGAGGAACAGGTGAAAACGATAATACAATGACAAGACTGGGAACAGGTAGGTAAAAGTGAAAACACGGACCAGACAACCGGGAAAACATGGAATAAATGAAAACACCTAATTACGGGGAACATGAACACGAGACGTGACAGGAAACCATATGAATTACTCCCGTTTCTCCCATTTTCAACCCATTCTTACTTACACCCGCTATATTTTGCCCCAATGGTTCAACATTCCAGGGAATAGTTTCCTCCAGGAGTATTACTTTTGTCACATATCCATATTCTGTCAGCGCCGATCACATATTGATGTGAAAAGTCATAGCCATGTGGGTGAGAACATGTACTCTTGCTGGACACTCTGTATTCTGCTGGCCTGGTGTATTCTGCTGGCCTCTGAGCTGAAGCCTGGCCTACATCACCACTACACCACTGACCCTGGTTATTCTCTGGTTATTCCCATAGGGAAAGCGTACGTCATCACAAAGCCCAACTGGTCCCACTAGGCCAAGGGGAGACCCCTGACACCACGGCGGATAGAGATGCAATCGAGCTCCTCCACCAATGAAACCTAATCGCTCCCGGCATGGCTCAAACAAGATTTCTATATGGATCTATCTTTGGATCTCCCCAGCGGAGTGGGAAGGCCTGAACCAAGACCCATGCTCATTAGCCCTGATTGAGTTAGTCTGTTCTCAGTGCTTCATAATCCCCCAGTCTCCTCATACCGAGGTTAGGCTCTCTAGAAAGAGGAAAATATTCCATATGCCCATTCTGCTAAGCGGCCATTGCTGGCATTCCACAGCTGCTTACAATTACACACTGTCTGTAGTGGTGGTGGGGGTGTGCGTGAGGATTAAAGTGGGGGGTGGTCGATTGAGTTACACCTGATTAAAGGTTATGAGTTTGGACTGTGCAGTAATGACATCTGTAATCTATCTTATTACCTCACGAACAATGGGGTTTCTATTGCATCTTTAATGTACATCTCTTTACATAATCATTGCCTCAGTTATACATGGCATTGAAATCATATGCAATTACATCTATTTTGACTTTTTTTAATTGGGGGGGGGGGGTTTGGTTCTCTGGTTCTCTGATGTCCAAACTATATTTCAAGACACATGACTATAGTTTGACATTAAGATAAATTCATAATTTAATTTGAAACCTACCATTGTTGTTGTCCAAAAACCAACCAACTCAAACCAAAATTTTGATTCTGAAAAACAAAACAAAAATTCTATTTACTAGCACAAGATTATGGTCTAGTCACGTGAAATAATTTTATTGTTGAATTATGAGATATTAACAGTACAAAATAAGAACTTTCAAAATGGGTTAAAAAAAAACAGAACGGCAAAAAATGGATAAAAGGTTTTTGCATGACACCAATAATACATAGCTAATCTGTATTATGAGATGTGGGCAGTTATAAAAAATAAAATATTCAATGAAAAATACAGAAAAATACAATATACATATAATTACAATAAATACGTATTTACCATATGTAATGCAGTTATATATATATATATATATAAATGTTAATGTAAATAAATGATTGTTGTTGTTGTACCCAGGAAGTGTCATCGAATACAAATAAGAAATATACCATTGAAAGTGGCCTTAAATAAGATATCAACTGCAAAACAGATTCAACTACAGCCATTCCTGTTGAATAAAAAGAATATCAATCAAATATACACATATAAATATAAATACCACTCCTTTCAGCAAGGTAATTGTACAAATTGCTGTTTAGATGCAGCCAACTGTCAATTGTGACCATAAACAAGCCAGTGTGGTGGACTACCTAATATGAGACACGCTGTGTCTACAACTGTTTCCATTCGAAAAACTGTCAACAGTACTGAATGATGAAGGGCAGAGCGGGCGATTTATTTCCCATGAGTCCCCAATTTGCAACCCCACACTTGAGTCGAATAAATATTTCTGGGCTCCGACCCCATCAAAGAGGTACACCACAATTTGGAACTGGGAAACCTGTTCAGGTCTTGGATTGTAGGATGAAGACCTCAGGTTCATAATCTAAAAACAGCAACCATCGTGACTGTTCACCTTCAATATTGATTCCAAGTGTTTCAGAACAGAAAGTCGCCCCAGGCATGTACACATATACATTTAAAAAAAAGTTTTTTGCTTATGTTTATTTGCATTCGTTTTTCAGTATGTCCCTCTGTCACGATACATTTCCAGTCTCTAACAGCACGGGGTAATAATTGATGTTTAATGAAAGCTGACACAAACATTTAACCCCTCAGAACACTATTCATTTCATAGGCAAGGTTACAGAGGCGCCTGTCTGCTTTCTGATTTCTGCTGTCTAACTGTATCGATGGGATATAGTTATATTGAACGTGTAAAAATGTACTTCCCCGCTGTTCCCTAAACCCCTGCAGATTTCCAGGTCACCGGTACAAAGGCCAAAGCTACAGAAGCCATCGGTTTTTCGATTAACAGCGTCTAACTTGGCACACAGCAGAGAAATTGACATAAATATTATCCTCTCAGTTCCTTTGAATCCCGTTGACTTCGGGTCACATGGTCACAGGTCATGGTCACAGAGGTCCCTGATATTTTTCTCCTGCTCTCTGTTCTCTGACTGAGCCAGTAAAGCGTGGGTTTTGATGAAACGACACAAATGTGATACAGATTTTCCCCTCAATTCCCAGGTCGCAAGGTCAAAGGTTAAAGCCATGAGGGCCCCTAACAATTATTTTCAGTTTCATGTTTTTATCACTTACAGCATTAGTCTAAATTCCACTGGCATAATTCCCATCCTGTGCTTTTCATAAGGGTGGCTATCCGAACCACCAAGTTCCGTCTCGTATCAAATATTTCCTGTTTGGCAGGCCATGGTGATTCATGTTTACTTTGCCTTTTATTAAAGAACCAAAGTGCCCATCTGGGAGCTAGGGTCTGCTCCTAGGGATGCATTCCAAATGCCCCTGCCTGAAAATATCTTCTCATATGAACTGCAACAGAGCCAGCCATTAACTTCCTCCAAAACAGTCTGAAATGTCCAACTACAGACCTGACCTGACAACATAGCATCCTAAAGTCTACAGAGCAGGACACTCTCTGTAATACACACACATACTGTAGACACACACAAACACAAACGTACACAAACTTAGATAAACACACACACACGTAATAAGACACATACAAACACACACTAACACATGAAAACACACACAAATTCAGACAAGCGCACACACACATATATAGTATACAAATACACATAAAATACACTCGAGCACACAAATTCAGACAAGCACACACACACACACATACACACATACAGTGCCTCTCGTTCCTTTAGCTTTTATGAATATGTGCAGCTGCAATTCCAGTCACATCCATTTATTTCTTTTTTGCTGACACAGTTGTTCTGAGGAAGTTCTTTAAAAAAATGCTCCAGCAACTTGTGAATAATTCTGTGCTACACACAGACTGAAAGCTTCATCGTAATGGTCTGCCGGCAGAACAGCCTACGGCTACTTTGGAAATTCATTTAGCTTCATTTACGTATTTATTGCGGTTACTGTTTTTACGATTATTAATGCTTAGAAATAAAGCTTTCATTAATCATTATTTTAGAAATACTGTAGGCAAAGAAAATGGAAAAAGAAAATGGCTCATCGTTATAGTAATGGCCTCGTGGACTGTTTTCTGTTGTTGAATGAAACAGTAACCTTTACTAAAGAAATGAATTGGGACCAGTTGAGTCCTTCCAAACAAACACTCACTCTGGGCTCCTGAGTTGCGTATCTTAACAGAGTGATGCAGCCTATTGTTCAGATAAACTCCGGACTTTGCCTGAGCCAATTATGGCCAGGAATACCTACCACGGAGGCAATTGGCCTCCACCCAAGGTGGGAGGGTTTCAGTTGGCAGGTTATCGCCTGAATCATTGCTCAATAGCAACTCCTCTGGTCATTCGGGTGCCCTTCGATCTTCCTGCACCAGCCGGGCGAATTGCGCAGTCCCTCAGCACAGTAACTGGAGAGCTCAGCTGGTGATTTGCAGAGTGAATAAAAGCGGGAGCTGGCTGCACGTCTTTAGCAGCATGTGAGAGCGGGAGATCATTTGCAGGGACGGATCAGTCCTACAGTTAAAATTGGGCAGAACTGGTCAAAGAATGCAGACTGTAAAACACTGACCAGACAGGATATGAGGAGGAGAGAACAGAGTGAGAGAGCGGAGAAAAGACAGGTGGTCAAGGTGAGGCTTTCGTCGGACGGGTCGCTCCCTACCATTGGATGTGGTGCTGGAGGCCGCCGCCTTTTCGCTGACGTCGGCCCGGCCGGAGGACCCCTTGCTTCCCACAATGCCCTCCAATCTTTTCTTCTTCTCAGCGGCGGAAGTGGTCTTGGACTGGGCGTCCATGTTCACTTTGCATTCCTCAGCGTCTCATGGAGCCCGGACACCTGCTGGAGAGCAACGACAGGCGGACAAGTGAACCCCAGGCACAGGGGCCTCAGGCCTTATCGGCTCCAACAGAGCCACCACTCAACTGTGGCAGGATTAAACTGTCTCTTTCCTGCTCATTGTCCTCCTTAGTCTGTTCAATGGTTCCTTCTGGCGACTGTAGCTTGCACGAATAAACGACTTCAGACGGCTATCAGATTGCGAAATAATTAAGTGAACTGGATGAAAGCCATTGATTTTAATAGAACTTAACAAAGCATGTGACTGCTTCAATGTCCTTTTTGCCCTCTATTGGTGGTATAACATTACTGCTGTAAAAAATAATCTTCTGTTCTTTCAAATAGATCCTGAGATCCAAGCTATTTTAATTGATTCTTATTCTGAAGCCTCTGAACAGCCCATACAACATAATCACATTATTTTGGATAAGTAAATTAAAATAAAAGAAGTTAGGTTTGTAATGGAAAAGAATAATAACTGAATTTCTTCATCAGAAGATGTGCGAACAAAGACTGATAAACAGTCAAATCTTTCTTTTCTCTTTGTCACTGCAAACTCCACCAAGAACAGCACCCCCACTGGCATCTTTGAGAACTCACCCTCACATCAGTAAAATAAAGCGGTCTACAACATAGGCTCTGATATCTATGGAGTCTAACTAATGCACAGTTTCCTCTGGCCATGCTCTGAGTCACGTGATCCAGCGCGGGCCGTCTCAGTGCCCTTCCAGAACAGATTCACGGTCTTTCTGTCTCCTACATTTGAATCTGGAAATGGTTCCACAACCACACCCATCACATGAAATCTCACAGTCTCTAAAATCAATACAAAATTGCCATATCTTACAGAATAAGAATAAAAATTGCTGCATATCCATAAAATACACAACTGCACAGTTGCTATTCAAGTGACCAAAGAGTTCAATTTTTTTCCATCTGAAACATCCACTTGTGCAACTCTATATCTATAATGGATGGAAATAATGTAAATTGTGGAACGCAATGATGCCCTTTCCCGTGTGGCTAATGTGTACACTCTCCTAATGTACCTGACAACGGGATCACAGCACCGTCGCCACAGCTTCATCAGATGAATAAACCTGTCCCAGGTCTCCGCATAGTCATGATTTAAAGGGTGTCTGCAGGGTCCCCGCTGGGTTTGGGATTTTCCTGGACCGCAATCACTGCACCGACTGTCAGTGGAGGACAGCTCCGGTTCCGCAGACGGAAACTGGACACCTGGGCGGACCTCCAGCATCCGAACAACTCTATCACAGCGCCGTCCAGGCCTGGGACCGGCTGCCAAACGCACGCGGCCTGACTCCCCAAAACGGAAAAACAAGCAAGATTACATTACCATTCATGCTCCGCTCCTTCTCTACTCTCTCATTACTGGGAATGTGCGCAGTAAATCTCAGGATATACTGCAGCCTAGAGGGTGGACGCATGTGGCCCGAGGAATCCTCGAGGGCACACTAACAAAAGCAGAGGCGCAGCTCAAACGGAACGAGTCCTAAAAATGACGGTTTTGTCTGAAAGTCCTACAGGGAACGATGTGGCTCTGAAGTACCTATTTTCTCTGTGGGAGGGATATTTTGGATGCAGTTTTTTTTTTTTTCTCCTTCAAATTTTTTTTCTCACCAAGTTCCAAGTTTGAGTTTGATGCTCTTCAGAAGCCCTGGGGAATCTCCCTCATGCCTATTATCCACTCCGAGCATGCAAACCCAGGGACGCTTCTGCCCCCTGGTTTAACACTGCCTTATTTGTCAGTCCAGGCAAGAACCAACTCTGTAAAAATCTGCCCCAAATCTGAGCTGGTTCTGGCCTAGTTACAAGAAGGCCAGGGGATAGGGCTAGCAAACTGCATAATGATAGGTCAGTGTGATGGAAGTGGAGAAGTTGCAGGAGGATACAGGCTCTGTTCAGGAGAGCGAAGCTACAGTGTAGCTATTTATCTATTGAAAGATCGCACATCCAGATCCCGCACTGTGTTTGTTTGTTCTTAGGTTTGTTCTTGTCCTTTCTAGCAATGTGGTTGTGTAACAGTCATACACTGTAGAAATCAAAAGTGACCTATATCATAATATTTCAACAATACCTAATTTATATTTATCACAGGGAGCACAGGTACATGCTTGGTTGAAATGGAATTGCTCCATGATAACAAACTTTAAAGCAAAATATATAAGATTTTTAGTATTTTTTCTAGCAATGAATTGTCTGTGAAATTAAAGAGAACTTTATAAGAATTCCATTACTCTCTTTTTTCATGCTTGTCTAATGCACAGCTTGTAAGTCACTCTGGATAAGAGGGTCTGCTAAATGCTTAAAATGTAAAAATGTAAATGTTGTCTCCTGTGACATGTACTACAGGCCAGGTACTGCAGTGGAAGGCCAAGCGTGCTTTGTCAGCCAGGCTCAGCTATGTTCTGTCACAGCTCAGCCTTGCATAGTTCCATCAGTGGGCAAAGGCCTTTAGTATCAGAACAATGAGCCAGAGCAGGTTCACTTTAGATGCCTTTTGGGTATCCACGGCCAAAAGCCACATTTTATTTTTTAACAACTTTTGTTAAAAATCGTTTTAAATCGTTCGATCATTTAAAAAAATTCATTTTCTACCCCATTTTGGAATGGCCAATCCAAATCGTTGTCCCACCCTGTCTCTGCAACGTCTTATGTCAATCGGAAGGGCACACGTTAGCACACGTGCCCCACGCGCGTAACCAGCCACCGCTCCTTTTTACGCAGCAATTCACCAGCTGAGATGTGCAGCTGCAGACCTGGCGGCCTGCACCACTAAATGCCGCTGTGGGAGCACACAGCATTTTCTCAAAGCAACCGCATGCTTCGGCAACACGATAACGCTGTTTCAATGCTTCAGAAACGCTGCAAGGATGTTGGCAGCCAGCCGAGTTCACGTGAAAGGGGAGACAGGGAGGCAGGCCCCACAATTCAGTTTGAGCTGTCAGCGCACCCAATTATCCATCATGGATATCCCCTTCTTCTACATATCCAACTCTTCACAGTTCATTCAGCGAAAATATTTCATCTGCACAAATCTTTCCTTCAAATAAAACATAGGCCCACCACATTAAGCCACATTGTTAAAATACGCCATATTGTGATATCTCTAATTGACCAACTTCCCTTAAATTAGATTGATTACAGGGGAGACCGTCTGAGGCTAACCTTGAACTTTAGCATGGGAGTGGACTTCAGTCAAACACTGTTTCTCTTTCCTCCTACAACCAAACTCTTCCGTCCAACAGCAACATCTGCAAGCAATCACCAACAAAATGCTGTCATTCCACAAGCAATGAAAACAGAGTGAAACAAACAATGGTTTCCCTCTAATCATCTGCACATTAGTCCACGATGTTACAGCTTAACCCCAGCTTTTTCCAAACAGAAGAAGCTGCCACAATTGATAATCATCCCAGTCTTGCATTCCACCACGCTAAAACACTTTTTAAAAGCTGAGTATCGAGCTTGTATGATTACCGTGCTTTCATATTTCAATAACCTATTGCAACCAGAGATTCCTATAAAAAATACTTTCAGTACTTTTATATCATTAAATAAGTGGCATGCTGCTGTCCTGAATATTATTTTGGCTTCATTCCCCAATTTGAGATGACCCACTGACCAATCCCTACATAAATTCGGGAAGGCACAGACTAGCGTGTGCACCACCCCCGAAAAGCGTATCCACCAACTGAGCTGCATATGCATCGCTCTGCGCCAGCGGACTGCTCATTTTGTGCAAATTGTGCAGGATGATCGCGGGTTCTTGATCAACCAGTGGAGTCGCTGTTGGGCGATGAATACCTCCCCCTGTGTGGGCGACACAATGGGCAATTATGTGTCGGCCCCATGGGGCTCCCAGTTTCACAGGGGCATACGCACATGCATAACTTTGCGCAGATGCTTGGCAAAAAAATGATAATGCAAAATAAGAAAGGAATACCCACACAAAGCTATCGTGATCCAGAGTTAATCATTTAATTTCATCCGTAAGCATTGACAACCTCTCCTCTTATTATTTAGTCTGATTTGTTACTGTACTGGAGACGGGCTCCCTTTCTGACCACATTATAAACATTGAATCAGAACATGCAATTTGTTAAAACAGTTTTACTTCTTTTTTTTTCTTCCACAACAATCTTTCCCTGTGTTACAGGTACGTGTTTCAGCTATCAACAATGATGTCTACTGCAGTGTTACTACACTGATCTCTTGCACCTAACCATGATTAATCTTACCATGTATACGTAAATGCACTTTTTGTAAGTCGCTCTTGATAAGAGTGTCTGCTAAATGCCTAAAATGTCATGTAATGTAACTATCCAATCCATGAACTTTTAGTGCCTCACTCTAGGTTTCATACTCCATAGAATTTTGTCCATTTCATTATAAACAACCTACAGTATATTTTGGGTACTAAGCATGATGGAGGCAGTATGTATTGCAGTAAGTACATCAGAAAAGTGCTTTTAATTACAAGGAATGGGGTACTTAAGTCCTCAAATTATTCTTTGTTCCAAACATACTGCTGGCAACAAAGATATTAATAGGCAGTCTCACTATTTTTTTCAATTGCTATAATTTTCTCAGAGATGGTGGAGTGATTAACCAGGTTTAAGAATGCATTTCATGCCAGCACATAATACTTTTTTTGTACTTTATGCAAATCAATGTAATCTCTGCATTTATTACAATGTGATATAAACACACTGACTGTATATACAACATTGTGCTGGGACAGGCACTCCACTGACTTAATACTGAACAAAGAAAAGCACATCACTGTACCAATGCCTGACTATGCACGTGCAGTATTGGCCATAGACACGCATTCAGACTTTTTTCCCCAGCATGCCCCCCTGGGTTCCATCGTGATCATGTCCAGTCCCTCTTTGTGATGTCGTGGCCTTGTCACGACTGTGCCGGCCCTCGGAGGAGACCTTGTCAAGCTGTCTGATAAAAGCAGGTTCCCTTGCTTTAATTCTCAGAGCAGAAGGAAAAGAGAGGCATTTCAAAAGATAGTTTGGACGTCTTCAAAATACGAAGAAGTGCAGAGCGGGAGGATCCTAATTTTTCCTCTTCTGGAGCGGCAGCTACGGGGGTCTCCCTTCATCACCACTTCACTGGCACTAATGCGATTGCCTTCGTGCCCCTCATCTCCAAGGCCGCCCCCCTGTAAGATGCTTTGGGGATTTGTGAAGGGCACATTGTATTAACCTTCCCAAATTCTCACGCGTCATTCCGCCCCCCACCACTCTTCGCTGGCTCCCGGTAGCACCTCGCGTTCGATTCAAGTCATTGGTGGCTGGCGCACCAGGCCACGAGGGGTACTGCTCCCTCCTGCCTTCAGTCTGGTCACTTCCCGAGTCGGTGGTCAGTCACACCGTACACCCGGTCGTCCCGATCTCTCTCTGCCCTTGTCCCTAGATGATGGAATGACCTTCCTCTGCCATCTGAAAAAGACTGGCTTTTCCAACTTCACCTCAGTTAAAAAAAAAAAAAAAAAAAAAAAACAATTACAAGTTTTGTGGCACAAACTTCAGCAATGAGTAGACTGTAAGCTTACTGTAAGCACTCCAGTCAGTGCCTTTGGATAAAAGCATCTCCCAAATAACAAAATTGTAAATTGTAAAATTGTCAATCATAAGAAACACCAGAGAACAACTTTTATTCCAGGCAGTCTGCCCCGGGGGCAGATGCCAGCATTCAGTATGTCACCTTAAGCTTCAGCTCTGACTGCAGGTACTGCAGTGGAAAAGCATTGGTTTTGTACTGGGCTCGGTTTTGGCTCCAGCGCATGCCAGCTTGGTTCCAGATCTACAGTGGAAAAGGAGGTAGAAACAAGAACCTGAAACCCCCCCACCCCCTCCTTCCTTTCCTCTTGGAGCAGAGCTTTGTCTCGCGAACACAGGGGAGTTATCCCAGATCTTTTCTCCCCGTGAAGGCATTGTTAACACACTGTCCCTCTCCTAGTCCCTGCTCTTAAATCAGCCCCCTCTGTTTGACAGAAACAGATTACTCTTCCAAAGCCCACACTGAAAAAGGAGGCCCTGTTGGGTAGCAGCTGGAATTAGCTGAAATAAAAGAGCGCCCCCTTAGTTTTTCTCAGTTGAGGCATTACTCTGCGACTAGGAAAAGGGCCATTGCCTTCCTCACCTGGAAGAACACCTCACCTCTGCCTCCCCCCCGCTCCCCAAGAGGGGTGCCTCCCTCTTTTTGCTCTCCCTTTCATGTTCTCTCTCTTCTTCCCTCCATACTCTCACTGACTCCCTCTTCTCTTTCTCTCTCTCACACTCTCTCTCTCTCTTCTGCCTCTCTCTCCCCCTCCCTCTTCTCTCTCACTCTCACTCACTCTCCCTCATTCTCTCTCCCTGGTCCCAGGACCCCACAAAAGCCAGAGGAAGTCAGTGAGTGGGAGGCTCGGGTCACGGTGGCCTTCATTAGGGGGTTTACTTCAGCATTAACTCTCCATTCTGTTTGTCAATGGCACAACCCCCCCCACCTCCATCTCCCTCTCCTTCCAACTTGCCCGCTCGCAATCCCGGCCATCTCGTGGGAAACATGGCGCAACGACGCCTATGTCCTTTCGTAACCAGCTTGACAAATCATCCTCCTCTGCGAGCGAGCGCCGCCGAGCAGGGTCATGGCCCCACCCCTCCCTCACCCTACTTCTGCAGTGCTCCAGAGACCCCCCTCCGCCCCTCCTTCGCCCTGTCGAGGTCCATGAGCGTGTGCAGAAAACAGCTGAAGAGAAGGCCTCTCAGGGAACAACACCCCCCCAGAGTTGCTCTGTTACTGAAGGTAACGAATATGGGCTGGGCACTATGGCCTAGACATCGCATGTTTGCACATCATTAGCCGACTATGACTGGGAGTCACAAACTTGAATACCAAGACGGGTAGAGTGGGTCTTCATTCGGCCAAGTTTCCTTAATTTACCGCTGCATTAGTTCCTCCCAATAATGCAACAATGCAACAGGCTACCAATCATCATCAGTGCGAGACACGTCTCTCTGCTCCTCTTTCCCTTTTCTTTCCATATGTCTCTTTTATGTCAGCATATCAATGTTTTTCATTCATTTCAGCAGGCACCAATCTAATAACATTCAGTGTACAAACACAAAAGTACACGCCAGCTGCTAAACCACATTTCAAGGCCACAGAATCCAACCTGCATTTCAACAGTGGCACTGTCCCTGCACTCCCCCAAGCCAGCATCATCAAACAGCACCTTTTAAGTCTTCACTGTTGTTTCTTTCTACTGCTGTTTTGAAACTGTTGATTTGCTTAATATTTTTCCTTGTATCCTTTTTTGGTCTGGTCACACTGAATCTTACACTCACAGTAAGACGTGCCACTACGCAGGTTTCCACTAAATGAAACGGAGACAAGTAACCAGCCAAAAGGGATCAGCAGTGCCAGGGGAAAAGTCAGCTTCAAAACCTGTAGTTCAGACTAAGGACTTGCAGGCCATATGTACAGGAGTTAAGAAAATCACTGACCCTCTCCTGGCACCAGTCCAGACTTTGATGCAGACTGGAGGCCTGGATGAATTGGAGGCCTGCCCTTCCGACCCCTGTCATCCTCCCCATATTTTTTAATTCACAACTTAGACCTTCCTCTCACCTTCTAAGGATATCTACCACTACTGATACCCAGACCGGCCAGTGGAGGATGGGCTCCCCCTCCAAGACTGGTTCCTCCTGAGATTTCTTCTCACTTGGGAGTTTTTTCTTGCCAGTGTTGGAGTGTTTTTCTCTTCCCACTGGGGAGTTTTTTGCTTCAGTTTCTGGCTTTTGGGGGGGTTCAGGCATGGTATTTTCTTGTTTTCATATCTTCTGTTTTCTGTAATGTGTATTTGTGACAGTGCTCTTTAAAAAGTGATATACAAATTTAATTTAATTGAAGTGAATTAAAGACTCAACGTCCAGGGAAGCCTTGTACCATCCCGAAGCAGTGGCATTCTGTTTGGCGTTGTACTTAAGGGCACCGTGGGTAGGTCAGAACCAGGTTTCAAGCCATAGCCTTCTCCTGCCACATGACACACCCAGTGATATACAGTAATTATAACCACAAAGATTTAAACCACAAAGCTAAAGGCAGAGGTCCCCAGTTCAGCTCAGGGAGCTAATGGCATTTCAGTTGTGTCACTAGGGGGCGACAGTCACCTTCTGTAGAGGAAACCATGCGTTTACTCACATTACTGAACTTAAAAACCAACCCTACTAATTTCCGACTGCATGTGGTCCCCAGTTAATTGCATCCCAAATGACAGGACAGATTTAGCAGGCCCATCTTGCACGGGTGGTCACCTGACTGAAAGCGCCCCTCTCCTCCTTTGGGAGTACAGCAGGGTGAGACACCAGAGTGAACACTCATACTGAATCCTAATAAATACAACGTGTAAGAGCTGACTAGAAGCACGGGACAAAGTTTTTAGAAAACATTTACACATAGCCAGGCAGGTTGTCACACTACACTTAAGAGCTTGACACAGAAAGGATAATGAAGGTAATGATCATAAATGTTTGCGATCATCATAAAGCCATGAATACGTATCTTAAACCGTTCATTATGTATTAATTGAATGTGAGCCTACTATGGTATTCAAAGTATTATAGTCATGTATAATATGGTACCTAATGGTTTGCCAAATGAATGAAATAACCCTATTATAAGCTGGCAACTTAATCAGTATTAAGCATACATGTCAAATTAATTCGCACAGGATCACTTGTGAGGGCAACAATTACAGTATTCGTGTACTGGACATCCCAGTTTCTATTCTGGACAATAAACCTTTCACAAAAAGCCACAAATTGATTTCGTCGTAGTGCTGTAATTGGATCGATAACAGAAAGGAAAAGCGATACAATAGGATCGTAAAGGTAGCCATGGAGCTCACGCGCGAATCGCCCAAACAGAATATTAAATTTGGTTGTGGCATGACAACACAATCCCTGGTGTGACATCTATTCATATTGAATTAATTTCTGTATGGTTTTAACCACTGCGAGAGTCTACATAAACAATGAAATGCAACGTACACAATCTCTGTAAGCCCGGATAAATTACATAGCATTTAAATAAATAATAATGAAATATGACTAACTTTTCTGCGGTTGGCGAAATTCACTGATACGCTTCACAGAACATGCATGCAATGCACCACATGTATTTTTCAAATAAGTTAACAAAAAGTCACAAAAAGCAGGCATCGAGAGGAGAACAGTTTCCGAACAGTCCCCACTTTTCGCGAAAAATAGACAAAGAACATTGTACAATGAATACAGAATAATAATTAATATTAATATTAATACGGCCTTAATGTGGACTGACCCATTTTCAGGGGTGGGCAAGGGGCTGAATAGTAACGTAATACTAACTTTTCATTTTCTTTCGCCTTTCTACCCCTTACTTTGTATGAATTCTGCGGACTAAGTCTTCTCGTGTGAAATATGATACCTCTGACAGAGTGCGTTACAGACACTCCACTTTTCTTTTTCAAACTTTCAAAGGACCAGCCAGCATGCGGTTCAAAAAAATGACTCCCCAATTCATTCTGTTCATGTACTTACGTGCACTGGGACTGTTTTCGGTTTTTTCGTTTGTTTGCTTGCTCTGCTAGCTGTAGATGTGTTTCGCGCTCCGCGCTAGCCGACTTTGTGCTCTATTCTAAATCTTCACTTTTAAAATCGTATCCACAATCGTTGAGTTGGGGAAGTTTTAATTCTTTCCATTCGTCCCTCTCTCCTTCCTGCAGGTTTCAACTCAGGGGCTGAAACTCCTTACATTCCTGCAAAATATAATGTACCGTAGAACATATATGTGCCTACAAAGGTCTCGCAACTGTACTTGTTGTGTTTTAAGTATGGAATGAGGCAAAAGTGTGGGTCTCCAGCTGCGCTTTCCTTCCCACGACTCCTCCCTTCAGTTCTCTCTCTCTCTCTCTCTCTCTCTCTCTCGGTTCATCCGGCCGCACAGCAAGGACCGTGCAGTTTCCGAAGCGGTGTGACCACTAACCACAGAATGAACGACTAGGCTGCTGTAGTGTTTGCTCACCAGAACCAGAACAAATATTAAGACATATATATATAGATATATAGACAAACAGTTTTAAAATTCTACAACGCCTCCAGTTTTTCTCAATCGTTTAAACACGTTTTCTAAACCATTTTGGCAAAACTCCACAAATCTCTTGCAAAATGAAACACAAAAAAAAAAAAAAGAAAGCTTTTTTTGAGAAAGCTCAAAATCATGTTCTCTCTTCTCAAAACTGATTCTTTCCACAGCTATCATATGAATATCTCTTACAGAGCATCAATTAAACAATGGTGTAATAAATTTAAAACACAACCATCAAAATACTGTTTATATATGTTTTGGCTCCATTTATGGTACAGTATAAATATATAAATATATCATTGTATCAGAATAGGATACAATGCACATTTGTCTATCCAATGAGCTCCAATTGGGCTAAACTCACAACCCTGCTTCCCAGAGTCATACTGTAAACTTATAGTTCAATATTGTTAGAGTTCTGAGAATACACAAATGTTACCTATTTTGGCAAAACTCTGTGAAATCAGTGCACAAATACAAAAAGGTAACAAAGCAAATATTTATTTGTTACTGTAAAATACAGAAAATCAGTCATCCCGCCTCCGATCCTGATCAGGCCAGAGGACCTCATCTACATCGCATGCGATGTTCTCCCTGGCCAAGCAGCGGGGGAAAAGCGCCTGGCGTGGCGGATCCACCCCTGGCATGCGTCTGCGTGGATGTCATCACACGCCTCCTCCATTGCCTGGAGTTAGGGGTTTGCGGTCATATACCTTCCACCGCCATGCTGAAAATAATTATTCGATTGGATTTAGAAATGGGGGATATGGTGAGAGGTAGAGAACTGAAAAATGTGGGTTGTTAGCAAACCAGTTGTGGACCAGAGCAGCCCGGTGGAAACGTACATTATCCCAAATGACAATGTAGTTGGGCTGCTCTGGTCCCTCTTCATTTCCCCCACACAGGCCAGGGACATCGACGATGGCATGGTTGCCAATGATGTTCCTCCCCCGCCGCCTGGTCCTGGTCAGGTTGAACCCTGCCTCGTCAATGAATATGTATTCAGGTGGAGCAGCACTGGCATCAAGTTCAAGCACTCTCTGAAAAAGAGAAAATGACCATTTCAGACAATAGGCCTACATACAGGAACACTGAGGTGCATAGTGACATGTCTATACAGAGTACTGAAAGAATGTGGTCAGTTGTACTGCTGTACTCACTTGCACATATTGGTAACGTAGCTCCTTCACTCTGTCAGCGTTGCGCTCAAACGGTACGCGATATACCTGTTTCATTCGAAGCTGGTGTTTCTTCAGGACACAATTTATTGTGGACAGGCTGACCTGGTCAATGTTTGGGAAGAGGACATTGTCTTGTATGACTCTGTCTTTGCGTAATTTCCCTCAGTGTAATGACATTACAGTATTAGCCAACACCATGTTGATTATGGTGGTCTCTTGCTCATCTGTAAATTTCCGGCCTCTGCCACCTCTTGCTGGTCGTCCTTCTATTCTGTGAAAAGTATATACAGTATAGGGTACACATATTGCATAAATGTAAGACAAAACAACATTACACTATACATTTCTCTAAGCACTGTATATATCCATAGAAACCATAAAGTTACATTACTGTAATTCAGTGGCGGGCCATGCATTTCACACCTAGGCCTTCAGTAGTGCTCCGTCTGAATCAATCCACCCCTCAATAACTATTTTATGGCTATAAAAGCCATCTTATTGTTATGTTTTGAGTGTCTGTTCGGTTTGTTTTTGCACTTTGTTTATTTATCTTTCTTCAGTCATGTTTCATTCTCGTTCTGTCATGCACTTCGGGAAATTCTATGTTTCGGTTTTTCCGTCTTCGTTTCTAATCTCGTTTTACTTCCTTCTTACTTTCTAATTACACTTTGTATATATTAGTTAGATGTATATAGTACTAACCAACTAATCTACTAACATTAGGGATTTAGATTAAGTTACTAACACTACTAATCACTAATTATCTCACGCTTCTAACTATCGCTGTCATTCTCTCTCGTCCTATCTCTGTACGCTTCTCACGTTCCGCTTTATTCGCACGCAGATTTCTTTATGCGTTCCTCCTCCTCCCTAAAAAAACGAAACATAGAATTTCCCGAAGTGCATGACAAGACAAGGAGAGGAACTCGAACAGGAACAATGACAGACGTGGAACAGAACGAGAATGAAACATGACTGAAGAAAGATAAATAAACAAAGTGCAAAAACAAACCGAACAGACACCCGTTGCATTGAAGATAGATAACTCGTGTATCCAGAATAAATGCCTTTACTGAAGAAACAAACCCGGGGTGCTACAGCTGCGACACACATAAAAAATCATCAATAAAAACCTCATAAAATTGCAATATTATTTAGGAAAATAGCAACATTTTACTCACCAAAAATCCGTATTATTTGTACACAAAATCCATCCCCCTTTCTTTCCTCAAAAGAGTTCAATTACTCTGTCGTACAGATTATCCGTGTGTTTCAGTTCCATCAAGAAGTCCTTTTCTATCGCCATCGAAGCTAATGCTGAAAGTCGAGCCTGCCCTGTCGTATTTCTGGCATAAGTTTTAATTCGCTTTAGGGCTGAAAATGTCCGCTCAAATGTCTGAATCACAGACTGATGTTAATTAGCCTATATTTTGTCCATGAATACTTATTAAATAATTCCAAATGGTCTGTCCGCTTCCTTTCATAGCTTTTCCCTGATTGTGCTGCTTCCAGACGTGTATTTTCATATTAAAGCATTTAACCAATCACATTACATCATAGTCAGACACTCTCTGACTATCCAATCAAAGGGTGTGAATACGCTGACGTTACCTAGGCCTTCTAGAAGGCCTTCGTGTCCCCAACTCAAAATCTGATTGGTTGAAGCAACAGTTTGATCAACACTTATTTTATGCTACAGGGCCTGCAGAACTGATTGTGAAGGCCTCCAGGCAGATTTATTTGACCCTGGCAACAAATGATGGCTAAAATGTGATTGGTTAAATGCTTTAATATGAAAATACACGTCTGGAAGCAGCGCAACCAGAAAAGCTATGAAAGGAAGCGGACAGACCATTTGGAATTATTTAATAAGTATTCATGGAAAAAATATAATTAACATCAGTCTGTGATTCAGATATTTTTTAGGCCAGCAGAGAAGGCCTTGCAGGCCCTGATGACCCACCACTGCTGTATTACTGTAGAGAGTATAGAAGACTACTGAAGTGGTTACTTACCTATTCTCATCTCTAAATGCCCGGATAACTGAGGCTACCGTGAAGCGGCTCAAATTCGGCTGGACTCATTGGCTAACATTGTTAGTCCATGATTGAGCACATGGTCAACCAAAGTTGCGCGGATTTCATTAGAAATATTGGCGTGCCTGTGCCTTCGCCTTTCCCTTTCCCTTTCCCTTTCCCTTCCCCTTCCCCTTCCCCTTCCCCTTCCTCTTCCCCTTCCTCTTCCTCTTCCTCCTCCTCCTCCTCCTCCTCCTCCTCCTCCTCCTCCTCTCTCACTCTTCCTCTCTGTTCTCCATGCTGCTCCATTTTTCCCCCAACACAGTAGAGGTCACCTGAGGCCTCTTTTATGCTCTGACACATGATTGAAGTGTTTTGCCAATTGAGTTTGAACAGGTGAGAAGTGAGTGAGACCAATTGGTTGTTAGGGTGTGGCATTTTGAAGGCCAGTGTTTTCCAGGTGAACAAAATGATGCTAAATGATGAGATTTGTGCTTAGAGTTTTGCAAACATGTGATTTAGAATTGCTATTTGAGTGAAAACAATGGAATTGTGCTTAGAGTTTTGCAAACATGTGATTTAGAATTGCTATTTGAGTGAAAACAATAGAATTGTGCTTAGAGTTTAGCAGTCTGGAGTCTTGTTGTTGATACATGAGCTTCAAGTTTTCAGAATTGTGTGCATAGTTCCATTTTTTGTGTGTATGCAATGGAGAAAAACTGTAACGTACGGCGCCATAGGTTTACCTCGCCAAACCATCTTTTAAGCGCAAAGATGTGGTACATCATGTCAACCTGAAATTAAGTAAAAGTGGTCTTGCGGAAAATGAGCACTGCAAAAACAACACTTCAATTAGTTATGTAAACATATGGCCTCCCCACCTTACATTTTTATAATTGCTCCCATGGGGAGATGAATTGAAGATGAAGATCATATATATATACTCATATGATGTGATGTTTATTTGTTGGCAAGTTCTATTAATACATGTATTTTTTTTTTTTTTTTTACTGAAAATAGAAATGAAAGTAAATTAGAAATTTAGTTTGACATTGTCACACGCCACGTGACAATCCCTGGATGGGAACAGAGCAGTCTGGAGACGGAGTGGAGTTTGCCATTCACCGAGACCCTCACCACTCCTCACAGTGAGAGTTCTCTGGCAACCAGCCCCGAGACACTCCACTCTTTCAGTGAGAGTTCTCGGGCCGTTGTCCAGAGACACTCTCCACTGCCAGAGTGCGAGTTCTCGCAGAGTGCGAGTGCGAGTTCTCTTCCAATCACACTGAGGGCGCCCTCTGTCACGATCACACCGAGGGAGAGGGGCGGACTCTCTTAGTGCGCCCCCTCTTCCTCTTTCCCACACACACAAGCATTCTACTCAGTCACTTTCGACAAACGCACACAGAACTCAACATATATTCCACACAGACTCCGCCTCCCAGCAGCTTGGATTACAGACATGCGCCACCATGCCCAACAGAGTCACACTTTACAGCACACGCACACGCACACGCACACGCACACGCACACGCACACGCACACGCACACCATCTTGATTCACACAAACTCTCTAACTGAGAGACTAACAAAAGACTAAAGACTAACTGACTCCCCACTTGCCCCACCTGCTCTTAAATAGGCTTACTTTCTGCCTGGCTCAGGTGGGACTTGTGAGGCAATCACCCAATCACAATCACTCAACACCAAACAATTCACATTCTCACACACAAACCCAATCAGTCAATTGAATTCCAATCAATTGCCTGATTGACACCAATTAAATCATAATTATGGCTTTTGGAGCAACCTTCCGGGCGACAGTTTACTCTCACACCCTGTGAGAGTGCCAAACCTGCCCCCGGAAAGTCTCCCTGCTCAAAAGGCCTCCACAACATGTAAAATCAAGGGGGGGTGGTCAGAACTTAATTCAAATCAATAGTTGAGTGTCAGATTATAGACTGTGATTTATTTAAGGAGAAAAAATGTACGTAAACAGTCACTGGAGTCGGAACAACATGGTTGAAGGGTTCATAATTAATTGATGGCAGTTATTATGTTCAGTTCTGTGTGTGCCCTTGCAGGCCTCCGGCTGTCTTTGTTAAAAGGGGGTTTTATTGTGTGTTGCTCTTAACTAACCCCTGTTTTGTCTTCTTTGCATCACAGTCAAAACTTGCTCTGATCAAGTCTCTCCACCCACTAGATCCAAAGAAGTCTCCCCCACAAGAGGGGAGCCCTTGCGCATCCATGGCTGGGCCGAATCCAGAGGGACCCCTGGAGTAGTCAGAGGCGTCGTAGCGGGGGGACCCTAGGGCCCCAAGTGGGGGAGGGACCTTGAAAAGCCTGGAATGAAAACAAAACATTTGTCTGCTATTTTAAATTTCTAAGTAATTAGTGTCATTACTCAATTATATTGGCTGAATAAATAGGTTGAGAGACTGAACTTTGTATCCATAAAAATCAGTGGCGGGCCATGCATTTCACACCTAGGCCTTCAGTAGTGCTCCGTCTGAATCAATCCACCCCTCCATAACTATTTTATGGCTATAAAAACCATCTTATTATGCAGAAATGCAGTATAAAGAGCTGTTGCATTGCAGATAGATAACTCGTGTAGCCAGAATAAATGCCTTTACTGAATAAACAAACCCGGGGTGCACAAGCGACACACATAAAAAAGCATCAATAATAACCTCATAAAATTGCAATATTATTTAGGAAAATAGCAACATTTTACTCACCAAAAATCCTTATTATTTGTATACAAAATCCATCCTCCTTTCTTTCCTCAAAAAGAGTTCAATTACTCTGTCGTACAGATTATCCGTGCGTTTCAGTTCCATCAAGAAGTCCTTTTCTATCGCCATCGAAGCTAATGCTGAAAGTCGAGCCTGCCCTGTTGTATTTCTGGCATAAGTTTTAATTCGCTTTAGGGCTGAAAATGTCCGCTCTCTGACTATCCAATCAAAGGGTGTGAATACGCTGACGTTACCATACGCCTGCTAGAGGGCCTTGGTGTCGCCAACTCAAAATCTGATTGGTTGAAGCAACAGTTTGATCAACACTTATTTTATGCTACAGGGCCCGCAGAACTGATTGTGAAGGCCTCCAGGCAGATTTATTTGACCCTGGCAACAAATGATGGCTGAAATGTGATTGGTTAAATGCTTTAATATGAAAATACACGTCTGGAAGCAGCGCAACCAGGGGAAAAGCTATGAAAGGAAGCGGACAGACCATTTGGAATTATTTAATAAGTATTCATGGACAAAATATAATTAACATCAGTCTGTGATTCAGATATTTTTTAGGCCAGCAGGGAAGGCCTTGCAGGCCCTGACGGCCCACCACTGATAAAAATATTGGAGGCTCTCTGGGCCCCCTCCCCTCTCCCCTCTCAAAAGCACAAATGGTTTAGTCCACCCCCCTGCACTAAGATTCTTCGCCAAACACGGCTAATCACGCTGACTGGTGCTGATGCTGGAGCCCGCAAGTTTCAGTCAATCATGTCTTTCCAGAAGAAAGTGAAGTGGGGGTATCAAAAAAGAAAAGAAAGAAAAGATTATGCAATACAGTAAGATGTGACACTAAGATGTCATTTTTTAGCTTTGTCTTATGTCTTGCGAATGATAAATACCTAAATAAACATGAAGCAAATAATGTTTGCTTAAGCTTGATACTCCTAGCAAACCTATTTTAACCATAGTAAAAGTATCACAGTAATTGTACAGTATGTTGACTGCATGTTGACATAACAGCACAATTTAAATTGAGTGTTTTGTCTGTGCGTGCCACATTCCTCTCTGTGTAGTTAACAGGTGGCCACTAGGCGGAGCGCTTGAGAAAGGAGGGCTGAATTGTGAGATTTCAAAAAAGAGAATCACAGATTTTTTTTTAGTATTATTTGTTTAAATGTGGTATAAGCAGTTCATTAGCGATTACCCTAATAACCACTACAGATTAATGTGTATAGTTGTTGATTCAATTTTTAAAAATTCTAAAGATGCGTGAGAGTCATGGATCAAGAGGGGAAGGGGGCCCACAAGACTGCATATGTACAGTATAGGGCCCAGAATTGTGTGCTACGCCCCTGGGAGTAGTAAAGGGGTTTAATGGGTTAGATGGGTTCAAAACCCCATGTGACTAAACCATAATGTTTTCTAGGAAAATACAAAAACAACGGTCTGTAATGTTCCTGAGAATTACTTTTTAAATATATTTTCAGGATTTTGTGCGACAGACAGTGATGATAAGGTTCAGACGAGTACAAAAAGGACATTTATTAAGCAACACAGGGATGAATAAGTTGTTTTGTTTATGAGGCATTTACAGAACACAGAGGTGGATGAGAATTTTCAGTGTAATGCAAGTACTGTGGACATGCAAGGATATTTTATGTCACCGACAATTATTTGAATACACTGAAATAGACGCAAAATCACACTAGCACGTGTATGCACAAGTACATAATGTACACAGTCACTTGCACACTTGCACTACATATGTATTCACTGAACGGAGAGATTATGTTCCTTCTTGCCATTTTGATAACACATACATACCAGTAAACACTGGGTTGTGCTCTGTGTGGAGGAAAGTCGGAACTCAGATGGTGTCCCCTTGCATCTACCAATATAACCACGTGAGGGCAGTGTTTTGCTAGAAATTGATCAAAATGTATTCCACATTTAACAGTACACACTTGAAGGCAAATTTTGGAGTAGCGGAGACACCCACTACAGGCATCAAGGTTTTCCGAAATAGACATCTCAATTGATTTGAAATGTAATTTCTGTGTGGAAAGTAAATGTTTTAAATATAACATGGTTAGACATAGTCTCCAAATGGATTGGACCATTTCTCATTTCTCATTCTCATTTCCAAATATTGATGTTCATTTTTGTAGCCATTTTTTATCTGTCCAATGTGGAATGGCATATTGTGCCTCTCAAATCACCTCAAATCACCGCCTACACAACCAGTCACAGAGCGCTGCAGTTAAAGAGTGTGTATTCCTCCGATGCACTTGGCTGTGAGCCAGTCACTATTTTACAGCCTACAAACCACACAGTACTACAGGTGGGAGTTAGCACCCATCTCAGGAGAGGCGTATCTCTCATTGATGAATGCACTTTTTGTAAGTTGCTTTGGATAAAGGCGTCCGCTAAATGATTGTATGGTATTGTATTGTACAATCATGCCCCACAACCGTGGACTCCTGGTAATAGTTAACGCTGGTCGATGACATAGTTGATTAACTCATTACTTCAGTGGATACTCAACTCAGAAAACATACCTTTAGAATGACAGCTGAGATACAGAAATGTGAACAGGAAAGCTGCTATCCGCAACACCTATCCGAGTGAGAGAAAATTTTGCATTCAAGAAGTACCGATGTGCAATAGAAACGGATATGACATTTTGAGCTTCCACCAAGATGTTCCATCATTTTAATATCCAATCTTTTATTTTGTTTGCATTTATTATAAGACCGGTGGGTTATATGTTGTGAGATTTAGAATCTCACATTTTTTAAACAAATGTTTTCCCTGTCTTTATCCTACAATTCAGAATGCCTGATGGCAATCGCTGCCACAACCTCTTTCTAGTTGTGCCCTCTGAAGCTTTTCTTTTCACTCTGCAGTCCCACTAGCCGAGCTGTGCAAGCATTGCACCAGGGGGACTGCAAGCCTTGCATACCCAGTGCAGACAGATCACAGGTGCCTTATCAAGTAAAAACCTTGCTGACCAAAATCATCCATCCCTGGGTGTCACCACAACCAATCATGTGCCACCTTGCAGGGACCCCATATTTGTTATCTTTTTTCACCTTTTCTCTATAAGTCTCTTGAGAAGGACAACATTAGAACTACTGAATGGCCTTTTGGAAGAAATTGAGAAAGAAACAGGAAATCGATCTGGACACCTTGCCTGTGGAATTCCAATGGAACGTATTGGTTCTTGTGTTAAATCTACTTCTAGTTACCTTTTTCAAAACGGGACCAGAAGCAGAGAACATTGTAAATAGCTATCATATTGTCTTCCTGAAGATTTTGGAGTGTGTCTGTGGGAATTTGTGCCCAGTCAGCCAAAAGAGCATCTGTGAGGTCAGGCACTGATGTTGGACGAGAAGGCCTGGCTCACAATCTGCGTTCTAATTCCTCCCAAAGGTGTTCAATGGGGTTGAAGTCAGGGCTCTGTGCAGGCCAATCGAGTTCCTCCACAGAAAACTTGTTTAACCATGTCTTTATGGACCTCGCTTAGTGCACAGGGGTAAAGTCATGCTGGAACAGCAAAGGGCCTTCCCCAAACTGTTGCCACAAAGTTGAAAGTGCCCAATTGGCTAAGATGTCTTCGTATCCTGTAGCATTAAGAATACCCTTCACTGGAACTAAGGGGCCTATCTCAAACCCTGAGAAACAGCCCCAGACCATTATCCCTCCTCCACCAAACCTTACAGTAGGCACTATGCATTCCGGAAGGTACCGTTCTCCTGGCATTGGCCAAACCCAGATTTGTCCATCAGACTGCCAGATAGTGAAGCGTGAAACATGTTTCCACTGCTTCCAGAGTCCAGTTGCGGCGTCCTTACACCACTCCAGCTGACGCTTGGCATTGCACATGGTGATGTGAGGCTTGTGTGCAGCTGCTCGGCCATGGAAACCCATTCCATGAAGCTCCCGATGCACAATTATTGTGCTGGTGCTGCTTCCAGAGGCAGTTTGGTACTCTGTAGTGAGTGATGCAGCAGATAATATATAATAGATTTTTATGCGTTATGCGCTTCAGCACTCGTCGGCCCTGCTCTGTGAGTTTGCATGGTCTACCACTTCGTGGCTGAGCTGTTGTTGCTCCTAGGCGCTTCCACTTCACAATAATAGCACTTACAGTTGACCGGGGCACATCTAGTAGGGCAGAAATTTCACGAACTGACTTGTGGCAAAGGTGGCATCCTATGACAGTGCCGCGTTTAAAGTCACTGAGCTCTTTACGAACCATTCTGAATTCTAAATGTTTGTCTGTGGAGATTGCATGGCTATGTGCTGGATTTTATGTACCTGTTGGCAATGTGTTTGGCTGAAACACCTGAACTCAATAATTAGTAGGGGTGTCCACTGACTTTTGGCCATATAGTGTATGTTGAGAATGTGAGAATGTGTGGTCCATGTTTGTGGCAGTCCCTGGGCCTGATTGTATGCCTCCCCCCACCCTATAGTCACTGTATCTATAATTGTGGTCCTGGATGTCACATCCAACCATATTCCTGTAGATGCTGTATTATTCATAAGATATGTATTCTTTGAATCCTGAACAATGTAGGTTTACAATTCAACACATATTCTTTGTTTAAAAAAGGCTTCTTTGTCTGTACCTGATAAGGTAAGTGAGTCATATTCTTCTCACTGCTCGTCCATGCATTTGAAACAGTGCTTTTAAAGTTGCTTTGAAGCTGAGCTGTGTTCGTGAATTTCATCTTGGCACACTTTCCTTAGCAGGTTAAATTACTGGCATAGAAAGAACCGCAAACACCTAAAAGCATTCAGAAGAAATTAATATCTTGTAGAAAATGTGAAGTTTGAATTCTGGGGCTAGTGAAGGGAAAACGCTGCTGTGAAAGAGTACCATATACGTATTGTATTGAGAGAAAACAAATGGTTTTGAGCAGAGCACAAAGTCTGTCCACACTCACTATTGTCGTCAAGCCGATTACTAACCTATGGTAATACTGCCTAACCCAAAATCATTTTTCAGTTGAATCATTAAGTATTATCTTCGCCAGCCAGACGCTATTGCCTGAAATAGCTTAAAAGTTTCCTGTCCTACAGAGATATGAACGGACTAACTCTGCACTCCACATTGCTTTGTAGACAGATTTGGGGGTACATTCTGACTGCGATGTGAGAATGAGTGGGGTTCTGCACTTGGAAGCTATTCGTCATATTGCCTTAATGTTGCGGTCTGTATGTGTTGTGACGCTCAGGATAAGGACCCAGACGCAGATCAGGATAAGGCAAAAGAGTCGTAGGTACAGAATCAAAATGCAAAGAGTGGTCACAAAAAGGCAGTCAAAAAGGTCAAAACAGGTAGGCAGATAGGCAAACAAACAGAATCGATACCGTGGCACCTAGCCATCTAGCACTGTTCTGTTTTGTGTACTGCTGAAGTGCAGTGCAGTCCGCGGGGGACTAGGGGATTACCGGAAAACAAAACATAACAAGCTCAGGTATAACTGCTACTGTGACTGTGTTCTGTGTACACGCTTTCACTGGCCTTACATGCACTTCACCTCCTGGCTCTGAGACAGAGGGAACCTATCCAGCACTGCTGCAAAAGTAGATGGCCGCATTTGCACTATGGTGCCATCTGCTCCACATCTCTATCGGCCCAACCCCAGACCACTGCAGGGAAAAGATAAACTCACCCCACCTCCCTCCCTATCACCCCCATCTCTTGACGCAGTGCTTGCTGCTGTGTCCTTTTCGACATAAAAGTGAGAATGAGTGGGGTTCTGCACTTGGAAGCTATTCGTCATATTGCCTTAATGTTGCGGTCTGTATGTGTTGTGACGCTCAGGATAAGGACCCAGACGCAGATCAGGATAAGGCAAAAGAGTCGTTTATTGGGAAGCAGGAGTCAAAACCAGGAATCAGAAGTAGCAAAGGTACAGAATCAAAATGCAAAGAGTGGTCACAAAAAGGCAGTCAAAAAGGTCAAAACAGGTAGGCAGATAGGCAAACAAACAGAATCGATAGGCAGGTTCGGAGTAGTTAACAGAAGGGATGTCCCGGAAAATTCAATAAACACTGGCTTCAGAAGAATAGGCTCAGGGAATAAGGATCAACGTTCTGACGGGGAAGGAACATAAACACGGAACAGATATACCAAACGGAAAGGGTAATACAATAGGAATCAGGTGTGACTGGGAGGAGAGAGAGGTAGGAACACAGGTGTAAACATTGGGAATCGTTAATCCAATAACGAGGGGCAACGCAAGACACGGACTGGGAAACATACAAACATATAGACAATAAACGACCTGGGAGATCAGGCAGACACGTGCATAGCTAGAAGGGCAGGAATGCAAAGAGAGAAGCTGCGTGTGAATGAAAGGAAAAGTGAAAAGCTAACAGGGATAGGATAATGAGAGAAAATGACAGCGATAGTCAAAAGCATGAGATAATTAGTGATTAGTAGTGTTAGTAACTTAATCTAAATCCCTAACGTTAGTAGATTAGTTGGTTAGTACTATATACATCTAACTAATATATACAAAGTGCAATCTAGAAAGTAAGAAGGAAGAAAACAAGATAATAAGCGAAGACGGAGCAAACCCGAAATGTAGAACTTCCCGAAGTGCATGACAAGACAAGGAGTGGATCTCGAAATAACAGGAACAAGGACAGACAGGGACCAGAACGTGACAGAACTATGAAAATGGAATACTGAATAAAGAATAATGAATAAAGACTGATGAAAAATAAACAAAGTACAAAAAACAACAGAACAGACACTCGGAACATAACAGTTGTGAACATACGGTTAATGGAATTACAGCTTATTGATAATGCAACGCGATGATGAATCTAATAAGGTTCACCCCACTGGAGGTGAGTTTCCCCCCTCCACTGTAAATGCTCACGAAAGGCACTATATAAATGTAATCCATTAATATTATTATCCATTCAACTATTTCAACTCACAAAAAGATTAGGTACGATTTGAACGTGTTGTCGATTGGTTTGCAGTGCTCATTTTGGTTTATTTTTGGTTCACAGGCCACAGTTAACATCAGTGAGGCCGCTATGTATCTGTTCCTCAGACCACAGTTGACAGATCACATGGCTTCGGGCACTGGAGAGAGCAGGTTGTTGACATGATTCACTTCCTCTCGTGAGAAATAAAGGGGGTGGAGAGATAAAGGGTGAATGTGTGCGTGTCTGTGGTTTAGCCTAATCTCAGCCAGCACAGCCATCTTGGAGCAACCAATGCAACAAAAACAGTGGCTTTTAAAAAAATAAACAGTAGAACATTGCAAACAGTCAATTTTACCCTACAGTAAATTCTTCATGCTGCAGAATGTGCAGCAAGTGTATCATAAACTTTGTAGCTCCTGCAGATAAAAAAGAATCCATCAAATTTTAATATTCATTATGTGGTTAAGTGTTTTAAGTGTTTTTGTTTTGCAGATAAAAGCCCTCAGTCAAAATGTTGTCATTGCTTGCCAATTCAGATAGAGAAAAAAGCCACTGTGCTTCATTGAATAAACTGAAATACCTCTGTGTCTGGTTTAACCTCTTAAAGTAGTAAACTGTGGAATTGCATCATGATTTCACAACTTGGAGCTGAACAGGTCTATCGTACATGTTCCAGTCAGACCCACCATTTTCCATCCTTCTTATTTTTCTTTTGTCAAAATGTGAGAATGTCCAATCATATTCGTAGGCCTGTCCCATCACCGAAACAGGCTCTGTCAATTCAAGAGACTGCAGATAAGCACTGTTCTATAAAGCGCACGCTGACAGCTGATCTTCTTTTGACCCTACAGTCCACCAGCTGAGCTGCGCGGTCATTGCTCCAGAGGAGCGCACTTGCACAGCTGGTGCAGGGAGATTTATTGCGCTATGACACAGGGACATCACTGCCTCCCTCCGCGAGCTATGGCCAATTGAGCACCGCTCAGCAGGACTGCCGGCCATAGTTTTAGAAGGCTGAGACAACCAAGGGCAGAATCACCTAATTGGCGCAATCAGCAGCCAGGGAGAATGCACGGAACAGTCCGAAACCAGCAGTTAGTGAACGCTGGAAGATTTTCCAGCAAATGAGCCGCTGGCTTCCCTTCCACAAGCTGGTTCTGTTTCACTCAGTAGGTAGAGTATGGCATTGACAACACTTAGGTTGTGGGTTCGATTCCACATATACTGAAAAATGTATGCATTTACTACTATAAGTCGCTTTGGATAAAAGCGTCTGCTAAATGGCATGTTTAAAACAGAGGCATTGGGTTCTGAATTGTTTCTGCACTTTCAGGTAAAAATAAAAGGCAGCCATGTTACTGTAAGCATAGGAGTGCTGTTTTTGCTGCATCTCTCAAGCAACGTTAAGAGCTAGAGGGTTACGCTATGTATAGAGTTTCAGGCAGGGTGCGTTAGGGGGGCTAGAATATTTTTGAGTGGCTTTGCAACATCATTATTGCATCAGAGAAGATGTTGCATCATCTAGTCTCCCCTTCCCCTTAACTCTGTGGAAAACAAACACATGCAATGCACTGAAGGCTGAAGAGTAAAAAGTGAACTAAAGTCAGCGTGGCATTTTGATGTGATGTCAAGCTGTTCGTGACCACACCACGTACGTTATCTGCATTGTGGCATCTTCCATCTTCCGCAACAGTTAAAAACAAATACAGCCATTGTAACTATAAGTTTAATGACTCAAATCTTATTAGTGTTATTATTAAGAAGTGGGAATTCAGACCTGCACATTATATTTTGGAATCAAGAGGTTTTGTTTGCTTATTATGACTGTTCCGGTAGCAGGCAGTTATCCCTGTCTACAGCTATATACATCTCAAGTGATTTAGGTGTTGTATATATCGATTAAACTATGCATGTTTTCCTGCATGTGAGTCTTTTTTTAATCCCATCTGTGCAATAATAAACATTCCATTAAAATGGGTTTCATTTACATGACAGAATTCACACATAACAAAATGTCTTTGCTGAATCTTTTTTGTTTTTGTTTTATTCAATGTTATTTACAAGTATAAAAAACAGACAATATAGTATAAAACAGTAACATCTCCTGAGAAGAGAGCAGCATTGCACTGTGAACCCGTGTCTAAAGCACAGTAATGTTAACAGTGACCCTTAAACAAAAACATTTTTTAAAAAGGTTCTCTACAAGATATTAACATTTTTTATTTTGATGTTTAGGACAGTTTCTTACAGTATGCAATTATCTGCAGCTCAGGCATGAAGGTAAGCTGTAATACATAGAGCTAGCCACATACAACTGGAATTTGTATGTATGTTACATCATACGACTCAACTGTAAAGAACATATTTAAACTACATCAAAAACATACAAATCATTGCCGCTTTCATATATAGCTTTGTGCATACATTTTAGAATATACTTCCAAATGTCAGCATATTCCAATACACATTCTACAACAAATGCATGAAATTACTTGTTTGAAACTGTCCATAATTCATATATGCGCATTTGTTAGCTAGGTAGGTTAGACTGTTGGGGGAATTCTGTTAGTGGTATTCGAGGAAGGGAAAACGTCACCGAATACAAAACCAAAAGTACAGATGTGAGATGAGGTTTGTTAATGCTGTTCAAAAATGTTTTAGGGGAACACCATCCATCTCAACAGCCACCAAGATCTATGCCGGAGAGCCATAAGAAAGCCATGGGCCTTGTTTCAGTAGTTCTACCATCTTCTTCATGAGAGGCAATGCTGCCTCTCTCCAGGAGTGCCTCCTACGGTCATGATGTCTAGATATAAGCCTTTTTCAGCTTGCCCGGTGGAAAGATCTTGTCACAAACTGTGCATTTGTTCTGAACTGTCCCTCTACAGTCCTGAAAAAACCCCAATCCGGTCAGCACAGTTGACAAAAGTATTTCTGCTCTGTTCTGGCCCGTAACCCTATAGAGCAGGGGTCCCCAATTACCGGGCCGCGGACCGGTACCGGTCCGTGGATCATTTGGTACAGGGCCGCACATAAAAACATTTTAATTTTTATTTTATTTCCATTTTATTGACCATCGCAATCTGCAAATGACCACTTCCGTCTGTGCCTCTTTTCCGCACTAGTCTTAGTCGCAGTTTTTTTCCATGCACCGATAAATTAAGCCCACAAGCATAACCCTAGCAAAAATGAGTAAAAAACAAACATTGCTGGAGAGCTTCTTTGAAAAGGGGGAAAGAACCAATGATGAGACAGCAGAAGACTCCAAGACTGCCAAAAAAAGAAAGCTGCATTTAAAAGAAGTTGAGTTGAGTCACATTTACATTATAAATGTAATAATTAAATTAATAATTAAATGATATAATATGCACTTTATTGTGTTTTGTTATGCGCGTGATTTCCCCCTTGTCTTGCATGAAACTGGTCCGTGGTGCAAAAAAGGTTGGGGACCGCTGCTATAGAGCACTGAGGGCCAAAGCCCGTCCTTGTTCAAAAGTGGACATTGAGAGTGGCCAGTGGTCCAGAGAGCGGGTTACAATGAAAGGGCCCGGGTGGTCTCTGTGTCGGACATCACAGAGGACCTCTTGGAGCCTCCCTGTAGCTTTGTGAGCTTGCCCTGGCTGCAGGTGCAGGCCTGGAATACTTTGACCAGGTCCTTGCGGAACCGCACCCCGATGAACGCATAGAGGAAGGGGTTGAGGCAGCTGTGGATGTAGGCTAGGCTCTTCATCACCTGGCTGACGATGTCGAAGTTCCGGACCTCATCACAGTCGGTCATGGTGGTGTTGGCCGCCTGCACGGCCTCCACCACCAGGACGCTGTTGTACGGCAGCTGGGAGAGGACAAACACTGCCACCACCACCAGGATCACCCGCAGTGCTTTGTGCTTCTCAAAGTTCCTGGCCTGCAGCAGGGTGCGGATGATAACAAAGTAGCAGAAAAACATGACCAGGAAGGGCAGGCAGAAGCCCATGCAGATTTGAAGGGACAGGACCAGGATCTTGATGCGGTTGTTCTGGTTGTTCATATAGACCATGGTGCAGAAGGAGTTGCCCTCGTAGTCATACTTGACATGGGCGAAGAGGAATTCCGGCATGGCCAGGAGAATGGCCAGCAGCCAGACGCCCACACACACCACCTTGCTGTAGAAGAGCCGCTTCCTCTTGGAGTTCTGGGCCTTGGCGGCCTGCACGATGGCAATGTAGCGATCCACGCTTATGCAGGTCAGCAGAAGCATGCTGCTGAAGAAGTTGATCTTGTAGACGGCTGACACCATCTTGCACATCCCCGAGCCAAAGTTCCAGCCTTGGACGGCATCGGAGGCCCAGAAGGGCAGAGTCCCCAGGAAAAGCAGGTCGGCCACAGCGAGGTTGAGCAAGTACACATCAGTCATGGTCTTCAGACGGTTTCGGAAGTGGAGGTAGATCCACACCACCAACAGGTTGCCCATCCCACCCAGGATGACAATAACCCAGTAGAGGGGGGGCTCATAGTACCCCCGAAAGGCTCGGACTGAACCCTTGTCACACATGGTCTCCAGATTCTCAGGGGTGAAGCTGGTGCTGCCCTCTTCATAGTTATCCTGCAAAACATAAGTGTGTGGCCAATGTCACAAATGGTGGTCTTCAACAGACTTAAACTGTTGGAAAATGGCATCATTTCATTATATTTTTATTATTTTAAATCTATTTTTCTGACATTTCTGAGACTGTAAGGCCCCTTTTTAATTACTCCATCTGGATATGCACATTATTTTGTTTAGAATTCAGCAGCCTTCAGCATTTTGAAAAATGCCCAAAGTAATGTAAGATTCCTCTTATTTTAAGGTTACAAAGGTAAACTTTCTATGGTAAAACAAAACAAAACAAAAGATGCATTTGACACGCAGCCAAAGGTATGTTGTGTCTGGTGGATAAGTGATACCCCCTAGCAGTGTCTCAAAACAACAAATGATTAATCTCACTGACATTCTAATTTTCATTACTACTATGTCCTATCTAAATATGTACAGTTTAGCATTGTGTACATTATTGCATGGTATATGCTCTGCATTTGATCCAAGTTACCCATGTAACCTACATACGAAAAATCATTGTTTCAATATTATACAAATATTACAAATATTGAGCAGTTACTCACATAATCCATTGTTGTGGTCACATGTTCAAACAAATTGGCCATCTTGACAGATCTGAAAATAATGAATGGAAATAATTAAAGTACTGTACAGAATCATGCTACCCAGCTAGCGCAAAACGTTATTGCAACTTTTTACAACGTTGAAGTAAAACGTATTAAAACGTTTAAAGACTTTAACAAATTTCCATAAGAAATATATATATATATTTTTTTTTTTTTTTTTAATAATTTGGCTAGCTGGGCACTAACACAAATAGGTTCATAACGCGGCTCCTATTGCCTTGAAAAGTTTTAAATTACAGGCAGGGGTTTCCTGCTCCAAATACAGTCAATGATCAAATCCGTTGTACTTACGGCTGTTCGGCTTTGAGACTGACGTTGGAGGATGCTTCACTGCGCGACCTATCAGGACAGCAGAGGAAGCCTACTGTGCTTCGCTGTCACTTAACTGTCGAAGTGGAATCTGGCACGCAGCTTCTCTACCGCTCCTTATAAAGTTTCTGTTCAACCGCAGTGACGTACGTGCAACAGCGTGCAAGCTTGTTATTATTCATCCCATTATTCGTTTTTTTATCGGTTCAGCACGCCGCTTGTAATTTTTTCTGTAGAAGCCTAAGTTTAAAATCCATACATTTTGCTCTTCTGAAATATTTAACATTTGCATACATTCCTGTACAAGGTAATAACAAGTCACGGTTATGTTTTAATATTTACGTTTTAAACGTTTTAAACGTTAAAGTTCGGTTGTTGCAATACAGGGTGATTGTTGGGCGTACAAAAAAATGATATAAATGTACTATATTGAAATCAGGCAAGAAGTTAATTTGCACCCCCAAACAAAATCGGAATACCGACGAGTATGGCTTTGTTCTAGTATTTGTAGTTAAACCAAATTAAATCGCGCGTTATCTCTGAAAATCTGCTCTCCGGTGTGATTCAAGAGAGTGTAGTGGGGGCAGCTTCTTTACCGCCCATGCGATGGGCAGTTGTAACAGTATCTTTAGTGTTGCACTTGGCTGTGGTAAGTATGAAATGTAAGCCCAAATCTATTGCATTTCTGTTTTACATGTTATTAATTTTACGTGATGTTTGTGTCTGACTTGTATCTGCATAATCACAGCATTTGAGGCGGATTTGGAACAGATAGTGGCTTTTTTAACTACAATGTTAGTCTTCGGCTGACATTGTCATTGGGAGCCGGGACAAGCAGCCAGGAAGGAGTTCCAACACGCCCCGTTTCTCAAATCTCTGTTGTGCACAGGTGATATATACAGTGTCTGCTCTAGATGTCAAGCACTTACTGGGAGAGGCATAAATTATATATGTAGGGCACAGTAGAAACCAAATAAGTTTTGAAAGACAATACAAGAAGAGATGAAAAAATGCTGACAGCTCACATTAAAAACAGCTTTATGTCAGGAATTATTTAACATTGAATACAAAGACTGTAGTTGTACTGTGATAGTAATAGAAGTACTTTCACTATACAAATTGAATTAGCAAGTCCATCAGGCAACTGAGAATGGTTATTAAAATCACTACTAACATTTTGTCTCAAAGTATTTTGCTGTACAAGGGGTATGCTTTTTTATTGTTTATTGTTGTAGACCTACAAGGCCATCATCCATTCAGTTTCAGCACTGTCTCCTTGGTCGATGGGATCTGTCTACTTTCTGAACCATTGAGCAAGCTGCTTCACTGAGCCTGGTTTTAAATGTTCTGACGAGTAGTGCTTCACTCCCTCAATAGGCTCAGTCTGACAATCCTTGTCTCATGTCAGTGGTATAATGGTGTGTGATTTGAACACACAAGTCTCCAGAGTACCTTAACATCCAGAGTACCTTCTTGGTGGGTTATAATCGATCAATGCCGCTCTAATAACGTGTTCCTGATTTGCCATTGAACCGGCGAAGGAATTGGAAAGTTACAGGTTCTTGGACAGCGTTTTATTTTCGTGACCCAAGCCGTTAGTTAATGAGCCCATAGTCTTCTGTGAATGCCGTGACATCATGCGTACGTCTGCTGGCTTTGTGGTAAACCATCTCATCGCTGTATGACTGTGTGAAAATGGTTGTCTTGATGTGCACAACTCATGTCAGTCAAGAATCCCATTTAAGGTCAAGAAAAAAGAGATTGAGATTGACTGCTTAATGTAAGAAGGGAAATTACTTCTGATCCAAGAGTTGCACTCAGTCCAGCACTCTCAACGAGTTAATCTTTTCTGTTGTCACACTCGCATGCCTTTATAGGATGTTTTCGGGGAGACTGGCCATTTGTTCTCCACCACAGATTAATTTTATTTTCATGACTTGATCATTGCCACATCAAGTCTCACCTTACTAACCAAAATGTCTAGTATTTAGACTTCCTGTTTTGGGCAATAAAACTGACACAGTGACCACATCACTTTGCATTCACCTTAGAAACACATCTGCATTTGATACCATGAGCCTACTTGTCTAACACTATCGCTTGCATTGTCTCTGTAAATTCAAAATCCCATGACCAAAAAAAAAAAAAGTACATTATCAAGTACACTGTCATGCCCTGCGTCACACTCAAGTGTACACCACAAAGAGAGACAGAGACACAGAGGACAGGGTTTCCCTGCCGACCCGACCAGACATGGCACTTCCCCTTGATTAGAGTATCTGTCTTCCATGAGAATCACATGTAAACAGAGACGCACCACATCCAGGAATATGGCCAACCCATTATCTCTCCACCAGCGCCAGTGTACAGTTACTGTGTCTGATGAACCTGAAAATCCCTCCATTTTAGGCACCTCAGGACACATTTTTAATCTGTAATTAGTGTACCACCCTAGACTGCTGTCAAATATCAGTCTGCTGGCTCGTACGTGAGCCACCAAAGCCAACTAACTGTTACCTCTCTGAGGATTTAATTTAATCGTCTGTGAAACATTTTCACGGTCTATCTTACACACCGCATGCTCTTACACACCGTATGCATGCACACACACACACACACACACACACACACACACACACACACACACACACACACACACACACACACACACACACAGACAGACAGACAGACAGACACACACACACACACACACACACACACACACACAGAGACAGACAGACAGACAGACACACACACAGGCTCATAGGCTGACACAATGCCGTCTCATCTCACAGTCATCAGGCACAAATTCATGTACTGTAACACAGTAAGGTTAAAAACTGCTGTGATGTAAATGATCCTTTGCTGGATAATTTGTATTGCTGTGTGTGAGAGATGTGTGTGTGTGTGTGTGTGTGTGTGTGTGTGTGTGTGTGTGTGTGTGTGTGTGTGTGTGTGCATGTTCTGCAAGAGTTGTGTTTCACCCCTTTGATTTGGAAATAGAATATCATGTCATGTAAAGGGCAGAAAGATGATGATGGAGAAATTAAAGGATGAACCCAGGAAATTAACTCTCCTTTGACATCCCAATATCCCAAGCATTTTGTAACTTTTTAAAGTATATCTTTTTAAAGTAAATTCTTCACATTCTTATAATCATTTTAAATGCACAGCTAATTGAAAATTTGAATTTATCTGCTTTTCTGGAGCACTTTTTAATAATATTAATTATTATTAATACATTATTATGAGAAATTGTAACATGCTCCTTCTGGGTTCAGCTTCTTGACTCACCATGGAAGTCAAAACAACGTGCAAAGCATTACATATGCATAAGCAATATTCAGAACTCTGACCAGAGTCCAGAATCTCGAAGAATGATCATGTGGAGATGCAGGTACAACCTCCATACCTCTGAGTCACGAGCAATACTTCACCATTTGTGTGTGCCTGTGGGCACGCGGCAGCCATGCATGTCAAGCCAGTGTCGTCATCATATTAAGTGGGCAAACTTTTGCCCTGGCATTTAAAAAAAAAGAAGCAAGAGATCGCAAAAACAACAATTTATTGTTAAGTCAGCTTCCTCCTTTTTCTGTTTAGTTTGTTTGTGTGTGTGGGGTAATACAGAGCTGTTGACTGTTTGTGGTGGACAAGACTATGTGTGACTAAAAGTGACCTCTCTATGACTATGAGAGTAGGGGAGAGGTCAGTATTAATGACACAAAGGGTTTTGTCTGGGACTCGATAGGTTTGACCTTTGAACAGCTCCCCAACTGTTTTTGTGGTCATTTGATTTAAGCTTAAGAAAATACAAATGCCATTGTCTGGTGTGCAATTTCCATATCAGGAAATTGAATAATCTCACAAAGCAGCTGATGATGTCCCCCGTGATGGTTTAGGAACATAGTTATGTTGCCACAACACCATAATAAAGCTGAGTCCCTGATACCTTGCATGTCTTTGAATATCAGTGTGCACAATGTTTCAATCAAAAGAAACGTAGAGCTCACTGTGTAATTTATTGTGAGGTAACCTTTTGTTTAGAACTGGTTAAAAAATGTCAAAATAGTGACAAACTTGACAGTAAGTCTGCTTTAGTACAGTCAACTCCACAATTATTGAGACTCTTGATAAAGGCTATATAAAATAAACAATGCAGGTTATGAGCTATATTGTATGTTCAAATTGCTGGGGAAATTGTAATATTTTATACAAATACAATTGTTCAGAGAAAAAGATAAATGTCACAATTGTCAAGACCCCTAATAATTATTTTAAATAAATAAATATATTACATTAACATGTAATTTTCTATAGTGTTTTATGAGATTGGTGAATGTATTGGGGGGGGATTTTTGACCATTCCTCCATACAGAATCTTTTAAGATACCTCAGATCCTTCTGTCTGTGCTTGTGTACTGCCCTCTGCCAGGCTTTTTCTTCTCCTTTGTTAGTACAAATTGGCACAAAAAGCTAACAAGGTTGTTTTTTTCACCCTCCCAGAAGCAACCTCGAATTAAACGTAAATTCGCCTGTTTACCCGATTGGGAAAATTGTATTACTGCGGTAGTCTATTATAGTTATTTATAAACTACAGTATATAGGGCCCCATCTAACTCAAGGATTTTAAATTTTAGGCGTGCCAACTTTAAACAGATGCGATTAGAATTAAGCATGGTAGACTGGGGACATCTTCTTGATTGTAGGACAGTGAATGAAAAGAGGGACAAGTTTAAAAGGGTTATACTTGATGCACAGTGTAAATGTATTCCTACGGTGCGGAAAAGTAAGTTGAATAAGCAGTCCCCACCGTGGATAAATAAAGATATGCGACAGAGTCTGAAGGAGAAGAAAAAACTGTTTAAGATATATAAAAACTACAGTACCGAGAGTAATAAGGCTGAATATTGTCGTGTGCGTGCTAAGGTCAAAAAAGAACTAAGGGTAGCCAAAAGGATCTACGAAAGGCAAATTGCAGAAAATGCTAAAAGTAACCCTAAGCGTTTCTTTCAATACTGTAGTAAGAAAAGAAAAGTCAAAGAGGAGATTAAGGGAATTAAAAACAAAGACGGGGCACTGCTCTGTAAAAATAAGGATATTGCAGATTGCAGAAGGCTGTTTTGTAGAGAGTTTTACCAGAGAAGAGGCTGCTAATAGGCCGGAAGGCATATTCATTACTCAGAATGTCTTAGCGGATACAGGGATAGGGGATATGAAAGTATTGGATAAATTACATAAATTAAAGACTAATAAGGCAACCAGCCCGGATGGCATATACCCCAGGGTACTAAAGGAGTTAAGAGAGATCATTTTTAAACCACTGGCAAGTATTTTTAGACTGTCTTTAAAGACTGGTGAATTGCCAAATGACTGGAAACAGGGTATTGTGGTACCAATATATAAGAAAGGGGACCGTACTGATCCAGGAAACTATAGGCCTATTAGTTTAACTTGCATCATATGCAAAATATTATAATCTATTCTTAAAGATAAACTAGAAGTATTTCTAGAAAATTACAACATTCTAAGGGATAGCCAGCATGGTTTTTGCAAGGGTAGGTCATGTCTGACAAATCTGCTGACATTTTTTGAGGAAGCAACCAAGTGTCTGGATGAGAGAAAGGCGTATGATATTATATACTTAGATTTCCAAAAAGCATTTGATAAGGTGCCACATGACAAACTCATTATCAAAATGAGAGCAGTAGGAAGGTGGCATTTTAGAGTGGGTTCGGAACTGGTTACGGGATAGAACACAAAGGGTAGTAATAGGCGGGATCTTATCCGAGGAGGGTATAGTGGGAAGTGGAGTCCCGCAGGGATCGGTGCTGGGACCACTGCTCTTTATCATTTACATAAATGACATTGATATGGACATTGAAAGTACATTAGTTAAATTTGCAGATGATACAAAACTGGGAGGCTTAGCAAATAGTCAGGAATCTACTAAAGTAATCCAAGACGATCTGAATAGAATCCAGAAATGGGCAGAAACCTGGCAAATGAAATTCAATACAACTAAATGTAAAGTTCTACATGTGGGCAATAAAAACATAGGACAGGATTATGTTATGGGAGGTAGAAAACTAGAATGTGCACACGTAGAAAAAGACCTAGGAGTACTAGTTGATCAAAGCTTGTCAGGGTCTGGTCAATGTGCGGTAGCAGTTAAAAAAGCCAACAGGATGCTGGGATACATAGCCAAGAGTATTGAGTACAAATCGAAGGAGATCATACGCACCCTATACAATGCCCTTGTTAGGCCACACTTGGAATATTGTGTGCAGTTCTGGGGACCGCACTACAAAAAATATATAGATGCGCTGGAAAAGGTCCAAAGACGGGCAACCAGACTGATTCCAGGCATAAAAGACAAGTGCTATGAGGAAAGGCTAGAGATGCTTGGACTGTTCAAGCTTAGTAAAAGGAGACTTAGGGGAGATTTGATTGAGGCTTTTAAATGTATTGAAGGAATTAACAAAGTGTATTACAGGAAATTATTCAAGTTGAGTTCGGTTAGCAGAACGAGGGGGCATAAATGGAAACTGACAAAGGGTACATTTCACACGGACACTAGGAAATATTTTTTCACACAGAGAGTGATCAATGCATGGAATAGCTTGCCTGGACATGTAGTGGAGGCTGAGACATTAGGGGTATTCAAGGTCAGGCTCGATCCAGTGTTAGACACTCTAGCCTTTGGGTAAACTAAGCATTGTGAGCAGATTAGTGGTAGGAATGGACGAGCAGTGTTGGGCTGAATGGCCTGTTCTCGTCTTCCCTTATGTTATGTTATGTTATGTTAAATCACAAATTTTCGATTGGGTTCAAGTCTGGAGGCTGAGATAGCCATTACAAAACAATCATTTTGTGGTCAGTTAACCATTTATTGGTTGAGGTTTAGATCATTGTCTTGCTGAAAGATCCATTTGCAGCTAAGTTTCAGCTTCCTGGCAGGAGGGAACCAAAATGGTACTCGCTAGATTTCATGATTCTATTGACCTTAACAAGCACCCCAGGTCTAGTAGGTGAAAAAAAATCCCCATAACATCAAAGATCCACCACCATATTTTCTATACCATACACTGTAGGTATACATCCTTTTCAAGATAAGTGTCCTTCTTACAACACAAAAACCAACTGCTGGTGTGTTTAGCCAAAAAGCTACATTTTTGTCTCATCTGACCATAACACCCAGTTCCAATTTGAGTTCCAATGCCAAACTTCGAAACCATGAACCAGGTGTTATGATCAGATGAGCACACCTGGACCTGCACACCAGCGGTGGGTTTTTGCATGGGAAGAATGAGAAATACCAGCATACACAGGCGTCCCCCAGGACCAGGATTGAGAACCACTGGTTCAGATAACCAATTGCCATGTAACTCTTTGCAATGGAAATGGGTTTCTATCATTCACTGTAGTTCCCAGCATAGAGAGCCAGCAGGTGTTCTTAAACAATATTTTTTTCTAACATACAAGTCAATACAGAAAGTAGGAGGGGCTGGCTAGGGGCAGGAGGGCCCCATCCAAGACTGTCGAAAGAAAACAGGAAGGAAGGGGGGACTGTTGGGTGATTTTCAGTGATACTAAGTTTGTTCTGTGTAGCCTAACACTACAAGGAGGTGGGAGACATCTAAAACCACAAACTGTTCCATGCACCCCCACACAACAACACTCTGGCGAGAGCAGCCTCGTCGCAAGAGAACACACTGTTAGGGGACAGAGACTAAGATGAGTCCATAGGGACAACTAAGAGCATTAGCAAATTTGTTTATTTACCCTCCTCCGGCTTATAACACTCTTAACTCTAACTCGATGAACAGTTCAGCGTTAAAGGGCACGTGGACAAATAAATTGCAGAGAAAGTGATTTGTTGGCTGTAACAAGCTTTCAAAGTTAGCTCGCCTAGAAAGGAGCACTGACTTGGTGTGCATTTGAACTGTCCAACTGTATTTACAGGTGAACAAAATTTGTTTTAGAACATTGTAGCAAGGTGGCAGGGGTGGCCACCATGCCAGGTGGTGAGTGGATGAAAGACCAAACAAAAGATTGAGTTCCGATAGGCCAACGGTCAATTTATTACCTTTTTTAAAACAATTCAAACAAAACAAAAGATAAAGATAAAGATAGAAGCATAAAGCATTTAACTCAAATTATTAACTTATAACTTAAATTATGCAATAGAGGGAAACAGCAACAAAAACCTGCACTTCTGCCTCCATGCCCCAAAAACTCTCCTATCAGGCATGGCAGGCTGTGCTCTCTCTCTCACTAGAGTTTGACAAGCCCAGACCACAAAGGAACTGCCAGATACAGCCACATACACAGGCGATCACCTTCTCTCACACTTTGACTCACAGACACCACACTGTCACTCACTTTCACATGCATGAACACACCTACACTTACTGGTGCTGTATCTGTCAGCAGACCTCTAAAACTAAAGTAATTGCCTCTGTCCCTTTGGCAGAGTTTCTATCTTATTACAGTTTGTCTCATTAGCTTACTTATTGCTGCTGAAGCTCTGGCCAAAGCAGAGGCAATCCAGAGGAATATTATTAGATTCCCCAAGGGGGAAGTTGTCTTATCCTGAGATATGTAAAATATTTATATAAATAATTAGTTAAGAGGGACTGTGGTCAAAGCATGGTCAGAAAATGTTTGCAGTAGGGATGTAACATTTTACATGGCTCCATTATATACATGTATACATTAGGCTCCGTTTTCATTCATACCCTTGATAAATATGAACAAAAAAGAAATTGTATAAAATAAACTAATGAGGTGTATTTTATGCAAAAAAATCTGAAAATTATATTCTTTAATAATAATGCATTGGCACGAACCAAAATTGAATTGTTCACAAATGATATATTTTTTCCCATAATAATCAAGAATCACAAATATTCACACCCTTGTTATCAGTACTTTGTGGTTCCTGCCTTGGCCATTATGACAGCAAGTAGTCACCTTCTGTAGTGTCGTACAAGGTTATGGAACTTCTTGGGGGGCATCCTCAACCATTTCTCCATGCAGAATTGTTCTAGTTCCTTCAAATTCTTGGGTTGATGATGGATCTTTTAAACGGGTGCAGTACCACGAGTGTCCGTCAGGAGGTGCCATGGCCGGTACCAGTGGATACCAGGAAAATGCACCCCACACCATAATAGAGCCAACCACAACCATTTACCGTGGGAAGCCCTCGGGTCTGTACGTTTTTTTTTTTTTGTGTGCACCAAAAATCACCTCTATTTCAAAGTCACTGAGATCTCTTCTTCTAGCCATGGAGGTCAAAATAATGAGCAACTGTGCCTGCCCAGCATTTTTATACAGGACCCTAATTATGATGGGATGTTATTTGTTCAATTAACTCAGGAACCACACCTGTGTGGAAGCACCTGCTTTCAATATACTTTGCATCCCTTATTTACTGAAATGTTTCCTTTACTTTGGCATTTACCTGTAATGTACAATTGTACATTTTACATATTTAACATTTGACATTCCATTTGAGGATCAATCTCTCCTCACTGGCTGTTACCACTTTCAAACAGCTCCTCTCTCTTTCCACCACAAACCAGACCCCAAAAGAACATAACAGGTCACATGATACCTGTGAACGGTGTTGTTTTCGCAAAGAACAGAGCAGCGTGCCAACAGCACTCTCCATCTCTCCATCAATAGCAAAAGATTCAAGAGTATAGATTCCACCATTAGATTTGAGATGATTTGATCCTCATCAGAACACAGTAGAGAGATGTGGGTGATAAATTGGTCCTGGTGGATCAGTGCACCTGATGGCGCCCAGACTAGAACACACTCATGTACTGTACTGTGCTCTCTGAAAAGAGAAAGCAGAAGTGAATTTTCAAAACATTTCCCACAGACTTCTGTCTGTTTATCACATGTCTGGGGAGGAGACCCCACCCTCTTTAGGAAGGGATGCTGTCTGCGGTCTGTCTGAATGTCTGTCTGTCAGGTGTAAGGGTCTTACATCAGTTCAGCAGCTCTACGAAAGAACCCGAGCTCTCTTGATACAGAAGGGTATACACTGGATGCCAGAACCCTGTCAATTGGGACATTTAATGAGGTTCATAGCATAAAGTGAAGGAGAAAAGGATGTTCCAGTTGGTTGGTCAGTTAGTTGATTTATTGATTTATTTTATTTTTTAGCTTTCAACAAGGAAGGTCAATTGAGAACTAGTTTCCTCTTTATAGTGTCAACCTGGTGAAACATATGGAATGGGCAATCAACTGCGGGAGGGATGATTAGGTGGCCATGTTGGGACTTTGACCACTAAGGTTTAATACACCCTAATCTTTCAATAAGTGGTGTGACCATTACTGGCTTTTACTGGACGTCAGGACCTTTGTTTAACGTTTCATACGAAAGATGCACCTCCTACAGCACAGTGGCCCCTCACTGCATTAGTGTGTTGGTTTTCACTTGATCGACAGGGAAGAGTGCCACCTACTGGCTCAATGGCGCTTCCAGCAACAAACAGGTTCTATAAGTAGGCCTCCCATTGAAGTATAATGAGGCCCAGCTTAGCTCTTGCTGTTTGGGACGAGAAAGCAACAGGGCAATATGGCTGCTGACATGATTGCTCCAGTGACTGAATGGTTTCTTAAGTGACAGAATAATAGCGTGACAGGCAAGACTGAAGTGTGAGGATGAGAAAAATACAAGCAAGTTAAAAACATGACCAAAAACAGGAAGTGCATTTCAACTCAGTGTACGTCATTTTTCTAAATCGCTTGAAATACTTCCTTCTGCCACCACCAAAAGCTGTTCCACTTGGACATAACATGTATAACATGTATAACAGTTGTTACTCTCTCTGTAAGCTTTCAGCTGTTATGCATGCAGTTGAAGGCCTCGACCATAGAGTGGAACAGCAAGTGGCTGTGCGAGAAACCGAAGGGGGGCACCTCTCTCCTCCTTGTGCTCACAGGACGCACATGTTTGTGGGTTCACTTTCATCCCCGGACCATTTGCAATGGACGTCCAAGCGGAACAGCTTTTGGTGGCGGCAGAAGGAAGTATTATAAAACAATTTAGTTCAAAACAGACTACAGAACCATCAGGGACGGTTGGGTACTGTATGGGAAATCCCACAATCTCTCTCTCCTTCTCTATCACAGTGTGTTACACAATAGGAGAAATTAAACACCTGATCTGGTCCCCTTGTGCTATTTGGGGGATTTTGAGGGGGAAAAAATGTGTTATGTGTAGTTGCTCAGGAGATAAACAGACAAAGGGATGGTGAACAAAACCTTGATCCACCTCTAAGTAGATAAGTCATATTTAATAGCCAAGCCCACTACAAAGCTCCCTTAAAAAATCCATACCTAGGTATGTCAATGCTTTCTCTTAATTATTGTCATTCCCTAATAATTCTGTGATCCGGACCAACTGTTCACTGAAAGCATTCTGTAGTTATGATAGAATATTGAGACTCAGTCCTAATATGTTGTAATGTTATAATTATTTTGTGAATGGTATTACAGAGACAAGCCTGTCTCCACAAATCCCATTCATTTAAAGCTAAGTTTGGATGTACATTCCACTTGCCTGCATATTAGACGGGTAGACATTTCAGATCCGAAAGATGTCATTCCTAAATACTTATTAAGGTACAGTGTTCTGTTTGATGTGCAATTTCCTTTGCTGTAGGATCCGCTTAGGAAGACATATTGCAATCTGAAATTCATGTCAAAGAAATTGCATCCAATCTATCGATTATATATCTATGTTTTCTTCATACTCTGTGTAACTCTACCCCAAGCAGAGGTAACGTTAATGTCAAGAAGTAGAGCACAGACCATCAGGTTCAAGCTGGAGGATTTATTGGGTAAAGAGGGAGGGATCCATGCATTGGGAGGGCAGGAAGGTTGAAAGGGGTCCTGGGGAGTGTAGTGGCAGGACGTCCTGTGGTCTCCAGGGGCCCGTGTGCAGTTCAAGGAGATTCTGAGATGAGGGAGGTCTCTGTGTGTGCTTAAGGGGAAAAGAGTTTGGAGCAAGTGACCCACCCCATGAGGTTATGCAGTGTGCAACTACAGTACACTTTTGGGGAAGTGGTATCTGACTACAGATTCCAGAAGCCTCAGTTGTCAGACCACATCCAGATGCTACCCTATTTGAGTCTGACTACTCAAGTTGATTGACCGGTGCTAATGCTCAAGGATTAATTGGCATTTGCATGTCTGTATTTGCTTTGTGCATTTGGGTCTTTGCAGTGACCGTGTGTTGGCTTAAACTATGAGATGAGCATACCTTTCTGACAGGTAGCATAAAATTATTCTAGTCATACACCTGAGATCCTATTCCCACTGGGACCACATATACTGAAAAATGTATGCATTCACTACTGTAAGTTGCTTTGGATAAAAGCGTCTGCTAAATGGCATATTATATATATTATTATTCCCCTTTTCCCTAATGCGCTTGGAGAGACGCAACAGCTCAAGTAAATGGTTCCTCACCTGAGATGATTTCTTTCACATGCATGCCTCCGGAACCAGCTGGGAGAGAGAGAGAGAGAGAGAGAGAGAGAGAGAGAGAGAGAGAGAGAGAGAGAGAGAGAGAGAGAGAGAGAGAGAGAGAGAGAGAGAGAGAGAGAGAGAGAGAGAGAGAGAGAGAGAGAGAGAGAGAGAGAGAGAGAGAGAGAGAGAGAGAGAGAGAGAGAGAGAGAGAGAGAGAGAGAGAGAGAGAGAGAGAGAGAGAGAGAGAGAGAGAGAGAGAGAGAGAGAGAGAGAGAGAGAGAGAGAGAGAGAGAGAGAGAGACACATTAGTTACACATACCATAGGCAGAGGTGTTCACCTGTTTGGACCAAGGGCTCCATCCATGGCATTAGGTGTACTCAAAAGCATAAACTGTCATTTTATAGTAATGCTCAGGAGTCTAGTGCATTTCTGGCTTACTTTAGCCTGTGCTACCGTGTGCTATCCTGTGCTTTATCTAATCTGCACTTGAAATGCCCTACTGGCGTTGCTGTAACATTGAAGTAATGTTACCTTCTCAATGTTGTGAGAACTGTGGGTGCTGGGTGCTACACTGTTCAGCTCCCTGAGGAGTGACTTGCCTGCCAGGGTGTATCACAGGGCGGGGTGTGGGGGGGAGTTCTGGGGGGTGCTGGTGTGTGGGGCGTCCCACCCTACGAGAGGGAAAATCGCAGGTGAAAGAAGGTACCCTGCGCTCGCCTCCAGACCCCCCCCCCCCCCAGAACTCCAGCCCCCCCAAGAGAAGGGGTAGACTCTGCTGAGACGGAAGCGGCCGCATGGAAGCTGTATTATCGAGGCTGTGCTAATGGTTCTGGACTTACTTACACTTGGGTAAATGTGGGACACAAAGCAGGTGCTTCCACGCAGGTGTTCAGTTAATTAAGCAATTAACATCCCAGCATGCTCAGGGTCATGTACAAAAATGCTGGGCAGGCCTGATTGGCTAGAATTGTGGCTAGTATGGCTAGAAGATCTGTGACTTCAATCTAGGGCGTGAGTGGGCAGTTTCATCAAGAATGGTCCGTAAAGAACTCTACAGTGCAGGATACCACAGACTTGTTGTACCATAGTGTTGTTGTGTATAAGCATGCATGTCTGTGTAGAGCAGAGCAGGTTATGTGTTTGTGTGTGTGCTGTGGTTTTGTATACTGTGTATATCTGTTTCTTGTTGTGCATACGTCTGTGGAGATGTGTACATATATGTGCGATTCTGACCAGCAACAGAGCAGAGTGTATGCTAGAGGCAGCCTAACTCATCCGCAGCTCGTGGGAACAGACGCACGACTCACAAACCCGGAGCAGTGTCAGACAACGGAAATCTTCAATTCACACTACCGCAAACTGAAGCCCTGCCCACAGACAAGCACTGCTAGTTACAATACTGTAGTATGCAAAGACTGTTGAACACCAGACGTCATATTTGTACAGCACCTAGTGAGGTGGCAGATGGATGGAGGAAAATAATGTGAAGCCCTCTGGTCTTAATACAGAACTTTCAACCTGAAGATCTGAAGCCCTTCAAGCATGAAGATTAGGGAATATTACAGCTTAGACCTGTATGGTGTGTGGCACTGTGGAGGCCTAGATTAATTCAAGACTTGAGGGAGTGTCTGCTGGGTCTCCCCAATATTTGTTTGCCACTCAGATGTGTCGCAATTTCAGTTTGGGCTGTGAACTGATCTGAGATTCAGCTTCCCTCAGAGAAAAGTTCAGATCCAGGCAACGGATCACTGACGTCTTGTCTTACCTGAGAAGGAGAAGGATGTTCCTCCGAAGCCATCTGATATTCTGAAAGACAGATTGCAAAAACAAAGGCTGAGTCAGCACTTAGCAGAGAGACCCCCTCACTGTAAGGGAAAGGCATAGGTTAAGTTTAAGTCTCAGTATTGGTAAGGTGCAAGAACTGCAATATGATAAATCAAGTGCTTTATTACTCCAAGGCAATACATTAATGACTTTAACAATCAATCAGTCAGATCCTCAATAAATCAATGAAAATGTATTTTCTATGACACATTTTTATGATGAAATTGTCACAGAGCACTTAACAGAGGGGATAAAAAAAGCAGAAAACCGAAAACAACTCCCTGAACAGTAGATCAATCAATCTGCCAATGACATGCTCGATACCCACAGATGTTGGCATTCGCGCACATGCAAAGGATCGCCTCCACCGGCTAAAGGAAAAAGGGCTCACGCAAAGTCGTTTCCCTCCAGCAGCTTCCTGTAGGTGGAGATCTCCACATCCAGGGCGAGCTTGATGTCCAGCAGCTCCTGGTAGGAGAGGATCTGCTTGTGCAGGTCGGACTTGGCCACCTCAATGGCCGTCGCCAGGCTCGACATCTGGTTCTGGTACTCTGCCACGCCCACTGTCGACTGAGCCTGCGCCTCAGCCAGACTGTGCTCCAGCGTCAGATGCTGGAGAAGGAAGAGAGTTAGGGAGGGAAGGAGGGAGGATGGAAAGAAAGGGAGGGAGGGAGGGAGAGAAGGAAGGAGGGAGGAGAGGACTGGGTGCTTGAAGGTTTTGGAGGCACGTGGAGATGCGTATAATAGCAGCGCTGGCACATAGGATAGAGGAGTTTGCACCATGAATGGAGGAAAACTGTGTCGTTCCTTATATTCAAAAACATATTTTCTGTGTTACGTTTTAGATGGTAAGTGTCAAATCTGTATTCGCATATAACTGTAATGGTTGTTACATTCGAGTTACAAGACATTACTGGGCTACAGGTGTAATTTCCTATAAAGATTGCTTATAATTTTGTTTTGAGAAGAAAAGAGCAAAACTACTGACACCAGACTTTTGAAATCTGGGTAGGCCCTATGCCTGGTTGGCATGCAAAAAAAAAATGAGTTTCTTCTGGGAAATTCTGTCGATGAGCTCTGTGACTGGTGCGCTCAAAGCACGCCGACACCCTGAAACCACTTCCTGTATTGTTCAAGCTCTGTTTCCTGTAAGCTGTGATTTTTTTTGCACAGCGATAGAGATAGGACATTCGCAAGAACACAAACGACTCATTCGAGTGAACGTGAAATCGAACGTATAGGTGCGATGAGGCTGACATCCTGATTCACATGTTTTGGCTTTTCCCCCCAGCCCACATAGCTTGAGTTTTTGGACTAAATTAAAGCAGAGCATGCATTTCAGCAAATAGCATACTCTAAAAGGTTACAAGGTATATATTCAGTGTATGTGTACACACAAACAGGTAACTGGAAAACATCAACAATTGTCTGGAACTCTATTGGAGGGATGCAACACCATTCAATGAGAAATTCCATCATTTGGCGTTTTGTTGATGGTGGTGGAAAAAGCTGTCTCAGGCATGGCATATGGTTTACATCGTAGAATAGAAGGATAGAATTGCTTCACCATAGAATGATGGTGATCACTCAGAATGGCTTCTAAGGGTTGACTGGACCTAAACCATGCCAGGAAAATGCACCCCACACCATAACAGAGCCACTAGAACCCTTCATTTACTCAAGCATTTCCTTTATTTTGGCAGTGCCTGTAAATATTACTCACTTCCTTCTTTTTCTGTCACACAGGCCCAATTGTGGAACCTTTCTTGTTGCACATTAATGTTTCTGCTGAACTAGATCTATGAATCAGCCTGCATTTCCTGTTCTGACACCCATCTATCTACTTTGCTGTTTAGTTGAATTATTTGCCTCTTGCTTTGCTTTAGACTTTCTTTTGGTTCTTCTGTTGATCATGCTGGTTGTTTTCAATATTCTCTGTGTATGAGGCTCTGTCTGGCTTTCTCAGGGGGCGGTGAGCCTTTTTGTTTTAATCTCTGCCGGCTCAAGTCCACCTTTACTGAGACTACGCCTAACACACATTGTCACCATCACCGTAGCGTGACATGAAAGTTGTGAGAACATTAAATGTTGGAAGGGGGTCCTTCATCCACTCTGTTTTTACTCATATTCTCTGGAATCAATCTGTGGCCTACAAAGGACTTACCAGCCTGAAACCAAAATTCCCCTCGATAGAACAGAAATGGAAGCCAATTTCCCCGGTTTTCTTATGCAAAAAGAACACTGCAAAACGTCATCCACCCGCTGATGCTCTGTTTATGCTTTTGATAACAAAGATGAGGGGTTTTTCACCGCGTAAAAGATTCCCCGTGGTGTGGCCGTCAGTGGCGGTGAACTAGGGAGGCTTTCCTGTCTGCTGTCTGTGACACTGCGCTTGTCAGCTGACCGAACCAGGGTACTGCTGCGTGAGCCGGAGACAACCCTGTTTGACATTTCCTCTTTGTTGCGTCGACCTTCCAAACTTCTCCATAAGTACCCAGGGACATTTCCCCTTCATTGTTCAAAAATCATTGGTGGCATAATGAAACCACTATAATTCCAGATAATGTTGCATATAGATCATAGTTATGCTTTACATATCATCTTAGTATGATGCATGCTGCTCTTAAAGATATTTATTATTATTATTATTACAATAATAATAATAATAATAATAATTAGATGCTGTTTTTACGAATATGTTTCTTAGCTTAATGCCTAATTCTGGCTCTTCTGTACCCCATACTGTATATCTGATCCTTATGTACACTACTGTTCAAAAGTTTGGGGTCACCTGCTGGAAACTATTTTTATCTCATAATTGACAATGCTTTACACCGTATACATTTCTGTAAATACTTTAAAATGACAAAAAACACATGTAACAATGAACAAAATGAACATCAAATAAATGTTCAAGAAAATTATATTGAAAATTGAATCTTGGATTCCTCAAAATAGTCACCCTTTGGCGTGAGAATAGCCTCACAAACAGTTGCCATTCGGTTAATAAGTTTTAGCAGGAAATCACCCGACATGTTTTCCCAGCGATCCTGCAGCAATTCCCAGAGAAACTTGTGGGTTGCTTTGCTTTGACTCTTCCTTTCCAGTTTGTCCCATACAAGTTCTATGGGATTGAGGTCTGGACACTGGGCAGGCCAGGTCTTTACTTTGAGTTGTTGTTCACATTCCTCCTTCACCAGATAGTTCTTGTACAACTTCAAGGTGTGTTTCGGGTCGTTATCTTGCTGAAGAATGAAGGAGTGCCCGATTAGCCATAGTCCAGATGGAAGGTGACCCCAAACTTTTGAACGGTAGTGTATATTTAAAGCGTCACACCACATTAGCCTCATATGTCACTCTGGGTAAGAGTGCCTGCTGAATAAATGAGGGAATAAATAGCTAAATGTATATGTGTGGTGCACGGTGCACGGGCTGCGAGGGGGAGAGTCTCACCACCGTCACCAGGGATTGCAGTTCTAAACTCAGCGCCTGCAGCTCCTTCTTAGAGGCCCCGATCTCCATCTTGGCACTGGTGATGGCCTCCGTGCTCTTTTCTGTGGCCGTCTGGATCTCGTCAAACTGCAGGGAGACGAGAAGAACTCATAGAAGGGCCTGTTTCAGTCGGCCTTGTTGAATTCCTTCAAAATGGAGCTGCGTCCACACCAGTGCAGTGCAGCACTTGTGACGTGCTGAGGTAAACTGGTCAGATGTGACTTATTCAACAATTTGCCCAATCACAATTGCTAACCTGTCCCATCACTGCAACTAAGTTTGGAGTAATAATGTTGACACTGTATAAACAGTAAACAGTACCTTGGGTTTGTAGCATTAATGTTGAAATGGATAGCAAACAGTACCTTGAGTTTGTAATATTAATGTTGAAATGGATAGCAAACAGTACCTTGAGTTTGTAGTATGCATCTGCCTCCTCTTTGTGCTGCTGCACTGACTTCTGATACTCCGCTCTCATCTTGTTGAGGGCAGAGGAGATATCGAAGGACTTGTCTGTATCCACCTCAATCATCGACACAGATGTTTCCATAGAGGTGGTGCCCAGCTTGGACTGCAGGCCAGACAGCTCCTGTAGGGACAGACCGATAGATCGAGAGACAGACAGACAGAATTAACCTGGATACTGGATACTTTTGCATTGTAGCTGAAACCAGGCAGTCGCTGTACACAATCACACCATCAAATGGTTAAGCTGAGGTGCCTTCCTGAAGTTGCTTGGCTATGCAGTTTGGCGGCCCTGCAGTTATGCAGTGACACAATTGAAAGGAATTAAGTAGCAGGGTCAGGTTGCGTCCAGCTGAATCGTGAACAGTTTTAACTCTCAGCAGCTGTGATAGGTTGCTGAGCACCCTACCATTGAAAATAATGGCACAAGCAGCAGGCCTGCCACTTTGGCCCTCTCTGTCTGAATGGCACCTCTTGCACTCGCAGTGCAAAGTCAAAGCCATAAAGCAGAACAAATGAGGATTGCGAAACCCATGATGTCTCCCATTCACACAGTCACAGTCTACGGTCACGGCTTTGGTCCCTGGCCTCCACACCTCCTCCTGAGTCTTGGTGACAAAGTCCAGCTCATTCTTCAAGCTGGAGTACTTGGCATCCAGGTCGATGCGCAGGTCAGACGCCATATCAATGTCCTGAGGGAAGACAACGGACAAGTCGTTGACTGACCACTGGGCCTTCCTCATCACACACAGCACCAACCGTAAAGTAAGTACAACTGACCAGTAGCAGTTAGTCAGGTGATTGACAGGCCGTGACTTCACTTAGAAACAGTGGGAAGGAGGGTTATGCCACTTTTGTAATATTTTGTCACTGACAAGTTTATCATTCAAATATCAAATGCTCAAATCTGCACTGATCACCCTCTCTCTGTTCACTCCTCTCTTCTCTCTGCCTCTTACCTTCTTCATGGCCGCGATGTCAGCCTCCAGCTGGAATTTGACACCCTGTTCAAAATCAAACCTGTAAACACAGGATAAGTATTACATATTACATTATATTTCCATATGGAATTCAAATACGTTTCTTCATCTTGTATGTGTAATGTAATGTAATGTAATGTAATTTAATGTAAATCCATGCTGCTTGTCCTAAATTGTGGTTGGTCCAAGGACTTTAGGAAGGAATATATTTTATATATTTTAACGGGGGGAATTTCATAAAATTTCATAAAAGTGGGGGAAAGTAATACTAAGAAATTAGTAGTCCAGCCAGAAATTAACTATTGCCCCTCTTTTGACATCTGTTTTATTAACAAGAATATAAGCAAAGAGTAAAAAAGAACTCTCTCATCGGTTGATTCAGCATGAATCAAAGCTTTGTTGGTTATGCTAAAATATGAAGTCAAAGCTAATTCCAAAGACACCAAAATGGCCTGATAACTGGTGATGGTAATTGTCTGGTTACAGCAGTAAATAAACATCACTTGGTTCTGACATTAGTCCAGTTCGTTGTTTTGCAAACTTGTACCGCCGCAGGTGGTTAACTGGGATGAACTTTTCTAGGTTTAGAAAATTGCTATGGTACAGCAAACAACATGGCGTTATCTAACTAGGCTATGTGCAATGTGGATATGCAGCCTGTTTGGATATATCCATTATAAAATGCTATCTATCTACATCAGCTGCACTTGCACTGTAATGAAAAGTTCACATAATCAGCACATTTGACTGATTATGATTATAATCCACAGAGGTTGCAATCTTCTATAAAACATATGATTCAGCATGACTATGATGATAATGCATAAGACATTTTTCACTGTACATTTGAATGAAACATATAATCAGATTAGGTTATGCTCAAATTAGGTTTTATTTGGAGAAAAAATAAAATGAATTTAGGAATATCGCAAATTGAAAAGTTTTAATCTGGTATGCATTTCATCCTGCTGCTTCCCGTGAGGAAAGCATGCACCGTGTTGTCATTATCGTGTGCGAATAAAAGTCATCACGTTCAAAAGTCCACCACACAGTGTAAACAGAAGAGAAAAAATCTATATACACAACCCCAGTCCTGTCGCGAAACACCCACCAACCTATCGGTGACACTTGATATGATAAATGATGAAATGATAAATACCATACAGTGAGAATGATTGGAGCCAGGTGAATGCTTACTTGGCCTTGACCTCGTGGGCAGTGCCGCGGATGTTGTCCAGCTCGATCTCCAGCTTGATGGTGTCCAGTGTAAGGCCCTCCAGTGTGATGCGGTACTCGCCAAGCTGGGCCTCGTACTCTGCAGTGCTAGTGGATGACTCCGGAGACACATCCGTCCCACCGGTTAGCTGGCACAGCCTGGCCTCCAGGGTCAGGTTCTCCTGCTGCAGCACCCGCACTTTGGCCATGTAGGTGGAGAAGCGGTCATTAAGCCCAGAGAGCGTGATCTTCTCCGCCTCTCGAGAGAGGATGGGGCCAAAGGCGGGTGCCAGGGCGGGCCCGATGGCCAGAGCTGACCCGCCACTCAGGCCCCCTGCTGCGATGGTGCGGCCCATGGCAAAGGCAGGGCTGGCGATCAGCATTCCTCCTCCACCCCCACCCATGCCCATACCGCCCATGCCAAGGCCGCCCATGCCCATACCGCCCATGCCAAGGCCGCCCATGCCCATACCGCCCATGCCAAGACCCAGGCCGTACCCGCTTCCTCCCCCCACCACCCCATAGGCAAGGCCTCCTCCAACCCCTCCTCCAAGACCCAAACCCAGGCTCGCACCTCCGCCAAGACCCATCCTGGCCCCCATGCCACCACCTCTGGTCAAGCTCAGGCCACCATAAGTACCACCGAAACTACCCCCTAAGACCCTGGACGAATTTATGGAATAGGACATTGTTCAGCAGAGATTCACCAGAGGTAACACTGAGAAACTGGAAGAATAGTCAGGCTCTCTGGATTTATAAAGGAATGGGAGAAGAGGTGTGAGGCGGGAGGGGAGGGACCAAAGGGCTGGAGCTTGCGTTTGGGCTGTTGCAAGCTCAGCCCCTCCCCTACAGTGCCCCACCAATGTGAGACAATCATCAGTATAATCACACCTCCAGGGCTGGACCTGTCCTGTTTGTTTTATTAGTTTCAGAGAAGAGTCCCTTGAGGATAGTTGTGATAGAACAGAGATTTATACCCAGCGTCTTTCTGCCTGTGCTCTGTGTGAGGCTGGGTATTGAAGAGTCATAATAAAATGAACAGATAAAGCGTGTTGACATTTTGTTTCCATGTTCCAATTGCATGGGTCGCACTGTAGATGGGAATTCTGTAACACTCTGAGTTACTTTGTTTGAATAAATCAACTCAATAAATAACAATAAATCAAAGGCAGGTGGTATGGTAAGGAAGGGAAAATTCTGTAACTGGCTTACGTGGATGCACTTGGTCATATCTGCAGCATAACAAGATCAATCAGTGGTGTCAAATCTTTTCAGAAAAGGGCCAGTGCGGCGTATTGCAGCTACTGTAAAACAGTGGTTCTCAACCTCAGTCCTGGCTAACCCCTGTGTATACTGGTTTTCATTCCAACCAATCTCTTGGTCTCTAGGGCGAGAACCACTGCCGTAGAAGACCAGTTGGCTACCTCCGGAAAATGGTTAACACGCACATACGCACGCATGCAATACTCACAAAACATAGACATTTACAGAGTTTCTTTACAATGTTTCTTTTGACAAACACCGAAAGCAGAAAAGCTCTGCTCCTGGTGAAGCCTTGTTTTTGGCTTTGGAAATCATTGCTTTATTTCTGATGCCAATAAAATAAGGAATTTGTGTACCAAGCACATCAAGTGACAAGAGACGCTGCCTGGTCTTGAAAGCCTCCGGGAGACATTAGTGGGTCTCTCTGAGTGCAGCGAGTGTTCGTGCTCTTTTGTTGCAGGTGAAGCAGGCATACCTTCCTTGTAGTAACTTGCTCTCATTTAGAGCATCAATCAAACGCACAGTCTACTGCCCTGCATCCCTTCCTAAGCGGGTGTTCACCCATGCGCCTACCACCCAGCGAAGAAGGGACCTTTTGTTCCGGGAGTTATTGTGTCCTGTCTAAATGACTGTCAGAGCTGTGTGCAGTTGACATGAGGCGGCATGTAGTCCTATCCATTCAGGTGACCGGGATGCTTAAGGTAAGCGGAAGCCACTGCAGACACGGGAGGGGAGGGTTGCCTCTGGGTTGCGAATTCACTCAAGGCCACCTTCAGACCGTCGCTAGCGCCAGGCCGACCTCTCCGAGAGACGTGTGTCCCAGGGCCCATCCGAGATCGGGGGGTCCAAAGGACCGCATTCGAGCACAAAGCGAAGAAGACACTGAAGCCCGTCGCACTGTGAAAGCGTTTATTCTCTCAGGCGGCCGCTGGGTCGGATCGCTTCATCTGGTACAATCGTTTGCATCGCTCGGCAAGAGCTGTGCCCTCGTACCATCAACCCTATAGATATTTAGACACTTTGGGCGAAAGAAAGCAGACACTGTAAAAATCTCATTGATCGGTGGAATGCACCATCACTTCCTGCAGACACAGGGATGTACAAAATATATACATGATCATCATCAATAAAGCAAAGGGCGCACTGCCCCGTTTTAAGAAATTAATGTTGAGCTTCTCCAAAGTGGAATGTGACAATACTTGAACAGCGTGTAAAAATAAATGTTCCACATCCAGCCAAAAGACAGAATTAACACATTTAGAGCAACTACAGTGTTTGTCATGGTCCAAATTACTCCCCCCGCCTGCTAAGACTGACCATCTCTCTGAGCTCCCATTGACTTCTGGCAACAGTATTTTTATACCTGTTAGCTCTAATTTCCTACAATCCTCTAGTCAAGTCTACTGACTAAGAAGCCTATAAGATCAGCAAATATGGGATTTCTTGACAGAGTCAATTACGTTGACTATTAGTAGTCATAGACTATAGTTCACGTTTTCCAACGTATTCCTCTGTCAAAAAACAATGTCACAAGAGTAGAATGCAACTTTGTCAAGAGTTCAGTCTCTTCCACTGCTATGGCAGCATCTTCCCTTTTTCTTTTTTTGAAGAAGTTATCCCCATTGTTTTGATTATTCATCCGTCTCGTACCTGCACAAAAATTGACAGACATAATATAAGTACTATTCCAATTAACGGGCATAACAAAAAAAGACACATTTATCAGACAAAATGGTTAATATTGATGCAAAACCATATCACATGGTTAAAAGGTAATCCTAAGAAAGCTTTAAATTATGTTGCTTACCAGCAAGTAGTTAATGAGGTACGTTGGGTAATGTGTATACAAATGTATATTACACTTTGTAAAATCGTGGGTTTCAGCTCAAAAACCTCTGGCCTGAATTCTCATACCCTCACTACTACATACTACATCCCCGCAGGAAAACAATTACCCATGTTTTACAGACAATCCAACCTTAATTCCCTTAAAACTGGCTATTTCACTCATTCAAGTACTCCATTATCATCTCAACATCCTGGCAGATGTGCAGGCATTACTGTGTAATGATTGGTTATGTGATGTGATGTTATGTGAAGTGAAGTGACATGTTGCATCCTGGGAGTTGGTGTTCAGTGCTCACTTCTGCAGGCGCTTTCTGATCTCCTTGATCTGCTCATTCTTCTTGGTCAGGATCTCTTTCATATTGCGGTAGGCAGCAGTCTGCTGGAACTTCTTCTCCAACTCCTACAACACACACACACACATTTAATAATAATATAATGATAATAATAATGAGACATGTGCCAAGCTCCAGCCCATCAAGAGATTCTAATCAATCAAGGCCAAAACTAACACCCAATAACCCTCAGATAGGGGCACCTGATTAAGGGTGAGGAGGGGGGGTGGAATAAGAAACGCAATGAGGAGGCAAACCTTCTCAGCCTGTAACAGCTGCTCCTGCACCCGGAGCAGGTCATGCTTGGCGGTGACCAGGTTGTCTTGCAGGTCCCTCTGTGTGGCTGTGCTGGTGCTCAGTGTGTGCTGGAAGTCAGCCTTCAGCGATGCCACTGTGTCCTCCAGACTGCTGATCTCCTGGGAGTGCAGGACCCGCTGGGACAGAGAAAGAGAGGTAAGAGTGGGGGAGCAGGACAAACGGCAATGAGTAGTGCACAGGTCAGTGTTACTAGAACGTTGTGCTGTGTGAATGTTGTACAGTGTGATGTAATAGGGTAGTAATGAGAGTGTGGGGGGGTAATAATGTGGCAATTACTATGATGGATGGACCCAGTTAAGCCTTGGTAGCTAAATCTTATTTGCTCCCCACATCACCAGTTACAAATGAAAACATTGAATGACTGAAATTCTGATGGAACTGAAGCAGATTTTAGACCCAAGGGTGGTTTCAGTCTATTGCTACAAGAGCAATATCGAAGAAAAAAGAAAGTTCAGGCAACTTAAACTTTTCTTTCATTTCTGTTCAAATCTTAATTCTGTCCAAGACAGGGAACAACAAAAACAATGGCTTCCATGTAAATGTGTTTAGTTATGACTGAATCTGCCCCCTAGTATCCTCAAAAGCCACTAATAGAGCATTAATACAATAAGATTTCTTTATCTTCGTAGCCACAACTCATATTTCTCAGATACATTTTGAGCTGGAAGGGGGATACATACCATTAACATTCCAGGAAGCAAACAAAAACAAGAACAGAAATTCAAAAACAAATAAGCACAAGCCATTTCTGGTGCTCATTGCAGAGACAAACACTGTGCTTTTAACATAATGTGTGAGCGACTGTGAACATCTTGCTGTCGTTACAGTCTATAGGCATAGAATGGCTGCACCAGCCACAGTATGCGTTGTTTGTTCTTTGCAGAGGAAATTTAGAGCATAAACACCAAAGACTGCATCGTGTGTACTGATATGGGCTTCTTGTAGCAGCTGGGTTATAAAATAAACATAAATTATTCAGCAACTGCATGTTGGTGTCTTAACTTCCACTGCTATATTATTACACATATAGTTCACTGTAAAGTATGATCTTTTAATAACTGTTGTTAGATGCAGTGATGGTTCATGTATTTTACCAATTAAGGTGGATTCATTCCTTACTACATGCATGCATTTCCACTATAGACCAAGTATTCACTCATAAATGGCCACCGCATTTTTAATCTTTGAGTGACTGGATAAATGTCCGTTAATCACACTGACGGACATGTCGGAACGTTGATTCATAGCCAATATGGAGATGGATATGGAGATGCACATTCAAGGTATCTGGGTAAAGAAAAGTTACACCTTTCAAGGGTATACTCTCCAAGCTTTCTAAAACAATCAAAATATACAATGGTGTATCTTTTGGTCAATCTGAATTAAAGACCTCAGATGGTGTAGTCCGGTTCAATACATTACAGGTGACTGTTGTTTCTATTGTGAAATCTCTATTGGTATCACCCCTGTACCTGCTGGTCTCGCTGGATCTTCTGCAGGTCTTTCAGAGCCTGCTCCACCTTGGACTTCTCATCTAAGGCACTTGTAGCCTGAAAGGCAAACCAGTCTGTTATCATGTGGTATAATCTACAGGTCCATGGGTGTATTCACATATGCACCTAGAATTCCACTGGAACAGCGACTACTCTCCTGTCTTGTCTTGTCCGGTCCTGTCCTGTCTAAGTTTGTGGCATATGCAAGCATCTAACCCATAGCTCATTTCAGATGGAAATGCAATAGGAGACTCTGGAAGGGGATTCTGGGCTCCTGAGGCAGGAATATCACATTATACCATAAGGTATACCATATTACTTCTTAATTGTATGTGTGAGATCAACAGCCCCGTAAACAGACTTTTTGAGTCAGAGTTGACCTGCCCTTTCATAAACAGTGGTTTGTACACTATGCAGATCCACTAGTCCTTAAAAGTGTGACCCAGGTACATTAACCTAATCATATCTGCCCGTTATCAGGAAACATAGGTAAGAACATGGCATCACCACACACACAAAAAAAAAGGAAAAAGATTTTTGAGAATTAGTACACAATTCCTTGTGTTTACACTCCCATGGTGTGGATGAAAATGTTATCCTGCATCACGGTAACCACAATGAAACCAAAACTGAGGTGCTGTTTTGTATTCATGAACTGCAGAGGATAAGAATTCACAACCTGCCGTTAAGTTCAGGATCTTAAGACACCTGTAGATTTGCGGATGTTAACGCAACCTACAACCACTGATACTGAGGCAGAGGCAGATTTCTAAAAAACAAGTTGTTGAAGTTAAAAGTTACAAGTTAAAACATTTTCTTTTTGGAAGTTGAAATTTATTGGGGCAATATTACTGTGGTCTGAAAAACCTAGTCAATCTGTACAGTACACCCTCAATACACATGCTGAGAACTGCTACATGTAACTGAGGGTTCTGTGAATGGATACCAACATACCTGTGATTCTATTGTCCGAAGCCTGGTTTTCAGCTTATTGTTCTCCTCTTGTAACCGGGCAATCTCCTACAAATGTGCATTATATATTAGAGGACTGCATATAAGAGTATAACCAAGAGGTGCCATGCTGTGTCTTATTGAAGCACAACACATTAGTCAATTCCTTGGGCTACATTGGCTTCCTTGGGACAACTGTATACCGGATTGCACTCCAAGGGCTGTTAAAAGCGCATTGGTATGATACATTCAAATTTACAGAGTAGTACAGTACATCTATTTGGGGTTTAAAATCAAGTTTTTGTCGAAAGAGTCAGTAAATACATGTCGTTGAACCCCAAGGGAAAAACTGTGGAAAACATGACTGGGGAAATATGCACGCATAAATAAATGACCCTTGTAGAACAGATTCAGAAAGGTTTGGTACAGCATGTCCAACATTATATGTATTTTTTCTCAAAGAGCAACTCTTTATTAGGCATCGATTGGAGAGTACTAAAGTGACGCACGGTTACGAAGATAACAGGGCAGCAGTCACCACACATGAGCTGCCCTGTGTGCTGTAGCACATAACATCCTGAATGGCCTCAAAGCATCAGGGCTGGAATGGTTGTTGTTCTCATGTGCTTCGCGCAACCTATCGTGGGAACCTGCACCTCCCTGAAGGTGTTACCCCTCGATCTGTCACCTAGAGGTCCGACGGTGGCACGGTTTTAGAATGCACCAACTTAGAGGATTACACCAGTTTACAACCACAGAATAGAAAACAAAGCAATAGCAAGCCATGCAACCACCAGGTAAAGCCCAAAATGAGGTAACCTTGCAGAAAGCTACTGATACCAGGTACTGATACCAGTATATATAAATGAGACATTTATATTGATATCAGTACCTGCAGCTCTCTGAACACTCAACCGTGTGGGTCACTGAATTTCGATATTGACATTAAAACTCATGAAGACATTAAAATACATGAAGTATAATTCATCTATACCAAGGCCGTAACCATGGAGTCAACATTGGGGGGGACATTTAAAAAAAAAAAAAAAAAAATCAGCTAGGCTATATATTGGGGGGGACATTTTGAGCATATCTGAATATTGGGGGGGATGTGTCCCCCCCAATATATATGGTCGTTTCGGCCTTGATCTATACACTGTATCACAAAGTAGTAGGTTGCTTTTCCATTGCAATAGTTTTATGCAAAACCTCCTGCTGAGGTTTGTGTACATTTGTGTGTACACACATTTAACAGGGAAATGTGTGGAAACTGTTGAGTCAAAATGGACGGTGACTCCAAAGGCTGTAACTAAACTAATACCTGGCTGTAACTAAACTAATACCTGGTATGAAAGGTAAAAGTTATGATGATAGACTTAAGGCACTCAATCAAACGGAGACTTAGGGGGGATTTGATTGAGGTTTTTAAATTCCTAAAAGGGATTAACAAAGTAAAATACCAAAGATTTTTTAAGATAAGTGGGGTCAGCAGAACAAGAGGCCACAGGTGGAAATTAGTTAAAGGCAAATTCCGCACAGATATTAGGAAGTTTTCTTTACACAGAGAGTTGTCAATGCCTGGAACAGCTTGCCAGGTCTGGTAGTAGAGGCAGAAACACTTGGCCTATTCAAGTCCAGGCTAGATGTAGTACTAGATACTATTTAGATTAGGACATGATGAGCCTAGATGGGCCGAACGGCCCGTTCTCATCATAGTGTATTCTTATGTTCTTAAATATAGGTAGCAAATTCAACAGAAACTGACAGCACATTTATGTCTGGATTAAAAATAAAACCATGCACTGTGTGGAGTGGTGCAGGAGGACTAGAATATGCTGTACCTATGTTGGTCCCTATTGAAAGCTCCCACTCAGAACACCAAAAAACAAAACAACGACCTACCTTTTTGAGCAGTTCGGACACCCCTCCTTCATTCAAAGGGGCCAACTTTGGTTTGTTGGACTCCTGGTTTGTCTATAGGGGATAACACAAGAATATAGCTATCTACTGGAAATAGAAGGGGTACCAGTTTGCTTGAAGTGGGTGTTCACAACACATTTATCATCTCTTTAATAATGACCATAATCCTTGTCATAAGCATAAAAAATCAGGTAACTACAAAGATAAAGGAAAGAATAAATGAAGGGTTCTGGTGGCTCTGTTATGGTGTGGGGTGCATTTTCCTGACATGGTTTAGGTCCACTCAACCCCTTAAAGGGCAAGGTAAATTTCAATGAATACTAAGCCATTCTGAATGATCCCCTTCATCCTATGGTGAAGCATTTCTATCCTGATGGAAGAGGTCTCTTCAAAGATGACAATGCCCCCATCTACAGGACATGAAGGCTCACTGAATGGTTTGATGAGCATGAAAACGATGTAAACCATATGCCATGGCCATCTCAGTCACCAGATCTCAACCCAATTTAACACTTATGGGAGATTCTGGAGTGGCACTTGAGATAGTGTTTTCCACCACCATCAACAAAACACCAAATGATGGAATTTCTCATGGAGGAAAGGTGTTGCATCCCTCCAATAGAGTTCCAGACACATGTAGACTCTGTGCCCAAGCGTATTGAAGCTGTTCTGGTGGCTCGTGGTGCCCCAATGCCCTATTAAAACACTATGTCTGTGTTTCCTTTATTTTGGCAGTTGCCTGTACATTATGACCAGATAAAATGTTGACACATATTGATGCTAAAATGATGCCTGTAACGACCAGTTGCTATAAGCTAGTTATACTTTTTATGCATGCTTTTACGAATGGTTATGATATAGAATGCAGCACTTAAGCTATTATGAATGCTACCAATGACCCACTAAAACATACATACTCAAGTCTCGGTCCTGAAGGCCACAGTGGCTGCAGGTATTTGTTACTGCAGAGCACTGACTACACCTGTCACTACACTGATGTCACTGATTAGTACACCCCCTTGGTAAAAGGTGAGCTAATTGACATCAGGTGGTTCAGTTGATTGGTTAGAGAAAATACCTGCAGCCACTGCAGTCTGTTGGACCGAGTTGACTAGGTTGGCAGTAAAGTGTTGCCATAGAAGGAATACAACTCATTCCAGTATGCCTTTCCAAATACTTGCTAAAATTGTTACAATTATACTACTTCAAATTGCTTTGGCAGGAAGGTGTGCGTGCGTGCATGTGGGCACATCCACACCTGTTGGCCACTCACCTTTTTGCTGGCAGTTTTAAACTCAGCTTTCTCAAACTCTGCCACTTGTTCTAACAGCTCCCTGAAACATGTCAGAGAGAGAGAGAGAGAGAGACAGAGAGAGAGAGAGAGAGAATCGAAAGTTACAAATGTGGAAGCACAAATGAAGCTTGAGGCACACCTCAAGAGATTCAGTACATTTTAAATGCTTCTAGGTTGACAGCAAATGAAAAAAAGCCAAGTGAATTAAGTAATATTCCAGTCAGAATAAGAGAATGTTGAGAATGAAGATTAAGTTTGTTCTTATAAAGAAAAAAACAACAACACTGAAATCAACTCATAAAGCCATTCGTCCAGGCACAGAGCAGGAGAGACACTCAAATAATTGGAAAAAAATAAATCACACTCAATCACGCTGGAACTCAAATAACCTTGCTCGAAAAAAGACAACCTGCACGAAAGTATCACCTCGCAGCTATTTAAGAGAAATAGCCGTCTGAGCCGTCTGCCATACCCCAAAGAAGTGCGATAGCACTTGAAACGGTTATTGCACACAGGGCGTCCTACGTTTGCATGTGGTTTCAGACAGCTGGCGAACGCACGCACACTCATGTTACGGCGTGGGTGTTTCCCGGTGGCCTCATAACCACCTGCTACAATTGCCACCCCCCCACCCACCACCTCTTTGCTGCCACATGGGATCATGGAGCTTCACTTCTGTTTTTAACGCGTGTTCACATTCACGTTCAGAAAATACAGTTGTGTCAAAAAGGTGTCATGACTGGTTGCCGCCACCAAAGCGGAGTGCAAACGGCGACCGTTCACTCTCGATGGAGATACCATCTAGTTTTACGTGAATGCAGGACCGATAAACGGTGCCTCGGTCACACTGGTTCTGGTGATCATAGCGGTTTAGCTCATCTAAACAGAATCTCCCAAATCTTCGTAAATCTACCCACAATGCAATTTATGTGACATAATAGATAGAACACGATCTGGAGCTAGCTGCTAGCACTGCTAACTGCCCGCGCTTCAGGCTCAAACCTAAATTTTGGATCACTGTTGCGATCTCCATTTGGGCATTGCCACTCTCGTCGATAAAAAACATCAGGACGAGGGGAGGACTGCGGACTGTGGCTGCTCTCGCTGTCAGACATTTTTTTACGTCGCACAGGTACAGTAGGCAGGCGGACGGAAGATGCGTAATATTTTGGATGTCATATGATACCAGCGCAGCTAAGCTAGCTAGTGCCTATATTACAATAACAATGTGTTTATAATTATATACCATAACTGAGCTATGTAGATTTATAAAATTAGCTAGCTAGCTACTTGTGATTCAAACAAAAGAAACGGAAAAGACGCAGACATGGTATGTAGAAAATGTTTAATATAGGATAGCTGGATCATATATATAGCTGGATCATACAGTGTAACAAATCTAGCCTGCGCTGGCTTGCTGCTATCCAGCACTCAGCATAGCTAACGTTAGCAGTAGCTAGCCGGTAGTAACCTTAGCTAGGTAGCTAGCTAGCTGCTTTCCCTATGAATATCGCAAAACGGTCTAGCAAATTATTTTAAAAACCATCACGTGTGATAGAATACATAGCAGATGGTTTGTCATGTTGATTAATACAGATATTTCTAAGAGTGTAGAATATTGTAGTTGCTGTATGCTCAATGCATTTCAGTACAGTGTAACGCCATAATCCCCTCTTCCGTTCTCTCTATGACATGTTGATCTGACTCGTGATTTTCCGACGCGGTTGACGTAGACTTCGGGGATTGGACTTTTTTCGGCCTTACTTTTTCAAAAAGCTCTTAAAATAGAAATTTGAAGTGTGTACTTGAATTGGGAATTCTGTTCATAACTATAGGCACGTTTCCACCAAAAATTGCCATGAACTTGTAGTCGCAGGAACTTATTTCAAGGAATTAAAAGGTTCCTTCAATCCATTACGTCTGCGTTTCCACAGGGGTCTAAAGAATTTTCAGCCCGAAGATTATGCAAATTAGTCACGCTGACGCCAAACCAACGTAAACAACCAAAATGGACTGAACGCTCAGTCATATTTTTGTTTTGCGTCAAAGTGCAACAATCGATCTGGCTGTGTTCGAAACTACGCTCACTTTCACGGTTCACTATTCCCTATTCCCTATAAATAGTATATACTATATAGTGTACTATGTGTTCGAAACCGCGTTCACTATTCCCTATTCCCTATATAGTAATAGTAGTGTTTTCGGATACTACAACTGAACGTCATTTGCGTCAAAAAAAAGTGCCGGATATTCAGGTGACGCAAGCGGATGCGCCCTGTATTACGTAAACAACCCGAGCACACATGGCAGCAGGTTTAAATGTGCTAAAGTTTTGAGTTTCAAAGACGAGCTGGTAACCCTAACCCTAAGTGCTTAAATATACTTCACTTCACGTGAAATGTACTCAGGTGGTATCGGGTTTGCATGTTCAGTTTTTAATGTTAAATCCCAAATAAATTGTTGAAATTCTAATGATTCAAGAATGATGTGCAAGTGTGGTTTTGTCAACTGTGGTGCTGTCTGCTAGCCACTGCTTTAGCCACCAATAGCTACCGTTATGGTAGTCGTGAGCTAACTAGCTCGTGTGGAGAAAATAACAAAATTTGCTGTGGTACACATCGCTGTATTGCTTTCTGTCGCCATTCTTTCTCTTCTCTCCTTCGGTATGACATGACCGCATTGCATTGTGGTACACGGGAGAAATTGTAGGGTACATTCGCTGTACACTACAAATCACGGTGAATTGTGGGTATTTTCTCGTTCACTATATAGTGAACGAAATTAACAGTTTAGAATTCGTCGCATACTACAAAATGGCGTACACACTATATAGTGTACTATATAGTGAATAGGGAGCGGTTTCGAACACAGCCCAGGGCTGTGTTCGAAACCGCTCACTCGTTCACTATTCCCTATTCCCTATATGGGGCATTCTACCGAATTAGTTCAAAGTGCGGTCCCACAACAAGAAAAACTATTTAACAAAACAATTAAGTATTCAGACATAGATATTTACTAAGAATATGTTATGATCTATTTAAACCCAAGGCATTAAATGAGATAGTGATAAGCTAAATTTAAAAAAAAACATCATTTATAGGGTACTTTCTATTGGGAAGTAGCTGTCCCAAACCCTGACCCCTGAATTGAAATGTATGTAAATAACACTTAAAACATTTTTTAGATTTTGTTCAATGGTGTAATTTCAAAGATCTTTATGATTAAGTTTAAACAGAAGTTGAAAGATTTAGATTTATTGTGGGTTTTAATTTTTAAATTAAAAAACTATACTAAAAAAATCTTGTCCCCCGTTTTCATGTCACTACCGAAACCCCATAGTTTTAGTCCATTGGCTGAGCCTGGTTTTTAGCCACACCCCTGCATTTTTGACCAGGCAGTGACACTGCCTCCCTGTCCCTCATGGCTGCATGGTAAGTAGCTAAATCCCATACTTTTGAAATAAATGTGTTCCAAAGTCTGAAAATCGGTGTGTAACTTTAAGAATCGTCACCACCGAACACATATTCTCTTCAATTAAGTAAACCTTTGGGGTTTTATGCAAAATATTATGTTTTTATGTGTGTACACCTCTTCAAAGACGTGTATGCTAGCCATGTGCTTGCTAGCATTCTTTAGTTATGCTCAAAGTTAGCTAGAATTGTCACTACCGAAACCTATGGTAGAGTTTCGGTAGTGACAAAATGTAATGGTAAGTAGTTAAATCCCATCATTTTGAAATAGATGTGTTCCAAAGTCTGAAAATCAGTGTGTAACTTTAAGAATGGAACACATATTCTCTTCAATAAAGTAAACTTTTTGGGGTGTTATGGAAAATATGATGTTTTCAAAGCTGTTTGCTAGCCATGTGCTTGCTAGCATTCTTTAGTTATGCTAGCAAAATGGAATGTTCAATCATTTATTTTCAGTATTTCCCTCACCATTGCCTTGGAGGGACCGTCCATCCTGAAAGACCCCAAAAGCAAAAAATAGCGGACTTTTAGATCGCTAACATTTTTAGCATAAGTCAATTGAGTTTAACATAGCGAAAATTAGCATCGCGGCTAGCGGAATCTATTTGTTACAGACCTTTCGAGAATACATTAGTTAGCGTTCAGAAGCCTGACAGCAACAGCATAATATCAATGTTATTTGTCAATGTTTTCTTCTTCTTCTCTTTTACTGAACCCACTTGGGTAATTATTTTCCATTGATAAGTCATGTTTGTACTTTAAATGGTTATGGATGAACAATTGTTATGTCTTCAAAAATAAAATTATTTTATTGACCACAAAACATTTGTGTTTGTAATATTCCCAACATAAGGCATGTTATGAGTTAAGATTAAGCAATAAGGTTGAGGGAATATGATACAACCTTGCAAACAAAATACTGTGGTCACTACCGAAACAGTGCAGTCACTACCGAAACACTGGGTGTTTTGTAAAAAATAAAGTATATTGAGTTATAAACTAAAATGTTATGATACCGATTGGTTAAATGTATGTTCAATTTCATCAATCATTAACTCTGAAATCAATATGATCAGTGTTATGCATTTTACAGAGAAAGATTGCATTTAGATTTTGATGAATTGTATAAATTGAAATGAGAAATTTGGTAAAAATGTCATTTTTATTGATTTAATTGTGAAAACCTTAAAGAAAAATTTATAAAAATACTCTTTAGAGAAGGGAAGGAAACACAATCTTAACAGATTCATATAATACTTTTTTACTATAGTGTATCACAGTGGCGGGCCGTGCATTTCACACCTAGGCCTTCAGTAGTGCTCCGTCTGAATCAATCCACCCCTCAATAACTATTTTATGGCTATAAAAGCCATCTTATTGTTATGTTTTGAGTGTCTGTTCGGTTTGTTTTTGCACTTTGTTTATTTATCTTTCTTCAGTCATGTTTCATTCTCGTTCTGTCATGCACTTCGGGAAATTCTGTTTCGGTCTTCGTTTCTAATCTCGTTTTACTTTCTTCTTACTTTCTAATTACACTTTGTATATATTAGTTAGATGTATATAGTACTAACCAACTAATCTACTAACATTAGGGATTTAGATTAAGTTACTAACACTACTAATCACTAATTATCTCACGCTTCTAACTATCGCTGTCATTCTCTCTCGTCCTATCTCTGTACGCTTCTCACGTTCCGCTTTATTCGCACGCAGATTTCTTTATGCGTTCCTCCTCCTCCCTAAAAAACCGAAACATAGAATTTCCCGAAGTGCATGACAAGACAAGGAGAGGAACTCGAACAGGAACAATGACAGACGGGGAACAGAACGAGAATGAAACATGACTGAAGAAAGATAAATAAACAAAGTGCAAAAACAAACCGAACAGACACCCGTTGCCGTTGCATCGCAGATAGATAACTCGTGTATCCAGAATAAATTGTTACATCGCTGTCCGCCCTATTCACTTTCCTTGTGTTTTTCTGCCACTTTGTTCCTTGCGTGTCATGTCTGGTTTTTGCGTTCTCCCTGGGTTGTCTGTGTTATGGGCGCGCTTCACCGCAATCTGTCAATTGTTGTTCCCTGCACATGTTGCACGCTGCCCCAATCTGTTTCTTGTTCCCTCGTTTCGTTTAGCCTGTGACAATTGTTGTTCCCTGCACATTTTGCACGCTGCCCCAATCTGTTTCTTGTTCCCTCGTTTCGTTTAGCCTGTCACACTGTTTTCCCCTAACACATTCTGCACGCTGCCCTTATTAGTTAATGCTTTTGCCTATTTAAACCCGGCACTCGTTTAGCCCATTGCCTTTGCGTACTAGTTTTTCTAGCACTGCTTTCATTTGGTTACCTGTTCCTGACTTCGCGAATATTCCTGAATCTGCCTGTGTTTATTTTGTTTCTTGTTTAGTAGCCGCACGGCTTTCCTGTTTTTTTTTTTTTTGGATTCTCTGTTTCTCGTTTATTTAGCCGCACGGCTTTCCTGTTTTGCCTGTTTGTTTTTGGACGGCTTGTTTCCGTCACTTTTATTTGTTCCGTGATTAAACGCCTCCTGAGCGGAGCGCAATTACCATCTCCGTGTCGAGTCCGCTTTTGGGTCCAGGTCTGCATTTACCGCACGTAACAGAACGCAAAGGCCATTATGGACCCAGCAGACTCGACTGCGCTCCACCACCTACTCGCCTGCCAGGAGGCTCGTATAGACCAGCAGGAGCGACACATGAAGGAGACTATGGAGGCACTGAGGAGTATGGGAGGCCATATTTCTCAGGTGGGAGAACAGGTGTCCCAACTCAGCTCCAACGTCTCTCTTCTGACGCAGACGACTTCTCCCAACCCCCCTGCGTCATCGCCGCCTGCCAGCCTGCCGGTTGGACAACCCAGGGAACCCCGCATTCCCCACCCGGATCGCTATTATGGCGATTTGGGGAACTGCAAGGGGTTCCTCATGCAATGCGACCTCATCTTCCACCTACAACCATCTTCATACGGCTCTGAGCCGGCAAGGATCGCATTCATCATGGGCTGCCTTGGGGTAGGGCGCTGGAGTGGGCCACTGCCATCTGGGACAGCCAGCTCCCAGCCAGTTCCCAGTACTCCACATTCGTGACAGAAATGAGGAAGGTTTTTGATCACCCGGTGGGTGGGAAGGATGCCTCCCAGCGCTTATTCCATCTCCGTCAAGGGGACCGCAGCGTGGCGGAGTACGCGGTGGTGTTCAGAACCCTGGCGGCAGAATCCGCTTGGAATGACGCGCGTCGCTCCAAGGGGCCTTCCGAACGGGTTAGGTGAAGTGGTGAAGGACGAGCTGGCTACGAGGGACTACCCTGACTCCCTCGACGCTCTGGTTTCCCTTGCCATCAGGGTCGACAACCGCTTGCGGGAGCGTCGGAGGGAGAAGACCGGTCACCTCACCCCAGCGAGCTCTTCTTCTCCGTCACCTCCTGATTCCTTCCTCTCCCGAACCACCGAGCAACGGTCAGCCCCGGGCTTGCAACTGAAGAGCCCATGCAGCTGGGCAGAGCTCACCTCTCCCCGGAGGAACGCAAGCGGAGACTCAAGGCGGAGTTTGCCTCTATTGTGGTAACACGGGCCACTACCTGGCCACCTGCCCGTCGCGACCAAAAGCCCAGGCTCACCAGTAAAACTGGGCCTACTGGTGAGCCACACCCAGGGCTCCACAACCGCCCAGTCTCGCTTCCAGTTGAAGGCCACGCTCAACTGGAACCGTCAACCCCTGTCGCTGTGTGCCCTAGTGGACTCCGGGCGGATGGAGATTTCATTGATGCCCAGCTAGTGCGACAGGCTGGCATCGCCACTCGTCTTCTTGCCGTTCCTCTCCGGGTCCACGGACTGGATGGGAACCTCCTAGCCCAGGTCACTCACACCACCGAACCCCTACAGCTCATCCTGTCCGGCAACCACCGTGAGACCATTCAGCTCCTGGTCATCTCCTCACCCCAGTCCCCTCTGGTTCTCGGCCAACCCTGGCTCCAACTCCACAACCCTCATCTGAACTGGATCACCAGCAAGATCCAGAGCTGGAGTCCCTACTGTCACGCCACTTGCCTCCAGTCGGCTCGAGCACCCACGGAGGGTGCTTCACCTCCCGCCAGGTTGGTTCCTCCAGACATGTCCTCGGTTCCCCCATGTATCACGACCTGGCGGAGGTGTTCAGCAAGAGCCGAGCCTCTTCGTTGCCCCCTCATAGGCCCTATGACTGCGGCATCGACCTGCTTCCCGGGGCTCCCTGCCTTCCGGTCGCCTCTTCAACATCTCGCGGCCGGAGAGAGCAGCGATGGAGTCATATATTCATGACTCACTGGCGGCAGGCATCATCCGACCCTCCTCATCCCCAGTCGGTGCAGGGTTCTTCTTCGTGGCCAAGAAGGACAAGTCACTCCGTCCCTGCATCGACTACCGCAACCTCAACGCCTACCACCTTGTTCGAATCCGGGAAGGGGACGAGTGGAAGACGGCGTTCAACACCCCCCTGGGCCACTTCGAGTACCTGGTGATGCCGTTCGGGCTCACCAACGCCCCGCTGTGTTCCAGGCGTTGGTCAACGATGTGCTCCGGGACTTTCTCAACCGCTCTGTCTTCGTCTACCTTGACGACATTTTAATTTTCTCCCGCAACCTACAGGAACACACTACCCATGTCCGGCAGGTCTTGGAGAGGTTGTGGGAGAACCAACTGTTTGTCAAGGCGGAGAAGTGCGAATTCCACGCCTCGTCGGTGAGCTTCCTGGGGTACATCGTGGAGTGTGGACAGGTGAGACCAGACCCGGCCAAGATCCAGGCGGTGGTGGAGTGGCCTCAACCGTCATCGGTAAAGGAATTGCAACGATTCCTGGGGTTTGCAAACTTTTACCGGCGATTCATTCGGGACTACAGCAGGGTAGCTGAACCCCTCACCCGACTCACCTCCCCATCCATCCCCTTCTCCTGGAACCCTGAAGCTGAAGCCGCCTTCATCGGTTTAAAGAACCGCTTCACTTCCGCTCCTGTCCTGGTCCATCCTGAGGTGTCTCGTCAGTTCGTGGTGGAGGTGGATGCCTCGGACTCCGGGGTGGGGGCCATCTTGTCCCAACGCTCGGGTAAGGACCAAAAGCTCCATCCTTGCGCCTTCTACTCCCGTAGGCTGTCCCCCGCCGAGCGCAACTACGACGTTGGGAATCGGGAGTTGCTGGCGGTCAAACTCGCCCTGGAGGAGTGGCGACATTTGTTGGAGGGAGCGGAACACCCATTTATCGTCTGGACCGACCACAAAAACCTGGCATATATCCAGTCGGCCAAGAGACTCAGTTCTCGCCAGGCCCGGTGGGCTCTGTTCTTTGGCCGCTTCAACTTCACCATCACATACAGACCCGGATCCCGTAACCTAAAACCCGACGCCCTCTCCCCCGCCAATTCTCCTCCAAAACCGGACAGACGAGTCCCGACACCATCCTGTCCCCCTCCTGTGTGGTTGCTGCAGTGACCTGGGGAATTGAGAGGCAGATCAGGGAGGCCCAGGCCACTCAACCTGACCCCAGACCTAACCCCAGCCCTCACCTGTTTGTCCCTGTTTCCGTCCGTTCCCAGGTCCTGCAGTGGACGCACTCCTCCCGTCTGGCCTGCCACCCCGGGTTCCAGCGCACCCTGTCGCTGCTCAAACGCAGCTTTTGGTGGCCGTCCATGGCCGCGGACGCCCGGGAGTTCGTACTGGCCTGCACCACCTGCGCCAGGAGCAAGGCATCCCACCAGCCCGCCAGCGGTCTCCTCCGTCCCCTACCCATCCCAGGTCGTCCTTGGAGTCACATTGGTCTGGACTTTGTCTGTGGACTCCCCCCCTCTGAAGGTAACGACACTATTTTGACCATTGTCGACCGATTCTCCAAAGCAGTCCATTTCGTTCCCCTTCCCAAGCTTCCTCAGCCTCAGAGACCGCAGAGCTCCTGGTCCAGCACGTGGTTCGCTTACATGGGATCCCCGTCGACGTTGTGTCGGACCGTGGTCCCCAGTTTTCCTCCCACGTCTGGAAGTCGTTTTGCCAGGCCCTGGGGGCCTCTGTCAGCCTGTCCTCCGGCTACCACCCCCAGACGAATGGCCAGACCGAGAGGGCCAACCAAGACCTGGGGACTGCACTGCGGTGCATCACAGACCGGAACCCCTCCTCCTGGAGCAATCTGCTACCCTGGGTTGAGTATGCGCACAATTCCCTAACCAGCTCTGCCACTGGTCTCTCCCCCTTCGAGTGCTCCCTAGGGTATCAGCCCCCCCTGTTCCCGGCCCAGGAGGAGGAGATCTCCGTCCCGTCTGTGCAAACCCACATCCGGCGCTGTATTCGGATTTGGGAGGACACCCGCTCTGCTCTCCGTCGCTCCACCGCGCGCACTCAACGCCTGGCGGACCGCCACCGCACCGCAGCCCCCCAATACTCTCCGGGACAGCAAGTCTGGCTCTCCACCACTGACATTCCCCTCCAGTCCACCTCCAAGAAACTCCAGCCACGTTACATCGGTCCATACAAGGTACAGTCTATCATCAACCCCTCTGCTGTCAAACTCCAACTCCCTCCAGCCCTCAAGATTCACCCCGTCTTTCACGTCTCAAAGATCAAACCTGTCACTACCAGCTCACTGTGCCCTCCGGCCGTTCCCCCTCCGCCCCCCCGGATCATCGACAACGCCCCAGCATACACCGTCCGGCGCATCCTGGACATTCGGCGCAGGTCGGGGCCACCAATATTTGGTGGACTGGGAGGGTTATGGCCCCGAGAGAGGAGCTGGGTTTCCCGCCAGCTCATCCTTGACCCTTCCTCATTCGGGACTTCCACCGAACCCACCCTCAGAAGAACAGGCCTGGTGGGTCGCCAGGAGGCTCCCGTTGAGGGGGTTCTGTTACATCGCTGTCCGCCCTATTCACTTTCCTTGTGTTTTTCTGCCACTTTGTTCCTTGCGTGTCATGTCTGGTTTTTGCGTTCTCCCTGGGTTGTCTGTGTTATGGGCGGCTTCGCCGCAATCTGTCAATTGTTGTTCCCTGCACATGTTGCACGCTGCCCCAATCTGTTTCTTGTTCCCTCGTTTCGTTTAGCCTGTGACAATTGTTGTTCCCTGCACATTTTGCACGCTGCCCCAATCTGTTTCTTGTTCCCTCGTTTCGTTTAGCCTGTCACACTGTTTTCCCCTAACACATTCTGCACGCTGCCCTTATTAGTTAATGCTTTTGCCTATTTAAACCCGGCACTCGTTTAGCCCATTGCCTTTGCGTACTAGTTTTTCTAGCACTGCTTTCATTTGGTTACCTGTTCCTGACTTCGCGAATATTCCTGAATCTGCCTGTGTTTATTTTGTTTCTTGTTTAGTAGCCGCACGGCTTTCCTGTTTTTTGCCGGTTGTTTTTGGATTCTCTGTTTCTCGTTTATTTAGCCGCACGGCTTTCCTGTTTTGCCTGTTTGTTTTTGGACGGCTTGTTTCCGTCACTTTTATTTGTTCCGTGATTAAACGCCTCCTGAGCGGAGCGCAATTACCATCTCCGTGTCGAGTCCGCTTTTGGGTCCAGGTCTGCATTTACCGCACGTAACATAAATGCCTTTACTGAAGAAACAAACCCGGGGTGCTACAGCTGCGACACACATAAAAAAGCATCAATAATAACCTCATAAAATTGCAATATTATTTAGGAAAATAGCAACATTTTACTCCCCAAAAATCCGTATTATTTGTACACAAAATCCATCCTCCTTTCTTTCCTCAAAAAGAGTTCAATTACTCTGTCGTACAGATTATCCGTGTGTTTCAGTTCCATCAAGAAGTCCTTTTCTATCGCCATCGAAGCTAATGCTGAAAGTCGAGCCTGCCCTGTCGTATTTCTGGCATAAGTTTTAATTCGCTTTAGGGCTGAAAATGTCTGCTCAAATGTCTGAATCACAGACTGATGTTAATTATATTTTGTCCATGAATACTTATTAAATAATTCCAAATGGTCTGTCCGCTTCCCTTTCATAGCTTTTCCCTGGTTGCGCTGCTTCCAGACGTGTATTTTCATATTAAAGCATTTAACCAATCACATTACATCATAGTCAGACACTCTGACTATCCAATCAAAGGGTGTGAATACGCTGACGTTACCTAGGCCTTCTAGAAGGCCTTCGTGTCCCCAACTCAAAATCTGATTGGTTGAAGCAACAGTTTGATCAACACTTATTTTATGCTACAGGGCCTGCAGAACTGATTGTGAAGGCCTCCAGGCAGATTTCTTTGACCCTGGCAACAAATGATGGCTGAAATGTGATTGGTTAAATGCTTTAATATGAAAATACACGCCTGGAAGCAGCGCAACCAGGGAAAAGCTATGAAAGGAAGCAGACAGACCATTTGGAATGATTTAATAAGTATTCATGGAAAAAATATAATTAACATCAGTCTGTGATTCAGATATTTTTTAGGCCAGCAGAGAAGGCCTTGCAGGCCCTGACGGCCCACCACTGGTGTATTACTATGTTTCGGTAGTGACAAATTTTGGGAGAGGAAAAACATTCCAAAAGAGTCTGAAAATACAATATAAAAATTGACGGTACTTTTATTTAACAATTTATTTGGGATTTCACATTCAAAACTAAACATGCAAACCCGATACCACCTGAATACATTTCAACCTGCTGCCATGAGTGCTCGGTTTGTTTACGCGATACTGGGCGCATCCGCTTGCGTCACCTGAATATCCGGCACTTTTTTTTGACACAAATGACGTTCAGTGTAGTGTCCGAAAACAGTTTAATCATTCACTACATGGAACACTACATAGGGAACACTATATAGGCAATAGGGAATGAGTGAACGGTTTCGAACACAGCCCCTGAAAGAGTGCGGAGCATCAAAGAAAGAATGACCACTCTCAGCAGAATAGATGCAGGTGCTTAATATAAATATAGGCGCTTTATAATATAGGCCACTCTACCATCTGCATCTGCACCCCAGGAGCAAGGCAGCTGGAACATATGCACTTCTCCTGCAAACCAGTGACTATTCACCAATGATCAGATGGGAGGAGAGGCATGTCTAGCAGCCTGTGGGTGCCTGGTGCATCATTGGGAGGAAATAATGCAGTGCTGACCTGAGCAAGCCTGGCTAACATAAAGCCCCTCTATCCCTGGCTCGAACGTGTGATGATTGTGCCCTGCGTGCTCTCATGGTGAGCGCCTCCATGTGTTAGCCTGATTCCTCCAAGTACTGTACGTGCGCACTTCTGTATTACAGTGGATTTTACTGTGCTATTAATTTGGTACTTATAAAATATGTATTGGTATGTATGTTATTGATATGCCAATAAAATATGAAAGACAACCTTAGTTTGCAGGTGTTTGTCTGTTAAATGATTCGTTTTTTTACAGTGTAATGGCATATGGTTATGCTCTTTTCCATCATTGTTTGATAAGTTGCATCAGCCGATTACAGAAGTGGTTTTCAAGATCTCACATGACCAACCTCTAGCACTTCCAGTATTATGAACAACAGAATATATTTGACATATAAAGCACAAAAACTGTTACAAAGTTACAAGTTACAAAATACAAAGAGGAACTGATGCCATTATGATAGCAATATGCTACATCCTCCAGTGCAATATTGTCCAAATAATGCTTCAGAGGGTGTAACACAGTCTGTTCCAACACTGCTTTTATACAGACAGAGGGTTTCTAAGCAATCAACAAAAGTTGGGACACCTGTAGGAATTGTTTGCATCAACTTTCAAGGCTTCATTTACTTCCATTGCTGCAGAACAGCTGTAAGTTGTTAACCCATTACTTGCTCCCTGAAAAGGGCCTTTTTTATAACTTTTTTTTAACCTCTGGCAGTTTACCGGTTACCTTTGTACCATTTCAGGTTATTCACTGGACTTGAACTGCTTAAATTTCAGTAAAAACGGAAAAATGGGGGTGTTCTAAAACCGGTAGTGTATATGATGATCGCCTTAACGGGAAAAATGGGGGTGTTCTAAAACTGGTAGTGTATATGATGATCACCTTACCAGATACCACACTTTTACCTACCTTGTGTTTTTAACCTTTCAATATATGGCATGGGATAGGAGGCTAGTGTACGAAGGGGGCCAGTTTGCAATAAATGCTGTTGACATTCTCAGAAGGTACACTGTTTCCCACCAATAGGGTACAACAGCATAAAGCAAGTCCAATGAAAATGAATATTTTTCCAATACAATATGCTCAATCAATCAGAAAACAGAAAAAGGTAAGCAACTGAACACCATACTTAAAGTTTAGAGGGAATTTTTTTTCTCCCAAAAAGGGATGACGCATAAAAAGTTAAAGTTACCTCCTTCCCCCTCCCTCTCGCTGGCTCTCTCTCTCTTTAAGTAGACAGCAGTCCCTCTAGGCTTGCTTCTCTGCCTAAATACATACCCTCACCAGCTCAGACTCATCATGTGTCCTTTAGCACTCTGCAGTGCTCTTATAACAAGTTCAGGTCTGTCCAGAGGGCTCGCCTACAGACAGACACTACACCCCCTGTTCAACCTCCCTGCCGGTAAAGGCAGGGAGTAGGAATCCAGCATGCCACATCAACATACCTTACATGACCACACCTATCAAAATGAGACACCGTTGGCTCAGCGTGGCTCTAATGATAGAACAGCGTTACCTCTGTTAAAACACGACAGGAATCTCTTTATCTGACTGCTAGGATTATTTAGATGCAGGGCATATTGCAAATAGATTCTGCTGGTGTAAACATACAGGTAACTGCCAAAATAAAGGAAACACCAACATAAAGTGTCTTAATAGGGTGGTGGGCCACCACGAACCACCAGAACAACTTCAATGTGCCTTTCCATATAGCTCCTATTTCCATAGAAGTGTCTGGAACTCTACTGGAGGGATGCAACACTATTCTTCCACAAGAAATTCCATCATTTGGTGTTTTGTTGATGGTAGTGGAAAATGCTATCTCAGGCACAGCTCCATAAACTCCCATAAGTGTTCAGTTGGGTTGAGATCTGGTGACTGAGATGGCCATGGTATATGGTTTACATCGCTTTCATGCTCATCAAACCATTCATTGACCACTCGTGCCCTGTGGATGGGGGCAATGTCATCCTGGAAGAGTCCACTCCCACCAGGATAGAAATGCTTCGTATTTATTGGTGTTTACCTTGCCCTCTAAGAACTTGAGTTGACCTAAACCATGCGCAGAAAATGTACTCCACACCATAACAGAGCCACCGGAACCCTTCATTTACTCAAGTGTTTCCTTGGTGGGTGACCTGTACATTCGTAACATTGTTATATTGTGTAACTTGCTCTTAAATGCTCTCTGAATCAACTCTAATAACATGCTGAAAATGCTGTTCTTAGTGGAGTATCCCTCTTACACAAATGTGATACAACTCAATACATGGTCAAATATAAAATAAAAATCTATAACACTAACGATGTTCTGCAGAATCTGACTGCAAACTCCCATAAATGCTTACCTTAAAGTTCAAGTAAATAACATATATTGTCACTTATATTTAGACAGATTTTATTTATATTTATACGTATTTGATTGGTTTTGATCTTTTTTGATCCATGGGAAATTATTCAGCGCCATTTACAAACAGGTTGTCACACAGCGCTTCACAATTGACATTTTCCAGAGGGAATCAAAAACAGAAAACCATTAGAGCCAATGTCGGAAACTGGAAAATTATTCCCTGACCCCTTCAAAGGCGATCAAGATGAACTCCTGGAAAATGGTGGGATACAGAGAAAAAAAATAGTCCTTGAGGCTCTTGAGGCTTAAGAGACCACCGAAAGGGCATTCTTCGGCATCCTAAGTGTAGGGGTGGGGTGGACCTCATCCCTCCAGATACCAGGGCAGGGCGGGGGATGGAACCAGCAGCTAGGGTCCGGGCCAGCGGCATCTGGCTAACACATGGCAGGGGTGGGGGGTTGACTCTGGGCAGCTGGATTACAGGGATCTTTCCATCGCTCTCGGAACATGACTGGTAGGCATTCAGGCTTCTCTCACTGTCCTGACATGCAATCGAAGAGCACTTAAGGATGCGCTTGACAGCTGTACCTATAAACCCCAGGGAATGGGGGAAAGGTGTGCTGCCACTGAGTTCGCAGTTAGTTTGCCTGTAGTTTCTTCAGGGACATTCACGTAGCAATGAGGAAGACTAACACAGGTACAGGCATTCGATTATACGCCCAGTTACCATACCTACAGGAAACTGTCAAAATAAAGGAAATGCTTGAGTAAATGAAGGGTTCTGGTGGCTCCGTTATGCTATGGGGTGTATTTTACTGCCATGGTTTAGATCCACTAAACTCCTTAGAGGGCAAGGTAAATTCCAATAAATACAAAGCCATTGTATTGTGTGATGACTTTGATCCTATGGTGAAGCATTTCTATCCTGATGGGAGTGGTCTCTTCCAGGATGACAATGCCCCCATCTACAGGGCACGACTGGTCAATGAATGGTTTGATGAGCATGAAGACAATGTGAACCATATGTCATGGTCATCTCAGTCACCATATCTCAACCCAATTGAACATGTATGGGACATTCTGCGGTGGTGACTGAGACAACTTTTTCCACCACCATCAACAAAACACCAAATGATGGAATTTCTTGTGGAAGAATGGTGTTTCATCCCTCCAATAGAGTTCCAGACACTTGTAGAATCTATGCCAAAGTGCATTGAACCTATCGTGGTGGCACAACACCCTATTAAGACACTTTATGTTGGTATTTCCTATATTTTGGTGGTTACCTGTATGCCAACCAGGTTGTTCTCATATAGAAATAAACATGGAATGATACTCCCACTATTGCCTTGATACATACTGTATGGTCAAAGATACTATGAAGATAGCAATGAGACAAAAGCAGACCTGTTATTGGTAGTGCATAGAAACATATACTTGGTCAAAAAAAAAACCTTGGCCTTGGTGGTGAAGCAGTCCTGTGGCTGCTGGCTAGTGAAGAGGGAACTGGGCTTCTCACAAGAAGGTTACAGGTTAGAATCCCTGCCTTTAACCAGATAATTTAACTTGAGTTTCTTCAGAAAAGTATGTTTTCCAGTATATGGATAACATTTACTAAGTACACTAAATTACAGAGGGGCTGTGTCAGCACACAGATACCACCTTCCAACTACCCGTGCCCCATTTCCAATGGAGGCTGTGCTAGTTCAAGCAGAGTACGTGCCATTTCAAAAGGTGTAAAAAATCAAAACAAGAATGAAACATGAGGCCGACTTTCTCATGGGAACACCAGCCTTCACTTCTGACAGAGACAGAAACACTATCTCTCACAGTCTAGGAGGATGTGGTTTTGTGAAGCTCTCAATGACTGCAACAGCTGATGAAAGCTGGGGGAAATGGCTGCTGCCAATGTGAACTTGAGCCTGCACACCTTACATTCACCTACAGCGAGGTCATTTCAAGTGGGCTCCAACCCCTTCAGCTTGAAGCTTTGCACCTTTGAATGGAATTTATGTAGCTCTGCCGCAAAATTGTCATGTTTCTGTTTATGCATCTCTGGTTTTTCCAGCTCTATATATCTTGCATGTAAAAATCACAGGCCCTAAGACTTTGTGCTGGGAAAAGTCAGGGTTATTTAAGATACTGTATGCAAGCTGGTGTTGACCTAAAGTTTATCTGTGATAAAGAGAGCCATTGGCTCCTTTCTCTGAAACACCAGTAACAGTAGCAATTTGCCACATGAGCTTCTGAGCGTCAGATACAAAAATCAGAAGACAAGTGTAGATAAGAGGAGAGACACCTCGGACAAAGACAATGTTATAGAAGGGAACAGGTCAGGTTTCCTTAGAGGGTTCGTTTCTGTTTACAACATGATTCATATCTGAAAGCGGAAACATAGCTCTGCTTCATTATTCCTTTCAATTTATAGTATAGTGCACGGTGGCGGCAGAGGTCAGGTTAGTTTGCTGCTTCAAAGTCAAGAGTAGGGGCACTGCTGTCAGATGGCTGAGCAAGGTAATTATTAGGGATATTAATGATTAATCGATGATCGATTAATCGCCGTTAATAATTTGATCGATCAAGCATATTGAATTAACGATTATGTATCACAGCACAGTGGAGTTATCCAATAGTATGAACTCTAGTGAGTGTTGTCGGGGAGACGCATTTTAGCCATCCTGCGCAGGCAGACAGAGTGGGGCCATCTTTGGCGGGTTTATGGCTGTGAGTGCAGTCAGGGCACTTGGGTTGGTGAACCAGTGCCACACCCCACAACATCAGGTTTATACCTACAGTTGAGCTGAATATTTTGGATCATGGAAAAAATAATTATGGCCCGTCAGATTAAAGCGGAGGTCAACATGGTATGATTGGCCTCCTCACTTGGTAGCAATGCTCTTGAGCATATTATGCCTCCCCAAATATCAGCTCAACCAATATCTCGGTATAAATGAAGCTGGCTTCACCAGGCCCTAGTGATGTTTGATATTGCCACGATTCTCAACATAAGAGTAGCATATCAATGGCAACCTTGAAAATATGTCTTGTGGTTGTAAGCGACCCAAAAATATAAAAAGAGAGTCTGAACCTGGCTTGGCCTGGGCCTTCCCACTAATTGTAAATTATGGGCTAAGAAGGGAGTGAGTCAACTACCCCCCTAACACTTAAAAGTCTGACCTGCTGGTGACACGATGCTGTTTGGTGGGAATTCTACTCTTGCTCTGTCCTGTTTTTCTCTCTCGGAAGACCTGGTGCCAGCTAACACCTTGCCTGCGTGTGTCTTGCATTTGGAGAGAGACAAGCTTGGTTTTGTATTATTTTCATCCATTTCATCTCTTTTGTGATTGTTACATGTCAAATTTATGTCTAGAATTTAGTATTTGTTAAGCCGGAATATCCAATTGAATGTTTATTTCCATGTGGGTGACAATTGTTAGAAGTATCCAGTTTGTAACTTACGTCTTTTAGATCGCAGCCAGATAAGAGCGGAGCTTGATGTGGTACGAGCAAGCTTGTGGAATGGTAGCAATAAATGTTCCATATGTGAGGAGACAGAACTAAACCCTACATATTGGATGTTCCGATTTAGTATTTGTTAAGGTAGTTGAACCTACGTCTGTAGATTGGACGTTGAATGTTTTGTCTAACTGTTGTAACTGAATAAACCAGCTGTTAATTGAATTGAATTGGGAGTTGTATATTTTGATGAAGGTTGATCCACCAGTTTGCTCTGTCTCAAAAGTTTGAAAAAAGCTTTGATTGAGGAAAACAAATGAGCATTTTGTATTCGCTGTCATATGCTACATTTTGCTGTGTTTTTCCCCAAGATTAATCGATTAATTGTTTGTTAACATGGTTGATGATCGATAAAGAACATTTGTTAAAATTAGCATCCCTAGTACTTATCCTCAATCGCTTCCAAGTACATATTCAGCCACATTAAGGAACCATAAGTAAAAACGCTGAGAAGAAAATGTACTAATCTAGTAAGATCCCCCCACCTCTATAGTCTCCAGCTAACCCTAACCACATTAAAATGTTACCCTGTGTCTACAGGTGTTCCCTACATTCCTGTTACTGCAGACTAATTGAGGCAAACAGGCACAGGTCCCAGACTGAATTTTGCACTGAACAGAAAGCCAGCTTGAGGAGTCTCTTGTAAAGCAAAGCTCATCAAAGACTTGAATATGATTATTCCCTCCATCTCTGCCACCCCGGGAAAGGCCCTACCTGTTCTCCAGCTCGGAGACGTCCGTCTGCAGCTTGAGGTAGAACTTCTCGGCCTGAGAGAAGAGCTGACGCAGCAGCAGCACGTTGGTGTGGGCCGTGTTGATGAGCTCGGTCTCCACCTCTCCCCGGACGACTGCCCTCAGGCCCTCCAGCATCTCTGTCACCTCGTCCACCGTGAAGTTCTCCTCCACTAGCCTGTGCACAAACATAGGAGAGCGGGTCCGCGGCACAATGGTCACTTGTGAAGTGACGATGAGCTAAGAGAATGCTCAGTGTGTTTGGTCAACCTTTCACCAACATGGTGTCACAAACAAGAGAGGGTAATATAGTAATGACACTGAGGGCACTTATAAGGGCAGTATAAACCAGTGGCGGCTGGTGAGCTGGGAATAGAGGAGGATGAGATCTTACCTTTAAACAGACCATTGGTCTCAATCTGTCTTCATTTATTTTGCTTAATTAACAAGCCTGCCAATCAACTGAATACTCCATCGCCGAGGAATCGCAAAGCTTCCTCTTAATTGTATTTCGCGTTATAACGATCTCTTTCTTCACGTCACTTTAGAGAAAGCTAAATGATAATAAGTGGTTTCACTGAGTAAAGATCAACTGAATCCTTTAAAAGAATAGGCTACACTTTTAACTTAAATCCCTCTGTTAATTGTGTTGTGGGCTAGCTTTAAGAAATGCTCAATAAAACCCAGAAAACATCTGGGCAGATCCGATTAACGGATATTTACGTTAATATGAAGTCAATATTGAATTCGGGCATAGAGAATAAAGATTAGATTTATCCACAAGTTTAGGTAATTTGTAGATGTAAGGAAATATGACACAGTTTTATAACGTAAAGAAAAATGCTATCACGAAATAAAATTGGGAAGCTATACTTATTGGTATAGATTATTCATCAAATTAATTGCTTGATTGATAATCAAGGAATTTAAACAGAAATAAGCCGCAAGTAATCATGGTTTAAAGGTATGGGTTTTAGCCTCCTTTATGTCAAACTAACAAATCCCTACTGGTATGAACGCTGTATCGGAGACATTCAGTAGACATTTTCAATGTCCAAGGTGGCATTATCTAAAAGCAGAGGTAGTAGAGGTATTACTGAATTCAATAGCATACATTTGTGATAGTGACATATGGAGCCAGAGGTACACAGATGGAGCTGTTCACGTGGAGTGATCACCTGCTGTCTTTGAGGTCCTGGAAGCAGGAGTCAATAGTCTTGAGCCTCAGGACCCTCTTGGAGCGTGCAAAGCGCATATAGTTGATCACCTCATTCTGGTGGTGTTCATTGTAACCTAGCTCAGCCTATATGGTGACAGAAAAAGACTGCTGTTAATCAGATATGGCTACCAAATACAGGGCGGATTCAAAATACCTGATATATTCAATTGTATTGTACATTTGGCCAGTGACCCTTTTCAAATATAATTTAGTCTAATAAAAGAACCAAATGAAGAAACCTGTTCAGTTTGGTCTGAGGTAGGGTCACTCACCCCAGTCACAGTAAACTCATAAGGTGTGCATACAACGCAAAACCAATAGAGAGCGCTGCCGGGGGTGGAACAATTGCATACTGTGATTTATGCTGGGTTACACTGCCCTCATTGGCAAAAGAAAAACGTTTGCTACAAAGTGTTCATGTCTTATAACCGAGAATTCTTCCTCAGTCTTATTTCCCAATTAATATGATCGTGTGAAATTAAAAGCAATGACCGTGGGGAAAGGTTCACCTGTAAGTAAAGTTACAAGGCGGATTCCATAATCAACTCTGGTATTTAGATTACGAGCTGGTTGATTACAATCAATCACAAAAGGAACAGAATGGCTACCTAGCGCTGGCTATGTTACATGATTGGGCTGTTACTGAGCTAGGGCTCAATCACCAACTATCATTTCATAATTACCAACATAGCCTATAGGCTAGCTAGCTATACCATGCATCTTCATAGTAACGCTAGAAGTGTCAAAGGGGCTAGCTAATGCGATTAATTATACTTGCCAGCTAGCACGTTAAGGTTAGCTAACTAGCAAACATATTTTTGTACAAAATGAATTACACTGTAAAATCAACGGATGTTGAACATATGTTCGCCTATTAACAAGCCAGGTAGATCGTGTAAACTAGCTAGTAAAACGTCCCAGTTAATTAATAATAACGTTATTACAACCAACGTTATAGTTAGCATGCTAGCATGACGAACAGTCTAATCTGTACTCGCTAGCACACTACAATCATCCGATTCATTCAGGCATCCCAGACTACTAATTAGTTATGGCTAGCTAACATGCGACACATAAACACAAACCCATCCCTCCTCCCCACACAGGTTTAGATATTGCCAGTGAAATTGTGTTCTCTTCTTGCCACCCAGGTCGGTAGCTTAGCAGCTGTAGCGTTAGCTGCAACTACTTGGCTCAGGAACTATTTTATTTCGAATTCATATCCCGTGCAAATGTACAGTTAGCTAGTGTATCTAAGATAGATCATTTAAAGGCCAGGTGTTTTGTTTTCTAGTTTGCGGGTACAATTTCATGTTTCAACATAAGATACTAATTCTAGAGATAGTTATAGCTAAAGATGAAAAGCACTCTGCACACTTGAATCTATCTAGCCAGCTACTCACCATTACGGCAGTTAACGTTAGCACAGTTCTCAGGCGGCAGATAGCTAACGTTAGCTAGCTAGACAGCTAACTTGGCAGTTTCTTAAGCACCCAAATAAATCAACCCTTCAGATCTATCGGTCAAACGCTTAAACACAGCACTTTAACAACACGCGAAATGTTACGTTCCCTATACTTAGATGTGTCTCTAAAATGCAGTTCCTAGCAAGCAAACAAGTAGTGTTTGGCTGTTCCCCTGCGCTTGGAAACGAAAGGCGTCATTGCGTTGCCAACCGATGACTACCCAACCAGTGTTGACGTAAAGCACAAGAAGCGTCAACCCTCATAATCGCAGAATATTGGCATTTATTTATGCCCCATGGCGGGGCAAACTCCCAGAGTACCCCAAATTTATTTTCAGATTTATTGACAATATGCAATTAAGATAGTGTTTGATAAACTGCATCCCAGGTTTCAATTGTAAAAGGACGGGCTTTATTAATACATGAAATATTGCGTTCAGTGTATACTTTAGATTTGTATATTACATTGTATATTACAAATACTTTAGATCTGTATATTACATAATAAGGTGTATTTTGTTGTATTAATTTTAATCATTATTTTTTTATATGTAACTTGTTTGTTGAAAATTGTTTTTTTATTTTTATGAATTGAAATAACACAGTCAACAATTTTGCATGATTAATTAAGTTGTGTGTTCAGTTGTAAAGACTATTTTTTGTAAGTTGTAAAGACTGATTATTCCACTGAATAATGGCAATTAATTTCAGCATACTGTATTTAAATACATTATTTTAATACATTGTTTTAGTTAAATGTTCTGCCACATTATTTTGATTATTTGGTGAACAGATAAGAGTGTTCTCTACTACATTTACATTTACATTTTAAGCATTTAGCAGACGCTCTTATCCAGAGCGACTTACAAGATGTGCATCAATACATGGTAGGAGCAATCACAGTTAGCGCACGAGATCAGTGCAGGAATACAGCAATAGACATCATTGCAGGCATCTGCGTACCATACCTGTAACACCGGGAAGGAAAAGGTATTTTACAATGTTTACAAAATGTACATTTTTTTTTTTTTTTTTTTTTTAAAAGAGTATAGTGTTGAACAAGTAGACAGTGGTGAAGACAATTTAGCTAGATGGACAGAGATCAGGGGTAGTGGAGTCTGAAGAGGTGGGTTTTGAGTCTCTTGCGGAAGATTGGAAGTGATTCCGCAGTCCTGACCAATTGCGGGAGGTCGTTCCACCAACGAGGACCAGGACAGAGAAGAGGCGAGACCGCGAGGAGCGCGCTGCCAGGCGCCCGGAGGGATGGGGCAGTCAGTCTGCCAGCGGAGGCGGAGCGGAGAGGTCTGGACGGGGTAGGGGCGTGATGAGTGACTGGAGGTATGGGGGAGCAGTACCTCTGGCCGCTTGAAAAGCAAGCACCAGTGACTTGAATCTGATGCGTGCTGCGATGGGGAGCCAGTGCAGAGAGGAGAGTAGAGGGGTGACGTGGGTGAACTTCGGCTGGTTGAACACCAGGCGAGCAGCAGCGTTCTGGACTAGTTGCAGTGGCTTGATGGCACAGGCCGGAAGGCCTGCCAGCAAGGAGTTGCAGTAGTCCAGACGTGAGATCACCAGGGCCTGGACCAGGAGTTGAGTGGCCTCTTGGGTGAGGAACGGTCGGATCCTCCGGATGTTGTGGAGGGAGAAACGGCAGGTCCGAGTGATCGCTGCAATATGGCTCGAGAAGCACAGCTGGTTGTCCAGGGTTACCCCAAGACTCCTGGCAGACTGGGACGGAGACACTATGGAGCCTTTCCACGGTGATTGACGATCAATCATCGGGGAGCCCTTCGCTGGGAGGAAGAGCAGCTCTGTCTTCCCAGGTTCAGCTTCAGGTGGTGGGTGGACATCCATGCGGAGATGTCAGCCAGGCATGCAGAGATCCGTGCCGGGACCCGGGTATCAGATGGAGGGAAGGAGAGAAACAGTTGAGTGTCATCAGCATAACAGTCATAGGAAAACCATGAGCAGAAATAACAGAACCAAGTGACTTGGTGTACAGAGAAAATAGGACAGGGCCTAGCACCGAGCCCTGCGGGACACCGGTAGAGAGGGTGCGGGGAGAGGAGAGGGATCCTCTCCAGGCCACCTGGTAGGACCGGTCAGCCAGGTAGGACTCAAACCATGTCAACACAGATCCAGAGATTCCCATCTCGACGAGAGATGAGAGCAGGATCCGGTGGTCCACGGTGTCGAATGCCGCCGACAGGTCGAGGAGAAGGAGGACGGAGCTAAGGGATCGGGACTTAGCGATGTGAAGAGCCTCTGTGACCGCAAGGAGAGCAGTCTCTGTGGAGTGGCCTGCTCTGAACCCAGATTGGTTAGGATCAAGCAGGTCGTTCTGTGAGAGATGAGCAGACAGTTGATTATAGACAGCCCGCTCTAACGTTTTGGAGAGGAATGGGAGGAGAGAGACAGGTCGGTAGTTAGAGATGACAGCAGGATTCAGAGAGGGTTTTTTGAGGAGGGGGACAACCTGAGCGCATTTGAGGGCGGAGGGGACAGAGCCAGAGGAAAGAGAGGAGTTAATGACATTAGAGACAAGGGGAGGATGTCCATAGCAATGGACTGGAAGAGGGGGGAAGGAATGGGATCAAGAGGGCAGGTGGTGGGACGGTGGGAGAGAACAAGTTGAAGGATGTCAGAGTCAGGGAGGGGTGAGAAGGAGGACAGAGGAGTGGGAGGTTTAGGTCTATCTACAGCAACCAAATATTCTTTGAGTTTGGCATTCAGTTTTACAGAAGAATTTGTTATTGTTATATGGCCAAAGGGCCAAAAACATAATTACATTACAGGCGCTCTTATCCAGAGCGACTTACAGTTTACATTTCTTTACAATCCATTTTTTTGATTTGAGCTGGCTGGATATTTACTGAAGCAATTCAGGTTAAGTACCTTGCTCAAGGGAACAATGGCAGTGCCCCACCTGGGGATTGAACCTGCAACCTTAACATTACAAGCCCAGTTCCCTAACCATTATACCACACTGCCTGCCTTATAGTCCTAGCATTATAGTCCTACTGAGCCTGTAATACATGCTTACTGAGCCATCAGTATTGCAAAATACAAATCAAATTCTGCCTAGTCATTTAGCAGATGCTCTTATCCAGAGTGACTTACAAGAAGTGCATTAATACATGATAAGATTAATCATAGACCACGCCAGAGATCAGTGTTGTGATCCAGTAATAGACAATCATTGGCAGCTGCAACCGTACCTGTAACACAAGGAGGGGAAAGTTAGGGCTTTTAAAAAAATGTTTATGGGGGGAACAGACATCAACATAGATACATATACAAAAAAAAGTATTGAACATGAAAGCCGTGGTGATGACAATTAGTGGTAATGGAGCCTGAAGAGGTGAGTTTTCAGTCTCTTGTGGAAGATGGCCAGTGAGTCGGCAGTCCTGACCGAGTGCGGACGATCGTTCCACCACTGGGGGGTCAGTACAGAGAATAGGCGAGACCGCTCGCATGGAAGGGACAGTCAGTTTGATGATGAGGCGGAGAGGAGGGGTCTGGCTGGGGTGTAGGGTGTGATGAGTGACTGGAGGTAGGAGGGAGCAGTTCTTCTAGCAGCTTGATAGGCCAGCACCAGTGATTTAAATGTGATGCGTGCTGCAATAGGGAGCCAGTGAAGAGAGGTGAGCAGAGGGGTTGGGTTGGTTGAACACCAGACGTGCGGCAGCATTCTGGACCAGCTGCAGTGGCTTGATGGCACAGGCCGATAGGCCTGCCAGCAAGGAATTGCAGTAGTCCAGGTGTGAGATCACCAGGGCTTGGACCAGGAATTTAACAATTTCACAGATGTTATTATTGCTTCCATATGAGACACAATGAACCATCATTCCCATAAAGTCCAGTCCAGGCTCATTCGCCAGTGACCTAACCATATCCCCATTAAGCCCAGAGGGTGACCATCAACTTGTTTCAGAGGATGTGAAAGCTCTGCTATGCTCCCTGATTCCCTGTATTGGGCTGTAACTTGATTAAACTAACCAGCTGCACATGCTAAGGCTTGGGTCAGATGCTCCATAATGTGATAAGTGAGCTCAAGATCAAATTCTTTTCCTCTCTGCGACTCAGCCAAGGAGGCCACCAGGAACATGTTTCCCCTCTACCTTCACCAGCGGTGAGTCCCCTTATGCATTGTATTGGATCAGAGTGACCCTGTACAAGAACAATGCGGTTCTGTGTAGCTCAGTAGACACTAGTAAAGCATGGTGTTGACAATGCTTAGGTTGCGGATTTGATTCCCATTGGGACCACATATATTTAAAAATGTATGCTTTCACTACTGTAAGTCGCTTTGGATAAAAGCATCTGCTAAATGGCATATATATGTGTGTGTGTGTGTGTGTAATGATAAGGATACAGTTCTAGTGTGACCATATGCAGGAAGGGTAATTGTGCTGGCTTTGATCAACTGAGCATTTTTTAAGTGTGCTGTTGAAACTTTTCCTGGCCTTTTATAGTTTGCTTTTTGTGATCAGTTTCATTTTGAATATCAGAACAGACAACATTTTGATTCAGACAATACTCACTTCATTTGAATACATTTTAAATGTATCCATAAAGTATACTGTTCAAATTGTGAGTGAAAAGGGGGAATGAAAGAATATAGCACATTGCTTTTTGAAAATGTTGGTTTGTGATTAAATAATTTAGCTACATTTACTAAATAAATGTTCTTGTGTTATGTGTACTGGGTGAAAGTGCTTAAACACTAAGATACACTTACATGAAGGTAATCCAATCACAGTCACAAAGTTATGATGAAGATCTAAAAAGCACATACTGTTACTGAAGCTCTGGGAATGGAGATTGACTAGAGCTCAGACATGGGTTTAGGATAGTTAAAACATGACTGAATGGAAGCTTCTATCATCAGACCTTACTATTGTGTGTTGTTATTTTTTTCACCAAACTGACAATGACAACATTGATGCTGATTTTATCAATATGAACATTGTATGTTTTCACTGAGAATCCACTGACTCTAATTCCAAATCTAAAGTATACCATTTTCAGATTTAGAGATTGTAGCAGGTGTTCAAAGTTGATAACGTAGCATGATGCTTTGGTAACTACTAGTCTAATAAGAGCCAATTATACAGGGAGGCAATGTGTCTGATCTACAGCATCAGCATCGTCTGATCAATCAAAAATAAACATTTAAATGCAAGTTTGTCCGTTTGGAACACACTGGTATGGAAATGGGAAACAATTTTACCCTGAAATTGATATCCTCCAATTATATAATTACGTAATTCTGACGGAATGTTTTGAAAACTAGCCATAGCTTTTAGTGGATTTGTAGCTACTACTACTAGAAATTACTGGCTATACTGGAGACTTCATCAAAAACTAGTACACAAAGTAAAGTAAGGTGTGGCAGCACACACATTCAACTACTGCGTGAAATGTATATACAGCCATCAAAGTAAAACAAAAATGAAATTGTGGAGTTTTCAACTTATGCCAACTAAGCACAACTGACAATTTCCCGTTAACGCCTACAGGGGGCGGTGCAGAACAATGATCAGAATGGGTACCACCATGTCAGCAGTACCAAACTGTGATGGATCACAGCATCCACGCTAGCAGACTTCACCGTAAAAGAAAGCCTACGCTTCATGATAAATTACACTTTTATGCATTTCCCCGCCCCAAAGCAGTCCAGTCTTGAATATGTATCTGGTTACCAGTTGAAAGTATGTATCTTCCGATATGGCAGGTGCATTACAAACAGGTATTGTCATAGCAAGGTATTTGCTGCTTCCTTTTGTCGCCGTTCCTTGCATCTACGCTTCTTCAACAATCAGCTGACAATCCTGTGACAGTCAGGGGCGGGGCGCGTGCGCACTGTACTGGTGAAGGACCATTTAAGGCACGGGAAATTGGCGATGTCCTGAATAAGAAGAGCAAGCGACCAGCTATAAAGCAGTACTATATCGGGCAAATACAAATACTGCAGTCTTTAGACTTGGAGGGAGTGGGGCAGAGGGACGGAAACCCCAGCTGGTAAGCGAGTTTAGTTCACGGCGATGGCAAATGCACGGTGTTTTCAGAGCATCGCTCTCTCATTCGAGGTTATTTTGTACCCACCTGGTTACCCTGAAATATACAGTCTTTTCATTTATATTGCACCGTGCATTGATTTTGAGGGAAATAGCAGGCTCTGGCTCTTTAATTTATTTACCTGTACAAACCATTGTGCCTATTCTCTTTATTGATGTCGGTTTATTTTAGCTAAGGTATTTGGTGGTTATAAAGGTTTTTACTTACTTTACTTCATAGAGTAATCATATAGTCTCATCAGGCTTTCTTATTTATAGACTACACGACGGCTTTTGGATAGGCAATTTGATAACTTATTTAGAAAAAATCTCAACTGTCTCAAAATCTCATTTATTAAATGTTTAGAACAGTGGGCTATGAGTAAGTGGCCTTCAGATGTCTAGTCTCGAACCTGAAACGAAACGATTCTTAGTATTGCATATTTCATCTGGCGTAGCAACTGCAGATACGTTTGACAGTACTGAGCGGGGCTGTTCTTTAGTCTGTTTTCCCTTACAGGAAAAAGAGCCCGCGGTGTTAATTTGTTTTTGTGTTGCGGTGTCTGTATTTACATGGCGCAGGTTATCCTGCAACTGATTAATTCAACTTTTCCACAACTGATAAACTAATATACCAAGTAAGAAATGTGCATACCAAATAAAATGAACATCTTTTAAATGTGTAATAAGCCCAAACATATTTTCAGCCATGAAATGGTATGGGTGTATCTCTGCTTAAGCTGAGCCTTGCATTATCAACACAGTAACAAATATATTAGGCTACAAATGCAATTTTCATAGAAATGTAAAAAGTTTAGTTTAGTTTAGGACCACAAGGGGGTGGGGATCTTTCAGACCACTTTTGGCCCACAGACCATAGTTTGAGAACCACTGGTAAAAAAGATAAACAAAGTAGTTTTTTGGACTCTGTATACTTTTGTTACGGTGGTTCCTTGAGGTTGTAAAAACATAATAAATGTGTCTCAAAATAATTAAATTGCGATTTCATGATAAACTGAAACTATCCCACTGTGTGTGACTTTGTCTCTAGCTCTGGCCTGTTGTTCCAGTTGGATGTGGAGTTCCACCTTTGTGCAGTAGGACAGTGAACAATGAAATTAGTACACACTGCTGTCTGCATACCTAAGTGTTATTTTTTGGTCACAAGGGAAGATCTTTTCTGTCTGACATGAACAACAATATGCTTAGTCCATAGGCATTAGCAACCGACCTGCATAGTCAGAGGACACTAGACAGTGCTGTTGTACTCATGGGGCGTATAAAAGTGCAACGCCAGTCAGCTTGTGTCACATGACAAACAGGTGGCTTCTGTTGTAAACTGTTGTAAAGAAATCATTCAGACTTGCAGTCTATTAAGGCTTTCTTCATAGTCTAGCACCCCTGAGTAGCATTAGAAAACATGATAAGAATAGTTTATTGCACATTTTCTGTACCTTAGCCTGTATTGTATTTATCTATGATACCGTTGAGGAGAAAGTGTTATGTGACTAATACAGGTGTTTTCTGTGTCTCATCTTGATAGACGTATTGTACGTTATTGATATGCATCAAGCATCTAAGGTCCCAAATATATTTTGAGAACAGCTGTTTAAGTTCTATTTAGTAGTGAATGGCTGTATGAGCGGCAGTAACCTTTCTTTATTTAAGCTGTCCTCCAAAACCGATTCACACTTACACTGCGCCTTATGCCAAAAGTCTGCCAGCCAAGCGGGCGCCAGAGGCCTGTGCAACTGATGCACTGAGGAAGATTGAAGGCACCTGATCGACCAGAGGAACCGCTATTTGGCATGGAAGCACCGATCGGGATCGAGTCCGACTTGATTTTTAAGCTGCTTGCAAAGCCCCTCTCTCTGTGTCCTGAGCTTGCACAGCCACACCTGCTTGTCTGTAGCGCTCACATCTACGTACATCAGCGTGGCAGCACTTACACAGCACCGAATGCTGAAACAGCTCCAGTATCCGGATCATTTTCCATACAGTGCCCGAAGTACGCAAAGTGCAGGATTGCAACTGATTGTTTAGACTTTGTAATTGTTGTTACTCGGTTTGGTCTTTAACACCATGGCTGGAAATGAGAGGAAGGAAGAGAGCAGTCAGTCATTCCCAGAATTGTTGCGGACTGCTGACGAAGGGAGCCCTCCCAGCAGCATTGGCAGTGCAGGGCTGCTTTGTTTCCTTGAGCGATGGGGCTTTCTTTCTGTGTGTGTCAAATGTGGTGTTTGTGTTGTGTTTTGACCCAGACATTAGTTATTAGTTGTCTTTGTGTTGTGCAAGATATGTGTTTCCGTACAGAAATCTGTGCCAGCTACAGTTGGCGTGCTTGTGTTGCCTGTATAGACTGTCCTGGGTGTTGGTGGCCTGGGCCTACAAGACTGATTTAATGAAAAACACTAGGAAGAGGTAGCTCATCATCTTTTCTTTGCTTTGTGTCTGTATTTTTGTCCTTTCTTTCTGTGTGAGGGTTAATTGTGTTGAGTGTACAGTCACAGTTGAAGCTGTTTCGTGGTGACAGTAATGGATGGTAATATCAAGGGCAATGATAATGTCAATGGCAGTTTTAATGGCAATTGATGGTAATTGAGACTTATGTTCTGCCCTTAACTCCAATCATTTTCAAGTAGTCATTTACATTTTTTATGGTACATTTTAAGAACGGAAAGTTTGAACAATAGCAGTATAGTACCGGCTCTTGTGACTGTTTCCAGTCATTTAGATTATGTAGAGGACGTTACTTGTTCCACTTAATGTATTTTTACCCATTTCATTCCATTCAATGCTTCATTCATTTGGTTAGCAATCTTTGTACTGTCAGGCTTGTGTATGATCCTGGGCGGGCCTCTGATACCGTACTCTTGAGCAGCCACCTTCAGGAGAGAGACTGATCATGGGTCAGTCTTGCACATGGTGCATTTTGGGAAAAGCATGCCATCAGCATGAAATGAGGAAATATTCCAGGCTGCTGATTCATCACTTGAGAAGAAGCAGGTCTGGACAGGCTGGCACAGCAAATTATGCTGGATGTCGTGGTTTGGACCAAGCTATTTCCAACAGGGGAGTTGGAAATCTCATATTGAATGAAATGATGCAAAGTCAGCAGGGGGCAGCACCATGGGTTCAGATGCCTGCCAGGCATGTTCACGTAAGTGTAGAGTCATGTGTGGTCATAGCATTTCAGATTATGGAGTAGTGTGACTTCAAACAAAACATATCCAGTGGTTGTGGAATCTGGTCCATTCAGTCCCATTGGTGCTAACTCACTGCACCATCCAACGTCTTACAGCTACCATTATCACTAAGAACTCATGCCGCCAGCCTGGAGTGGATAATAACCCTTGTTAGGGCGATAAGATGGTCACAAATGGTGATGCTAGCTGTTGAAAAGTAGCACTCTCCTGGAGTTAGAATATGTACATCCTCCACATCTTCTCTCATGTTGTGTCCCTTGTGTCCGCCCATGCTTCAGGTCTTGCCAGAAGATGAACGTTCTCAAAGACAACAAAGATGTAGCATGTTTCTACACTACCAAGCACTCCTGGAGAGGAAAGTAAGTGCCCTGATTTTGTGGCTAAAATAGCAAGAGAGACACAGCACTGGGGGGTTAGCGGGTGGGGCAGGGAATTATGTAAACGGTTCATTGTCATTTCATGTATTTAGCCAGAGATATGATGATGCACCGTTGGCTGCAGTTAGGTGGAAGTGCTGCTAACATGCCATGGGGAGGTCTGCAGACTCACGTAGTGCATGGCACAGACAGAGCAACAGCGACTCTTGAGTTGAGAGGGTGTGGAATGGACACCAGCCAGCTGTATCGAAAGACTTCCCTGGTAACTAAGGACTGTAGCCTCCATAACCCACCATCCGCTGGTCTCAAATTGACAGATTATTCTCCCTAGTGAAGTTAAACGAATCCACACAGGTATAGTATACCGTGAGCTGCTGTCCCCATTACTGGTACAGGGGTCCATTCTTTGTAAAATTATCATCACATCCCAAACAGGCTGTCTTGATGTTCTGGGAAGTCTCTGTGGAAAGTTTAATTGAAATCTTTATATTGATTACTTTGCGACAGCCACATCCAAAGGCGACGGGTGAGGCTGGGATACCTAGTGCTAATTACACCTAAATACGTACAGCTGAGTTCTTTGGCTCTTTTGTGATGGCTCACCACTGCTTACCAACTGCATGCCACTGCTTACACAATCCTGCTCTATTGAGTAATTGACAGAGTCCTTACCGCATAATCGACCTGGATTAGCCTCACTGCCCCATTTTATTCCCTCAGAGAGAGTCATTTCCTCATAATGAATTCCTTTTAAAGTAATAACATGATAGTACAACTAACAGAAAACCCCAAATAGTCTTATCACTTTTATTCTTCTTTTAGCACTTCCTAGACTACTGAATAGACTAATGATAGTGTATGTTTTTTTAATTAGTGGCTTGAGACTTGTAATGGATCGTAATGGACTCACTCTTGAGTGCATAAATAAGTTGAGTCCTTAAAACCTCACTGTGTGAGTAGGCTGCCTTACTGCTGATGTGGGGGGTAGCAGGCACTTGGTTGATTGATGGTTGGTTAGCTGTAGATGCTTGCAGGGTGACCTGAGGGACAGTCCTGCATTTTGGGTCATTGTCCCTCCTCGAGTCGTTGTCCCCCCAGCTCACCAATATCATCCCGTTGTTTCAGCTTTCTCTCTGTTCGTTATTTTGATTACTCCCGCATTTAAAATAAAATACAAACATTTATGGATATAGAATATGGACATGAATCCTATGATTACTGAATATTATTAAAAAGCACTGTTTATTTGTCTTTATGTAGTCTTCAGAAATAACTGTCACAAAGTTTGTTTTTGTTACAGTATATAGTATGACTACATACAATCATATACTGGGAATTGGAAGGAGATGTAGACAGTTATAAAACATAAAACTGAAGTTCACATAAGTCATTATACCATTTATAAATGGGCCATTTTCAATTTCAGCTACGGGATAGCAGTCAGGTTTATTAACTTAAAACTAAACCAAAAATCTTATGAATGTGTGCAAGTAAGGCTGAACACCTATACGATCGCTTATTGAGTTTTCATTTATTTACAGCTGTGCTCTTACTGAATTAAGAGTATATATCTACCCACAATGCCACATTGTAAAACTGAACATCACAACAATTTGAACCTTATGCTGAATTAGAAAATGTTACTTTCTAGGTACATGGTATTGCAGTTATACAGATATGGTTTTCAATAATTTTGTCAGGGAAATGAGTTGTTTGGAGGTACACTGCATGCCCAGACATAATCTGCATGATGATTTGAACCATCCTGACAATAACATAAGGCAAGTGATGTCATCCTCAGTTATTGTGCCCATTTCCAAGTTTCCTATTGCTCCAGGAAGGAGCATAGTCCTTTCTAAGGGCTAGCATGTTACACTGCCTTTATTTGGCTTGCAGATGTCCATTTCCAGAGCAGCTTAATGCTTTGACTTACAGTATTTGCATTTCTCCTTTGCTTTCAAACCCAAGATAGTCAGTTGCATAGCCTGTTTCTCTCTGCTCTTGAAGGCACAAGGTCACGTGGTGTTATAAAGTCTGCATTCAAGTGCAAGCGCACTGCTGCGTGCAACACTTTGACTGGTCAGAAACAGAGTTAAACATTCATCCGCAGAAGTACCCACAAGAAGCATGATCTTGCATAATCCCCCTCTTCCCTGCCTCCCTCTTTCCCATGTAACAGTGAATAATTGTTGGGGAGAACAGTGGCGCACAGAATGAAATGGCATTGCTTATTGAGAATGAAACTGAATAAATTTATCTGTGCGTCTGTCAGCTCCCACAGTGCAGCCAGCGATGTCACTGTGATCGGGGTCCTGCTGTGCTTGCACCTGTGTGCCGTGTCATAGTACACACTGACCAATGCATCTGGTGGCTTGTGGTTCTGCACTCTACCCTGGAAGACACTCTTAACTACTGTATCTCAAAATCTCCCCAGGGCATAGACTCTAGCATTATAGTTACTTTGGCCATACCTGTGTAGTATGCTTGCTGTCTGCTGCCAAGCACTATTCGATTTTGCCTCCTGTGGTCCGAGCCACTGGGATTTCCCTTGAGGTGTGCAGTGAAAAAAGTTCAAGTTCACAAATGTGCCATACATGATTGACAGGTGTTTAGAAAGGAAAGCCACTGCCTTAAATGCCCTCTCCGAATGGCCTGGGGAAAGGGGAGTGACTTGTGACTGTGAGGTGGAGGCCAAGCAGGTTTATTCACAAAGCTTGAGTGGGGTCACTGCTTCCAACATGAAAGCCTGCTCAGGGTGTCCAGCAAGGGGCGGTGTGTAACTTACCTGGTGTGTAACTTGTATAACCACCCAACTGACTCAGTGCTCTCTGTCCTGAGCAGGGTCAGACTGCCTTTCCCTGGTAGGCACAATCTGTCAGAACTGCTCTGATATTAAAATATTATTCATAATTCACGGTCCAGCAGAGCAGAAGAACCATTTTTAGAATGCTGCAGGTTAAAATGGACAGTGTCAGAACCACTCAGGAAGGACATTTTGCCACGGCCGAGCGTGTCATTCTGCGTTATGCCAATGATTTGTGAAGCTGCGCAGCAAGCTGTGCAACTGGCACTCCCCCCTCCAGTTTAAAGGGCACCAAAGTTTTCTGTGAACTTATCATTAGTTTACCTTACAGCCACCACATAATCCGTAAACCTTATTGGCATTTGTCAATGGAATCCAAATGGATTCAATGTAAAACCTTTGTAAAAAAATACAGGTATCCACAAAACTGTGTACAGTATAGAGTGTCACATGTCTCTGAGCTAATGGTTAATTTTGAATGTAATATTTGTAAATGATTGATACATTGAACAAAATCATTTTCTCATAGGACAGCCCAAGGTGCCTTTTAACTGCCATTCTTTGTCACGGGTGCACAGTTTTCCAATTTCCTTGATCCATCACTCATAAAGATGTGTTAAACAGTGGCATGATGTCATATAACAGGTTTATAGGCCTTAACTGTTTTTCAGACACAGAGAGTAGATTAAAAATATCCTATGGCTCTCTGTACCTATCATGTTAAAGTATTTTTAAAAGTCTGGAGAGGTTTTTTGCTTCGAGATCATAAAAGCTAATGCTGATGAATTCCATTTATAATGGATTTGTAAGTTTTAGTTATATTCATGCCTTAAGATTAATGTCTGCGGGTGTGCTTTTATACAACTACTGTAATACAGAACTGTGCACTATGCGTAATCCTGTGGCTAATATAATACAATGTTTGGTTGTGTGTATTTTGGCTGTTGGTTTGGTTGTTTGGTGTGATGAGTGTTCATTGTTCTTTTGTTTGGCTACTCTTTGGCTGGGTGACCTTTATTCTTACTCCATTGCTTTTTCATGAGTATCACCTTGTTTCACTTGTGCTGTTATAGTGTTTTACTGACCCTTCTTCTTTCAGGTACAAAAGAGTCTTTTCAGTGGGGACCCATGCCATCACCACCTACAATCCCACAACTTTAGAAGTAACAAATCAGGTCGGTTTATATGGAAAATGCCCATAAGCAAGTCTACATCTTTAGGCCTCCACTGGATGAACAAAATGAATGCTTAACACCCTCACAGGATGGCTGTTAGACACATTTAGAGAGTGAATCGAAAATCTTTCAGACATCGTACTATGTGATAAAACATGGTTTAATTTCCAGGAAAAATGGAAATGAAAAGAAAACAAAAAATAATTTTTTTTCAGACTAGTTTTTGTACTGTATACTTGTATATACTCTGTTTAATGTGTATTTATGTTGGGAGGAGATACCTTTAAAAGAGGGTCCTAATTTAAACAATTTGAAAAAATAGGAAGTGATATTTTAATGTGTTATATCAGTTCAGGTGGTAATCTGAACTTGCATTTAGACTATTTTTATATTTGATATCTTCTATCAGTTTAAACCCCAGAAATGTAATGTATTGTATTGTATTGTGCATGTATGTGTGTACACATGTGTGTGTGTCAGTGGCCTTATGGAGACATCAGCAAGATTGCCCCAGTGGGGAAAGGTCAGGGCACAGAGTTCAGCATCACATTCCGCAAAGGCACCGGCAAGAAGTCCGAGACGCTCAAGTTCTCCACCGAGCACAGAACCGAGCTACTCATAGAAGCACTGGTAAGAGACCATCTGACTGAGAGACCCCTTCACTGAGAAACTGTCTCACTTAGAAACAACCCCACTGGGAGGCCACTTCACTGAGGCACTGTCTCACTCACTCAGAAACCTCCCCACTGAGAGACCACTTCACTGAGACACTGTCTCACTCACTCAGAAACAACCCCACTGAGAGACCACTTCACTGAGACACTGTCTCACTCACTCAGAAACCCCCCACTGAGAGACCACTTCACTGAGACACTGTCTCACTCACTCAGAAACAACCCCACTGAGAGACCACTTCACTGAGACACTGTCTCACTCACTCAGAAACCCCCCCACTGAGAGACCACTTCACTGAGACACTGTCTCACTCACTCAGAAACAACCCCACTGAGAGACCACTTTACTGAGACAACAATTTACTGTGAGACTACCTCACAGAGAAACCACCTCACTGAGAGTCTGCCTCACTGAGAGACCAGCTCAAAGAGAAACCATTTTCTGAGGGGTTGCCTCATTGAGAGACCACCTCACTAGTTTTACTGGATTTTGCTTGGAACTATTATGTTATGTTCATCTTATCTTTGGGGAAATGCAGCCAAATCAAATATGTTACCTAATGCACTGTTTCTCTGTATCTATCTGTCTGTTTGTCTCTCTCTTTCTCTCTCACTCTCTATCAGCGATTCCAAACAGACTTCTCAGAAGGCAAGAAAACTGCCAAGGTGGGTAGAGTGTGCAGTAATCGGGATGAGAGATTTTGTGTGATGCATGTGGACCAGGGGTGCATGTTCGTGGATGGCACCTCAACGGTCTATCAAAGAATAATGCCAAAACTCAGTCACTGCCAGAGTGGGTAGAGGAGCAGACAGTGTAGTCTTACTGCCTCCCGACTGAACCTCCAGCACATCGTCATGTCACACCCGGACCCTGGCTCTCATTAGCCTCCATATGGGCCATATCTCTATAGAAACAGCGATCGTAGCACAGCGACTGATCTCCTGGGTTAGTGTACCATCTGAAACACAAGCACGCATTAACCGGTATTCATCAGATACAGGAGCTTGCCGCCAGTCTTTGGACCCTGAAAAATGAATGGGGGGCTGTTTCGGCGTATTGTCTGCATGTTGTGTCCCCGTGATGCTCTGGCGTTCTCCACAGCGCTACAGCTGCTTCAAGCACCACTGGAGCGACTCCCGACGGCCAGTGGTGCTGGAGGTCACCTCAGGGGGCATCCACCAGTTCGACCCCCAGACCGGCCGTGTGCTGACCTCCTACGACTACCGCTCCATAGAGGGCTTCGCCCAAGTCTCTGACTACCAGGGAGGCTTCTGCATCCTGTATGGGGGCTTCAGCCGGCTGGTACGCTGTGTGTGTGTGTGTGTGTGTGTGTGTCTGTCTGCCTGCGAGGAGAAGTATGCAAGCATATGTGTCTATTTAGTGTTTTCTTGTGTTGTTAAACCCTTCACTGTTGCACATATTTGACAACGATCCACATGGATCAAAGTTGTATCATGCAATAATAGTGCGCACTCTCACTCCACCCCCCACCCCCACAGCACCTGTTTGCCTCAGAACACAGGGACGTGATCATCTCCAGCGCCATAGAGCATGCTGGGAGCTGCATTGGTGTGACATTGCGACTGCGCAAGGAGGCGCTGGACTTCGAGGGCTTCTCCACGGCGCGGCTGGGCAAGTACAGCTCTGACGACTGCGTCACCTCGCTGGCTGAGTTCATCGTGCAGAAGATCTCTCCCCGCCACGCGGTCAGTGGTCTTCGCTCTCTGTCCTCCCACATTTCTCTCGCTCTATTCTCTCTATCTCTCTCTCACTTTGTTCTGTCCTGTATGCCTTTCCCTTTGGAAACTTGTTCCAATTAACTTTTTTTGCCATTGAAAAATTTTTTTTTTTTTTTTGCAGTACCAAAACACTGCAATAAAGAGTAAACTATAAACCATTTTAAAACAGGGAGTTCTAGCAATGTACTAGCAAAGACTATTGCACTACATCAGAGACAGAAGAGTCAATTATATCATTTTTTCCATTGTCTGGCCATTGAGTTGTGAAAGGGACAACAACTGGGAAGCGCCTTCCCTCTCATTGCGTCCACCATTTCATCCACCTCTGTCTCTGGAGCTTTATCTTGGCATCTGTCATTTTATACGTTTAGTGCTATTAAAAAGGAGGCAGCTTGTTGACTGGCAATCGGTGATTATTCTATAACAAATAATAATTATTGTGACCAGGGCTGTATCCAGGAGTCCAGACCTTGCCCCTTGAGACCTAGGTTCTTCACTAAGAAATATTTTATGCAATTAGTGTTCCCTAGCTAATTCACTACAGGAGTAGTAGACTGTCATAATTTTATGAATGGCCACTGAAAATGTACATTAAAATGTAGCAAGCTTTGTGCCTATCACCACTATCAATATATGCTACATTAGCTAACGTTAACCTAAATTAGCCTATCACCACTAGTCAGCTAGACAGAGACAGCTATGTTTGGCTAGCAACTACACAAAACTACACACAAAGTAGCTATTGATAGATGATCTCTGGAGATCAATAGCATTAATCTGGTTATAATATAAGCAGTCAACTTTTTTATGTGAGAGATCTCTACATATACATCGTGCTTTGTTTGGCGTCAGAACAGCAGTCTGAGTTACAACTCCCGCTATGAAGCAAAGTCGCCCCAAGCGACCTTTGCTCTTTGCTGAGCAAAGATTTTGTAGTAATGATGAGATCTGCCTGCTCGGGACGGGTCCACTTCACCACCACACACACGCAGAAGTAATGACGATGATGGTGATCAGGCAAGCAAGCGGTAATCTTGGCTTTGTAAAAAATCTTTGCTATACCGAAGTGAAGTCATTTTATGTACAGTAGTTCACCACTTTTATTCAGTAGTACACTGAATCAGTATGTAATAAAATACAACTCAGACTCAGAAACAATACAGAGGTTATGACCTCGGTGTCCTCAATGGTAGATACGGCCATGATTGTGACCTGAGAACATCATTTGGGATTGTTTGGGAACGGTGTGCTAGTCAAGCTTGATAATGAGTAACCCATCCTGCTCTCCCCCCTCCAGGAGCCGGTGAGGAGAATACTGGGGCTGACGGAGGCCTGCCTGGTTGAGAGAGACCCAGCCTCCTACAACATCGTGACCCTCAAATCATTCGGGGAGGTGGGTGGCCCTCACTCGGGGGGGTGCACATCCACACATACATTGCATTTTAGGCATTTGGCAGACACTTATCCAGAATGATTACACAGCATAAATCCCCCCGTATGAATAGATTTTTACATACAATCCATTTGTACAGGGGGATATTCTACTGAAGCAATTCAGGTTAAGTAGCTTGCTCATGGGTATGGTGGCAGTGCCCTACATGGGAATTGAACTTGTGAGTGGAAAGCCCAGTTCCCTAACCGTTATACAACACCGCCGCCTACACTGGTGGACTTAATTATGCTCTGAGATTGGAGAGTGCAGTACAGTGCACTATTTCACAGACCTCGATTAGCCCTGATGAAAAGCTAGTCCCATATAAGACCTAATTAGGGTCTTTGATATGCAAAAAGGAACTGCAAAGCAGTCTTAACATCATATAAAACCACATGAATGGTCAGAATACACGTTACTGTAATAAAGGTATGTTATTTAACAGGCTGATTGTGAGTCAGTTGATTGGGTTATGTGCTGATGTTGTTTGTCCGTTTGTCCACTGCAGGTGTTTGCCCTTGTCTACGATGCAGAGAACCCGCAGGTGTTCACTATCGAGTTTATTAAGGGTCAGATCAGCCAGTATTCTTCCACGGAAAGGTATGGATCACATGTACAGAATGTCCCTCTGCTATGTGTTGCATTGTTTTGGTTAGTGTGGGTATGGACGTATCTGTGTGTGTGTATGTGTGTGTGTGTGTGTGTGCGTGCATGTGCATATCTGTGTGTGTGTGTGTGTGTGGGTGCATCTGTGTGTGTATTTTTGTGTGTGTCTGCGCACACAGGTATGTGTGTGTGCATGTGTGTGTGCGTGTGTGCATGTGTGTGTGTGTGTGTATGTGAGGTTTGCGTTCATTTGTGTTTGCATGCGTGTATGTACGTGTTTGCGTATCTGTGTTTGTATAGTTACCAGTCTCTCTTGCAGGGACTCACTGATGGCCAGTCTGCTGGACGGTGTGAGGGCCTCTGGGAATCGGGACGTGTGTGTGAAGATGACCCCCACGATGAGGGGCCAGCGCTGGGGGCTGCTCAGTATGCCAGTGGAAGAGGAGGTGGAGAGCCTGCACCTTAAGTTCCTCACAGCACCCCCAAGTGAGTCCTACAGACAGACACTGCACCCTCAACCTATTGAAGTCTCTGCTATCTTCAGAGTAGATAATTTTACATTTACATTTTGGCATTTAGCAGACGCTCTTATCCAGAGCGACTTGCCAGATGTGCATTAATACATGGTAAGATTATGTTCCCCACTCACCTGTGCTCATCTCAGAACTGTGATCAGCAGTTGTGAACACCTAATGTAACATTCTGAGCACTGATCAGAGATCAGTGTTGCTAAGGTGAGAAGGGTAGTGAGGGAACAGTTATGGACATACACAGGGTTTGAAGCTGAAAGACAGTTAGTGTAGTGTAATGGTTAGGGAGCTGGGCTTGTAACTCAGAGGTTGCAGGTTCAATTCCCAGGTGGGGCACTGCTGTTGTACCCTTGAACAAGGTACTTAACCTGAATTGCTTCAGTAAAATATCCAGCTGTATAAATTGATTGTATGTAAAGAAATGTAAACTGTGTAAGTTGCTCTGGATAAGAGCATCTGCTAAATGCCTAAAATGTAAATGTAAGACATGCAAGAAATGGAATTGGTCTGGTGGGCAAATAAAACTTTTAGAAGACCTCTGCTTCCTGTTTGCCCTGCACCCATCACAGTAGCTCTGAGCTGAAGACATCAGAGCTTCCAACGAATTTAGACTGAATTTCATTTTCAGTTCTAGCCTGGCCATTAAACACCAACACATGCACACGCACAGACACACACACACACACACACACACACACACATACACAAACACCAATTACCCAGGTATACTTGTGTACAACACATTTGGATTGTCTTTCCCAGTGCACTGTACTATATATCTGTTTCCCCTTTTAGGCGATTGTCCCTGCGGAAGTAACAGGCATTTCATTAATGAAGTATTTCCTTTGTTGTTGTTTTCTTCTGTCCTTGCTGACAGTTCCATCCTTGATAGAACTAGAATTCTACCCCTTGTTAATTAAGGCTCCCCATGCCAAAAGGTGCCCCCGATGTAATAAAGGCAGAAAAATAAGAAAAACAAAGATCCTTACAATCTGAGTACTGCTTCAGACCTTGAGAATTTGCCAGAAACAATCATTCCAATATTTATTAGATTTAATATCAGGCATTCTAGCAGAACCAGCTGGTACTGTTCACTCCCGAGATCGAAGAGTTATATATGCCATTTAGCAGATGCTTTTATCCAAAGCGACTTACAGTAGTGAGTGTATACATTATTCAGGATATGTGGTCCCAATGGGAATCGAACCCACAACCTAAGCATTATCAGCGCTACGCTCTACCTACTGAGCCACAGTTCTAGAGTGAGCCATGTTGAATGCACAGGTAGACTATCAAGGGGAGAGCAGGTGATGTCACCAGCAGCGGGAGAGAGTGGACTCTCCGGGTTTCCCTTGGTTCTCTCAGGCAGTTCTATTATCTCCTCAGGTGGCAGTTTTGGGGATGCTGTGTTCAGGTTCAACGCCAACATCTCCTACAGCGGCGTCCTGCACGCAGTCACACAGGACGTGAGTGCGCGCATCCCGTCTTTCGGACTGTCCTGTGCCCTGATTGTGCAAGGCAGCGGTGTCTGTTCCTTTGCTGTACTGTGCTGGCATGCCATGCTGTACCTTCAAGGCAAAGAGATGCTAAAAGATGCTACACACAGTCTGTCGCTGTAAACTCAGTGCATTTTGTGGATGCTAAACTAAGTTCCAGTTGAGAGTTGTAGTAATTCATATTATATTCAGTAAGGCAAGGCTATTAGCTGTATTGTTCTAATGCTATGACTTGAGATTTTTTTATGGCCTATTATAACTATAGCCCAGTTAGGTCTGTCTGTTCATAAACATTCTTAAGGAGGGAAAGAGAATCTTCTCCTCTTAAAATAACAGAATGTACGGTTTCAGATGAGATAGCAAAATTGAATTAAGACTGAAGGATGTTGACTGTATAGAGTATCTTTGGATTAACTGTGCTCTAGAATCCCGTACTACATGTAATGCAGTGTCTTTGTATTCCTGCTTGTCCTGCTTGTGTCCTTGTATTTCTGGACCACGCTCGTGGGCTATGCTAGCGCATTCTCCTAGACCAATGGCACTCTTCTCTCCACTCCTCCATCCAGGGCTTGTTCTCAGAGAACAAGGAGAAGCTGATCAACAACGCCATTCTGGCCCTGCTATACCAGGAGCCTGAGCTGCCGGGGCCCAACACTGAGCTGGAGAGCCAGTTTCAGGCCATCCGCCGGCTGGTGGCCTCTAAGGCCGGCTTCCAGGCTTTTACTCAACAGTCCAAGTATGAGACACTCCCTCACACACGTGTCCATGCGTGTGTTTGTATTGTGTGCTGCTTGTCCTCTCTGCTTGTCCTGACACACAGAGTGTGTTTTTGTGCCCCAGGTTCAGGGAGAAGCTGGGGATGAAGACGGTCAGGGCTCTGAAGAGGAATAACAACGGGGTGACGCATGCCGCCATCGACATGCTCTGTGCCCTCATGTGTGTGAGTGTTCCCCTGCACTGCACTCCCCCTGCTGTCCAAACAGGGAATTACACATTGTAACACACCCAGTGTAGCACCCCTGCTGTCCAAACAGGGAATTACACTGTCTAAGACTGGCAGTTTATGTGTTGTGGAAATACGAATGAAGGGGCTCCTGTGGCTGTGGTTTATGAGATTGTGTGGAGCAGCGATGCTGGTGATAGACTGAGTAATGTGGTGATGATAATGATGATGTTGACAGTGATGATGGGGTAATTATCAGATTTAAGTTGTACTGAAGATGTGGGTGCGTTGATGATGATGATGATGATTTTAGATCATGTCATACACTTAGTGTGATTATGATGGTGATAATGTATCTAGCAGATGTTTTCATAATGCTGATGTGACTATGATGTTGATGACGATGATAATTATTTAGTATGGCTGTATAGATGATGGGGATGATGACTATAGTATTGGAATGATTATGATTTAGAAATGTTGGAAGGTATTGATATTGATGCAGTAATCTAACTGTGGTATCAATGATGATGATGATGATGGCGGCGACTGCTATGATTACAGCCAATGCACGATGACTACGACCTGCGTCAGGAGCAGCTTAACAAAGCCTCCCTGCTCTCCTCAAATAAGTTCCTGGAGAACCTTTTAGAAAAGTTCATCAGCAATGTGGTGAGTGTGAGGCACGGAGAGGACATCCAGACATCTTGGATAGGTCTAGGGAACTCTATGTCGCTACTGCTGCTGCTGCTGCTGCTGCTAGCACTGGTGCATGAACACCATTGCCACTGTCACTATTGCTAGCACAGCTGCTACTAATTAAAGTGCTACTACTGCTAAAACCGCTAGCAACTACTAGTACCTTTATTCCTGCTACAGCTTTACTAATGTGCCACAACATACAAGTACTGTACAACAACCACTGACATCTTTGCCACTGCTGAAAATGTGCTTATGCCATTATTACCTCTGCTGCTACTAACACTGCTCAATAGGACTGATTAGCACTATAATTTACCACCAGCATTATAACTCCACCAGGAGACCAGCATTTCTACTACTGCTGCTTATTTACTTTGTGCTGATTTTCACTGTCACTGCTGCTGCTGCTCATTTAGGCAACATGTTGGCCTACTTCCTGTTGCGGGTCAGCCTTTTCTTGTTTGTGAAAATTTCCAGAGCTAGCTCACTCTATGCAGGGTTTGGAGCACAGCACAGAGTGAAATCTACTTAACTCAAATCAGTATCCTAACAGCAGCCAAAATATGTTGAAGTCAAATTAGTACATGGACAACAGTCATAATATGTTGAACTCAAATCGGTATCCTGACAACAGTAATTATGTGGCCTTCCCAGTCAAGCCATTTGTCTACAGACTGTGAATGGCTTTAAGATGGATTCCAGTTCTGTGCTTTGATTCAGCTGAAAATGTTTTCCTGGTCAGTTTTAACGCTTGCCGTCTCTGGAGTAATGCCTCTCTGCTTCTGTTCCCCAGGAGCAGGGCACCGGTGCTCTGGTTATCAGCTCACTGCTGGACTTCCTCACCTTCGCCCTCTGCGCCCCCTACAGTGAGACCAGCGAGGGCCAGCAGTTCGACATGCTGCTGGAGATGGTGGCTGCAGACGGCCGGACCCTCTTCAAACTCTTCCAGGTGGGGGAGGGGGCAAGGAGGCAGAATTAGGGAGGGATGTAGAGCGAGATGGAGAAGAAGGGGATCTAAAAGCTTTGAAAGAGGTGTCCGAGAGGATAAATCTTTTGGCTGAACGGAGCATGCTGAGATGTGAAAAGAGAGGCCGTCGGGTGGGGGAGAGTAAAGACAGGATGGTGATGAACAATTTTTGTCAGATTAACGCTTCTTGTTTTTAGCTTTACCAGCGCTGTCAAGATATGTTGTCTTATATGGCAGCAATTCACCTTGGAAACTGATTTTAGGAGGGTGATGAAGAAATTGTAAGATCAAGATGGCAGATGAGTTTTGGTCAGGGCGGTGTGATAAAACGTGTGATTTCTGACCGTCTGTCCACAGCATCCCTCCCTGGCCATTGTGAAGGGAGCTGGGCTGGTCATGAAGGCCATTATTGAGGTGAGGCATGTCGTCTTAACAGCCTTATCAACCCTACAGCGTACATCACTGTGTCAGAGCGGCCATTTCTTTCATGACCATTATCAAAATTGTCATCAGTGAAATTATCATAAATATGAATACAAACCTGGTCATGAATATGGCCATGAATATAACCCTGATTATTAAGATGATTATCCATGTGACAACAATTATTGGAGTGATGTTGGTGATGATGATGATGATTGTGGTGATGTTGATGATGATGATAGTGATGATAATGATGATGATGATGATGATGATGATATTGATGATGATATGATGACCACCGTATGTTGTGTTTTGTGCTGTATGTATGCTGTAAGGAGGGGGATGAGGAGATCGCCACTAAGATGCAGGAGCTGGCGCTGTGTGAAGGAGCGCTGCCGAGACACCTGCACACCTCCATGTTCACTGTCAGCTCAGACCAGAGAATGCTCACCAACAGGTTAGTCACCTACACATATACACACACACACACACACACACACAATCAAATACACACCTATACACAAGCACACCTTCACACACACACACACATACAGATACAGACACATACACACACACACACACATACACACTCACACACACATTCAACATATACACACACAGGCGCACATACTCAAATGCACACACATACATTCACAAACATACAAGAAAGCACACACACACTTATACAGAAGCATACATATAGACACACATACACATATGTACTTTCACAGAAGTGCATACATGCACATCCCACATTTTGTAAAACACACACACACACACACAGTTTCAAGAGGCAAAACTGTCATTGATTGATGTAAGCATGGTTTCTGTGCTGTCCCCCCCCAACCCCAGGCAGTTGAGTCGTCACCTGGTGGGGCTGTGGACGGCAGAGAACCCCATCGCCATGAACCTGCTGAAGAGGATACTGGTGAGGGTGACCAGTCCTGTGACTGGCCTGTGATCACGTGACTGATGATAGGGGGTGTATAATTGGACTGAGCTCAGGATTGTTTTTGAGGTGAGGGGATCACGGGAAGTTGACAGGCATAGTGTTATATGACTTTAGTGAATAAACTAATGTATTCAAATAGGTCCTCCCTTATGTCAGCTCTGAGCCAGTTCAGTTGGCCTAGATGCTCAGCGGAGCTTGTGCACTGTTGGACCCTACGTTGCGCAAAGTGTCTCACCCGTTATTACTCAAGTGCGGTCATGTGACTGTGGAGGGTGTGGTCTTCCCTCCAGCCAACCGGTCTGCTGGCGTACCTGGACAGCCCTGACCCGGTGCCCGAGAAGCAAAGAGACAAATTGCACATTCGAGACAACATTAAAATCGCTATGGTAAACATCTGCTATTCTCTTACTCGCTCTTCCGTCACGCAGTGCTTAGTCGCCCAGCGTCAATGTTCATCTCTTGTTCTCGTGAAGCGAGAGTGTTTCCTGTGGCTCCTCCCTCTGTCTCGCAGGACCAGTTTGGACACAGCATGGTGCCCGAGTGGCAGCGGGTAGCAGGGCGGGCAGCCAAGGAGGTAGAGAAGTTTGCCAAGGAGAAGATAGATGTGGTCCTGATGCACTGGCGGGACCGTATGGGCATCGCACAGAAGGAGGTGAACTTCCCCCCCTCCCTGCTCACCTATTACCGACATTCACAGTTGCTTTCATTGCAATTGTTCCACTTTGCTGCCCCCTGCTGGTGAACACTGCACTCTGCTGCTACTCAGCAATGCCATGCCGCAGTGAGTGTGCCAGCACTGGGTAGCTTGTTTGCATTTTTGTCATTATAATGGATTAGCAGGCTGCCGCTCTATAGTAGCATTATTTTAGAAGACATTTTTCGAGTTTTCAGTTTTCTCTGACAACACTCTGCCCTTAGCAAGATTTTGGGTGACCCTGTCAGGAAAAATGTGCAACAATACTTGTCAAAATCAAAGATTATTGAAGCACAGGTGGTAAGATTTCCAGTGTAGACTTTGAGAAGGCTTTGGGTATTGTTACTGATCAATATTTTAATACATTCATCAGTGACTGATCACACATTAAAATCACCACAGAGCTTTAGCCATACGGGACATATTCACACTTTTAATCTTCACACCTTTTCCTCAAAAGATGATTAGCCAGATGTAAGACCGTGACAGTAATTGGACTGATTCACCTTCACAGTAATCAGTGATGAAATGTCCATGTGATTTTCACTGTTGGATAAAATGAAAAGGAACAATAATTTATCTGTTGTCTTTTTCCCCGTCACTTCCTGTCCTCTGTGGCTTTCTACTGTCAATCAATTTAACAGGAAAGGACTATCCTGGTGAGTAGAATTCTACACTGACCAATCAGAGGCCTCGCCCTGTGCTGGGTCTGTTCTCTCACAGACCACCATAAACAATTGCATTTATGGGGAGGCAGCATAGTATAATGGTTAGGGAACTTGGCTTCTAACGACAGTGGTTGCAGGTTTGATTCCCAGGTGGGGCACTGTAGCCAGGATCAATGTGCTTAACCTGAAATGTAAAGATCTTGCTGTATAAATGCACTGTATGTAAAGAAATGTGAATTGTGTAAGTTGCTCTGGATAGGAGCTTCTGCTAAATGCCTATAATGCAATGTAAACCAGATCCTGCCATTGTGGGTCAAACTATTACCATACCCAGTTAATTTCCAAGGTTATTGGGATTGCTTTTTATATGTCATTACTATTTATAATGTATAAATAGTGATATTTATTAGAGGCCATTGCCGGGTAAAATTGTGGCCACTTAATGACTGAGCATTGTTTCTTTGCAGAACCCAAACCAAAAGCCAGTGGTCTTGAGGAAGAGGAGACAGAGGATCAAGATCGAGGCTAACTGGGAGCTCTTCTACTACAGGTAGTGCGCCCCAAACGCTTTCTGCTTACTGAGGATTGGTAAATGGTCTGTTATAGGTGTAAGCTACGTATATAACAGCAGTAGTGTTTCCATAAAACCATGCACAAAGGATATAAAAACACTAAAGCATATAGTATTATATTCTACAGGTTAGAAGTGACACACTTTGGTGTGGTGTGCGCTGCCTGTCAGGGCCACACTTTGGTGTGGTGTGCGCTGCGTCTCTACCGCGGTTCGAAACCGGCCCTGGTCAGACCAGCCCTGATTGGAGGCCTGCATTTGGCTGTCTTGGCTCCAGGGGGGGGGGAGGGGGAGGGTGAGGCGGGAACAATTGGCCCGGAATGAGTGTCTTGCTCCCGGAGGATGGGCGGCGGACTCGTGGGGGTGGGGAATTGAAATAAATAGAGGGTATAATTGGCAACCAAATTGGGAGAAAAACAGGAAATTAGAAATACATTTATTTAAAAAGAAGTGACAGGGACTTCAAATTTGTCATGACCAGTGCAATCTGTGAACAGTTCTTTGGCAAAGAGTACAGCCCAAACTCTCTCCTTCATCCTCACCATCATCGTCAATCCTCGATCTTCCAACTCACATTCGCACTTTCTGACCTTCGCTCCCCTCTGCCCCCTCTTCTTCCGTTTCACTTACTCCACCCTTTTCTCTCCCTCTTTCTTACGCTCCCACGCAGGTTCCAGCAGGACCATGCACGGTCTGACCTGATCTGGAACCTGAAGACGCGGGAAGAGCTGCGGGAGGCGCTGGAGGGGGAGATGCGTTCCTTCAGCGTGGACCGGGAGCTGGGCAGCGCCAGTGTCATCTCCTGGAACCACCATGAGTTTGAGGTCAGGGGTCATGGGTGGACAGAGGGACAAGTGTGTGGGATACAGCTTTAGAACATGGGCACACTTCTCGGTGCCTGTACTCTGTCCTCAATCAGCAAGTGTGTGCAAGCTGAGGATGCTGTGTTTCATGAGTGGGATTCACTGCTGTGCGAGTGTGTATGGCTTTGCTTAGGTGAAGGGTTGTGCTGTGTGTTTTCTCCACTATCCCTGTGTTGAGTTGTGTGGTATTTATATTAGTCATGGCATGAGTCCAGAGACACTGGATTCAGCTGCACCTGTCTGTGATGGGAGTTTGGTGTACTTAACCACATTTGACACCAGTAAAAGATAATTGATAATATGTACAAAGTAACCTACCTCTATGGCACCCTGGAAAAGGCGTATTACCGCTAAATAAGTACTGTATTGTAAATAATGAATAATGGGCCTGTGAGCTGTATCTTTGCTGTTCAGATGAAGCACCCATTCGTGATTGGACGTTATGTCTGTTCCCTTTGTCTGATTGGCTTTTGCGTGCGTTGTCTGCTTTCTGATTGGATTTTGTGTCTGTTGCCTGTTTCTGTTTGGATATTGCGCCTGCCCTGCTCAGGTGAGGTATGAGTGCCTTGCGGACGAGATTAAGATCGGAGATTACTACCTGCGTCTGCTCCTGGAAGAGGATGAGAGCGAAGAGTCTGCAGCCATCAAGAGATCGTACGTCACCTCCACCGGGTCTGCCAACATCCGTTCTCCATTGCTTTCTCCGCTTCCAGTCCTCGCCTCTGTCAAATCTCGTATTTAGGGACTTTTATTTATTTTTACATTAAATGTTGTATGCCTCGGGCCCATATAATACTGCTCAGGCATATAAAACTAGTAAAAACTAGTAAAAACTAGTAAAAACTAAAAAACTAGTAATAATAGTAGTAATAATAAACTCTTAGAATTTCATACAATTGATTGCTTCAATTCAAATGTGCTTCAAAAAGGACATTAAACAACAACAATAATGATAATAATAACAAAATAAAAGATAAACATGATATGGTAAAAGCAATGCTCAAGATAAACAAAAATAGTCATATATTATCAAAATAATCAAGAAATTAAAAATACTGGAATGACCAGGAACAAATAAAAGCAAGTTTTGTTTTTTGAGTATTGTAGTATGTCAGTCAAGGAGGTGGATTTGTGATTGGAAGGTTGCCGGTTCATGTTCTGAGGGCGGGGGCTGCTATTGTGCCCATAAACTGAATTGCATCAGTTTGTACAATTTTTCAGCAGTAATAATGATGTAGGGAGAATGAGAAAGCAAAAATGGACTGAGCAACATGCTATCAGTCCTTCAACAATTTGAACCAATCATTGTGTTATGCCGTGGAGAACAACATTTTTTGATTGGTTTAGATAAGCAAAGATTGACAGCTCATTTGCAGCTCCATCCATTATGTGGCTCATGAAACCATCACTGCTTAACAGCTGTACGAAATAGATTATATGTCAATATGCTGTGCACACAGAAACTGAGTAAGTTGCTCTGGATAAGAGCATTTGCAAGGCCAATAAATATACGAATGCACTGTGATTTACTTGATGAAGCGATTCAGAAGTAATTTGTAAGTTTTATGATTTTGAATTTTGAATTTCATCGAATCAGTTTGTGAAGTGTTTATATGTTTCAACCTAAGAAGACGACTACATTATCTTTTTGCCATGTAATTTCTTTGCATGGACACCATTTCAGCTTTGTCGAAAAATATGCCAAACATTTCATTCTGATGCCCCTGTGATTGTGTGAGGGCAGTCCCTCAGTGTGTCTCTGGGTCTTTATGGTCCGCAGGTATGAGTTCTTTAACGAGCTGTACCATCGCTTCCTGCTGGCGCCCAAGGTGTCCATGAAGTGCCAGTGTCTCCAGGCCCTGGCCATTGTGTATGGGAGGTGCCAGGAGGAGATCGGACCCTTCACCGATACCAAGTACATCGTGGGCATGCTGGACCGGGTCAGTGTGGGCATTACAGAGACCTGGGGCAGAAAGGCTTCTCATCTCTCTCCCTCTGTTTCTCTCTCTCTCCTGTTCCACCCATTCTCTAAAGTCACAGCCTTATGCACATGTTGGTCTTTCATTTTTCTGTCCGGTCCGATTCCTCCTTCCCCCTTTCGCTGTGTGGAACCTCTTAAAACCCCTTAGCGGGTCATAACTTGGTTAAGGATGTGCGATAACACACCTAATGGGATAATATTCTACAATAATGTGGAAATTACCATTTGAGAGTTGAGAGTCCATGATTTACAGATACAGTAGAATGCTCAATATATATTAATACGCAGAACTTGCTAGCTTCCTATTACAACTCTCTCTTTGTCTCTCTCTCTCTTGCACAGTGCACAGACAGACTGGAGAGAGATAGACTCATCCTCTTCCTTAACAAGCTGATCCTGAACAAGGTAAGCTGATCACTGTTCCCATCGTCCACCCACACCTGCCCAACGTGTTACTCTGTGCATACCAGCTTCTCCCAGGGAACACAGCATGATTATTATAATGTACAGTATATCTTTCCTGCAGTGTATTTTGAATGTTGTGAGGCTACTTGTTCTCTCCAGAGAGCTGGAGATGCACAGTTCAGAGTGGAAATTATGGGAAAAATACTGTATTATATTGTGTTATATAAATATTTACTGCAGTAATTTGGAATGCAGAATCGCAGTTGCAACTCCACTCCATCACTGCACATTCTTTCCTTATTCAGGATTGAGAATTAAATTGCAGACTAGCACTAGATTTATGAAATGCATTGCAGGCAAAAAGTGTTTTTATTGTTTTCAGTTTTGATCTCTCTCTCTCTCTCTGTTTCTGTGTCTCTCTCTGCCTATCACACACACAGAAGAATGTGGTGGAGCTGATGGACTCTAATGGCATCCGCATCCTGGTGGATCTGCTAGCACTAGCTCACCTGCACACCAGCCGAGCCACCGTCCCCCTGCAGGTGAATCTGTGTGTGTGTGTGTGTGTGTGTGTGTGTGTGTGTGTGTGTGTGTGTGTGTGTGTGTGTGTGTGTGTGTGTGTGTGTGTGTGTGTGTGTGTGTGTGTGTGTGTGTGTGTGTGTGTGTGTGTAATGACATAATCACTTCACACATCGTTTAGTTTAGTTGTAAAATGTGCTGCATGATAGTACATTTTATAACATCCTGACCAGCCTTTTGGGGTGACGGTATATTATAATGCAGTGACAGGCTGCTCAGTGCTGCCCCCTTTCTGTGTCCCAGAGTAATGTGCTGGAGGCTGCGCCGGACATGAAGAGGGAGAGTGAGAAAGAGTGGTACTTTGGCAACGTCGACAAGGAGAGGAGGGGCCCCTTCAGCTTCGAGGAGGTGAAACTTTTTTTAAATTGTACTGATGTCACTGGGCTAGACCTGGTCAGCTGGTCCCTGTAATGTCTGTCATGCTGGAGAGAAGCAGCTGGAGCAAAACACCATTACTACTGTGTTAGCTCCTTCCCAAGACATGTCGGGCAGCCACAGGCTACGTATTTATCATCAGTGAGACGATAAATGTGTGCCTCTTCTACAATTGGCGCTAACTCTGCTGTAGAACTGTTAAAGTGTCAGTGTTTTACATTGTGTCCCTCAGATGCAGGAGTTCTGGAGCTGTGGGGAGCTGACGGCGAAGACGCGCTGCTGGGCGCAGGGCATGGATGGGTGGCGCCCCCTGCAGGCCATCCCGCAGCTGAAGTGGTGCCTGATGGCCAGCGGGCAGGCGGTGATGAACGAGACAGACCTGGCCACACTCATCCTCAACATGCTCATCACCATGTGCTCCTACTTCCCCAGCAGGTACAGCACAGCAGATACAGCACAGCAGATACTGCACAGCAGGTACAGCACAGCTGGTACAGCACAGCAGGTACAGCACAGCTGGTACAGCACAGAAGGTACAAGAGTGCAGGTACAGGACAGGAAGTACTGCACAGTAGGTAAAACACAGGAGATAAGACAGCAGGTTAATTAGTTACACCTTAATATTTAGTAGGGATATTAACTTATTGATATTTGAGGATTTACTCAAATTAGTTTATTGATTGATTCTTGTGAGGAAAAGATCCTGGTCGTTGTTTATCTCCTGTGAAAGTCATTTGAGAAGCTCTGAAATGCGGGACAGTCCTTTACCACATGGAGCCCCCAGCTCCAGCATAGGCCAGGAGTGTTGAGTCTGTGTGTGCTCGTCCGTCCGTCTATCCGTCTAGAGACCAGGACAACGCCATCATCCGGCCACTGCCCCGGGTGAAGAGGCTGATGAGTGACAACGCCTGTCTGCCCCACATCGTCCAGGTGAGCCCTGAGCCAGGGAGATGGCAGTAGAATTGAAGTTAGTTACATAATCTCAGGAGGAGGGCTGCATGCAATCTGATGGCACAACCAATTCTCAACCAATATAAACATGCACCTCACCTCACCTCACTTCCTTGTATCTGTGATGCTACAAACAGCTGCCTGTTGTGTCCCCCGTCCTTCCCTCTCTCCTCCTTAGTTTCCCCAATTTATTCATATCTGGGGCTGCCAACACAACTTCAGTCTTCGATTGTGGGTTTGAATTCTGTGGAAGAGAAAATCACGCACAACCTAGCACCGTGTCCGAGGGCATGATTTTTTGTCAAGGGGAAGTGGGCACAACTCTGGTCTGCCGCCATGGGTCGGCCTTTTGGAAGCAACATCCAAGCCAAACCTACCATGCATTAGTCTCCACCTCTACCATACAGCCCTCAGATAGGAAAACAGCCTAACTAGTGAACAGAACACTGTGGGAAACTCTCATTCTCAGTGGAAAATTCCACACACATTAGTTATGCCCCAGATATTTCTTATCTATAATTCAATATGGTAGGGTTTGAACATGAATCTATCTGTGGTGGAAAGTGGGATAAACCCTTTAAATGTACCATGTAATATAGTCAGCGTATAATTTATACAGGCTGTCACACAATGAATCATTCAATAAAATGCTGTAGTAAAAGGCAATTTACTGTGGGGAAACAGTCAGTTGAGTGGCCAAATGGTACAATTCTCCTTGAATTGGTGGTGTGATCATTTATTTTACAATTTTCCTTTGTATTACTGTTCAGCCAGTGATTCCTGTATGATGTCTTTGACCATGTTCCATCTGACAGCTGTTGCTGACTTTTGACCCCATCCTGGTGGAGAAGGTGGCCATTTTGCTGCACCTGATGATGCAGGATAACCCCAACCTTCAGCGCCTCTACCTCACTGGAGTCTTCTTCTTCATCATGATGTACACTGGCTCCAATGTGCTGCCTGTGGCCCGGTGAGAGAGCACAAACACACACACACACATACACACGCATGTACACATTTACACTAATACACTCGCACATACAAACACATGGAGATTAGCATGCATGAACACATTACACATACACTCTTATGGCTCTTCTTGAAGACATGTCCAGTGCACTTGGTTGAAACAGTATGGTGTCATGAGGCAGCTTGATGTACAAACACTGTAAACCTCTCCAATCAGTATCCATTCAAGAAACACCAATCAGTTTCCATCTGCGTAATGCTATCGACTTAGTAGACAGGAGTATCCCTTTCAGAATGTGCTTTTACTTGGCTGGGTATTGAGCTCACAACGAACTCTAGTCTCCTGCAGAAGCTTTGACCCTGAGGCCACTGAACCATCAAACGTAGGGCTATAAGAGTGGAAAGTTAAAGCTCTTCCCGTCTCTCCCCTGGTGTTCTCTCACTTCTATACCTCATTTGTTACTATTGGCCATTTTTGCGCATGCCAACGGACACTGGTGAGTGCGACTGTGTGTCTGTGTGTGTTTGTGTGCCCTCCAGGTTCCTGAAGTACACTCACCTGAAACAAGCCTTCAAATCAGAAGAGGTGAGATTGGTCACAGGCCGCGTCCATGTTTCTTAGAGCCGTAGCGTGGTGTGGGGGTGGACTGATCCTTTGTGACCTCCCTCCCCCCCCTCCAGGCCAAAGGTCAGGACGTGGTCCAGCGCAGCGTGCTCGGCCCCTTGCTGCCCGAGGCCATGGTCTGCTACCTGGAGAACTATGAGGCCGAGCGCTTCTCAGAGATCTTCTTGGGCGAGTTTGACACGCCAGAGGCCATCTGGAGCAGCGAGATGAGGTAGGTCTATCTGCCTGTGTCTGTCTGTTTGTCCCTGTTTGCATTGGTAGCTCTATTTGTCTGTATTGGTCTGTCTGTCTTGGTATATCTGTCTGTGTTGGTCTGTATTGGTCTGCCTGTCTCTGTTTGCATTGGTAGGTCTGCCTGTCTCTGTCTTTCAGTCTATCACCGTTTGTATTAGTAACTCTATTTGTCTGTGTTTGTCAGTCTGTCTCTGTATTGGTAGGTCTCTGTGTCTGTCTGTCAGCCTGTCTCTGTATTGGTAGGTCTGTCTGTCTGCGCTGGTCTGTGTATATCTGTTTGCATTGGTAGCTCTGTCTGTGTTTGTCTGTCTGTTTATTTGTCGGCTTGTCCATCAGTGAGTTGGTTGGACTTTAATTTGAGTTAGGCTTCCTCTTTACAGTTTGTATTTCTCTTTTTTTAACAGTATGTCATCACTTCTGAAGTAAAGGTCTGAGACTCTTTGTTATACACAGAGGACTAGTGTATATAATATATCTGCCTGTGTGTGTTTGTGTCTCCCTCCTCAGACGGATGATGATTGAGAAGATCGCGGCGCACCTGGCCGACTTCTCCCCACGGCTGCAGAGCAACACGCGCGCGCTCTACCAGTACTGCCCCGTCCCTGTGGTCAGCTTCCCTCAGCTGGACAACGAGCTCTTCTGCAACATCTACTACCTCAGACACCTGTGTGACGCCACCCGCTTCCCAGACTGGCCCATCAGAGATCCTGTAGGGGCTTTGTGTGTGTGTGTGTGTGTGGGTGTGTGTGTGTGTGTGTGTGAGTGTGTGTGTGTGTGTGTGTGTGTGTGTGTGTGTGTGTGTGCGCGAATGTGCGTACGTGCACGCACGCGCATATGTGTGTGTGTTGAGTCTCCATGTTGAGTATTGTATATTTTATGCATACATTTCCTGTGGCTCTATAGTCTATAGTGCATTTAAATATGCGTGTGTGTGTGTGTGTAGGAGTGTATGAAGGCTTTACGTGTGCTCAATGTATGCATAAGTTATATGTGAGGTGTGTGCTATATGTACTATGTGCTCTTTGTACAGTGTGCTGAGTCAGTGCTGCATTGCTCCCTGCAGGTGAAGCTGCTAAAGGACACCCTGGAGGGCTGGAAGAAAGAGGTGGAGAAGAAGCCTCCCTCTATGTCTGTGGACGAAGCCTACGAGGTTCTGAGCCTGCCCCAGGGACAGGGCCTGTAAGCCTCCTCTCCTCCCTTCTCCATTTCTCCTTCCTACTTCAGTTTCCCAGCATGCTACCTATATAAGCATGAAGAATCACAGATTTGTACCTTTTATAATCTTCAATTCCCACTCATTTACTTGGTGAGTGGGGCATTAAAATGTCCATCGCCAGACAGCATGCAGAGAAAGCACAGCCACAACCAGTCTTTGAATAGTAACTGCACAGTCATTGGTGTGCGGGTCCAGTGTATGCGCGGTATGCTCCAGTGACTCGCAGGTGCGGGCAGTAGTGTATTCCAAGTTTGCTGTTTGTCCACAGGCACGAGGAGAGCATGATAAGAAAAGCCTACTTCCGCCTGGCACAGAAATACCATCCGGACAAGAACCCAGAGGGCAGGGTACGTCTGACTCTTGTGACTTCCAATTCCCATTGCACACAGTATGTCTGCTGTCTGTGGTGATGCGTTTGACCGATCACCATGTTTATCTTCCTAACTCTATATGCTTGAATAAGGAATGATTAAGAAGACTTATGTAATTTCAGTAAACACTTTTGTGGAAATGTCCAATTTGAAGACCCAATGGGATACAGGAAATGGCCTGTGGGGGTCAGTTGATTGGGTTGTCTGAAGGATGCTGCCCCTTGTCAGATTCAGATATGTTTTACTGTTATGACAATACATTACCATGTTACCAAAGCAAATTATCTGTTTAAATAAAAGATTGAAAAAATAATAACACATTAACAATAAATTAATAGTAACATGAATGGTAACAGTAATTATAACATTATACATAACAGAAGGTTTTAATTTACATGTTGTAAATAATATTTTTTAATAATACTGTTTTTTAAACAATTAAAGGAGCACTCTGGCATTTTTTACACAATTGGTTTTTGACTTACCCACAATGTTGTTGATCTGTCCAGATTTTTTCATGCATATTCCCATTATTTGGTGAGATATACAGACAGTTTTTGCTTGGTAGCATTAGCCACCACGGCTAAAATGAATGAGAGTGGATAAGGAACATTTTACTACCATACTACAAACCATGAATATGTTCCCCAAAGAACTCCAACAGCCCTATAGCAACATTATTATTCCTTAGCATTATTATCATCAGATTATGATACCTTTTTACATGTAATGCATTAACATGCTTTGTCAAGCATTTGCTTTGTCAATAGAATTTGCCCTCTCTCTGTCCAGGACATGTTTGAGAAAGTGAACAAGGCCTACGAGTTTCTGTGCTCCAAGTCCGTCCGCATCGTGGACGGGCCCGACCCAGAGAACATCATCCTCATCCTCAAGACCCAGAGCATTCTCTTCAACCGGCACCAGGAAGGTCCGTGTCTGTCTACGTGTTTGTCTGTCCTTAATTATGTTAGTTGGTCTCTGTTGATGCCTGTGTCTGGATCTGTCTTAGTTTATATCTGTCTATCTGTGTATTGGGGCAGCTGTTGTCCTGTTTGTCTGCCTGTCTGTCTGGATCTCTTTTTGGGAGACCTGTATTTGTGTCAAAGTGTATTTTTAATTATCCTTATGATATTGGGTTAAACTGATTATTTAGGTTTCTTGTTTTTTGTTAGAAAAGCTAACACATTTAACTAAATTAAAACATGTTGTGACATGTCATGACATGCTCCCCTACGTGTGTGCATGTGTGTTTGTGTGTTTATGCTTCAGAGCTTGAGCCCTACAAATACGCCGGTTACCCCATGCTCATCAAGACCATCACCATGGAGACCAGTGATGAGCAGCTCTTTTCCAAGACCTCTCCCCTGCTGCCCGCCGCCACTGAGCTGGCCTTCCACACTGTCAACTGCTCTGCCCTCAACGCCGAAGAGCTGAGAAGAGAGAGCGGCTTTGAGGTGCAGCCCTCACTCACTCACTGATTTGCTGTCACACACACTCACTCACTCACTGACTCACTCACTCACTTACCGATTCACTGTCACACACACTTACACACTGACTGATTCAGTGTCATAAACACTCGCTCACTCACTCAAACTAAGACTGTCATACTCACTCACTCATACACTGGCTCACTAGCTAACTCATACACATTCACTTGTATATCATCACTGTTTGTCTACTTGTTTCTCTCAATCTCTCTGCTGCCTCCAGGTGCTGCTGGAGGCTCTGTCTCGATGTGTGGCTGTGCTAACTGCTTCCAGCAAGCCTGACGACATGGCAGTGCAGGTAAGCCTGGAGCTGCACCGAGGCCCAACAGTTCTGTCTACTGTCTGTTATGATTTCAGGTCAGAAAATGCAGTCCTTCCACCTTTTTTCCATATTTCCATGTTTTCCAGGTGTGTGGGCACATCTGTAAGTGTTACAGTGTAGCAGCGCAGTTCAAAGGGTGTCGGGAGAAGATCATTGAGCTTACCAACATCATCCGGGACCTGTGCCGTGTGCTTTACTACGGGAAGGTGAGGGCGGGGCCACTGTGGCTGTTGAGGGTGGGGGCTACAATAGGTGAGGGCGGGGTTACTGTCGGCGAAGGCGGGCATACAGTGTGTGAGGGTGGGTCTACATTGGATGAAGGCAGAGACAGGCACAGTAGGTGATGGTGGGGACATGGTGAGTGAGAGCATCCATAATACTACAAAGGGACATTGGTTTTAACTCTAGAGCAGGGGTCTCTAGAGAGGTCCTTCCACATGAGACGCCCGCAGGCCTGTTTAAAAATAACACAACTCACCAGGAGCTGCGTCAAAAGTGTTGAATATTGTTCTTCCCTTGTTAAGTCATTGGTCTAGTGTGCAGTATGTTTTACCCCCTTAATCCCCTCAAACTCAAATTTGTTATTTCAGAAGAGTCTCAAATTGTAGTGTATCTCCCCATGAAGTGGCTCAAAAGGTTGGTGACCCCTCTCTGGCGGTGCAGTGCGTCAGCTCCTTCGCTGTGGACTTCCTCCTGCAGACACAAATGTACCAGGCTGGTGTGCTCTGGCACCTGCTGGTCTACCTCTTCACCTGCTGGTCTACCTCTTCAACTACGACTACACCCTGGAGGAGAGTGGCATTCAAAAGTGCCAGGACACCAACCAGCAGGTACTTTTACCTGTATACACCCATATATACACCTGTATATATACCTGTTCACGTGCAACTCTGGCCCCAACCAGAATGTTTGCTCCCCTGCAAATATCTAATGTGTGTATCTTCCCCTGTCTCTGTCCCCGACAGGAAGTGTCCAATAGCCTAGCCAAGCTGTGCTTAGTATCTCTCAGCCGCCTGGCAGGGTATGGGGCGGGGCCGGAGGGAGAGGGTGGGGTGCCCCCAGAGAACTCCAACATCAGGAAGAGCCTGGCAGCCATGCTCACCCCCTACGTCTCCCGCAAACTGGGCTCTGGCTCGCCCGCTGAGGTACAGACACGCCCCAAAATTCTGCAAACTCCTACATGCTAAACCGTCAAACTCAAAATTGCACATATAAAGAAACTCCCACTTACCTGTTCATAAATGGCATGATGCAAACTCCATAGACATACATGGTTGAGTGAGTCCATAAACTGGCAAACTCAAACCTGCATTGGTAAATAGCATCCATTTAATACGTTAACATCAGATTAATCCAGTCTATGGCAGCAAACTCCTCCCCCATCCATCCCAAGTACACACACACACACACATGGCTTGCAACCTCTGTTACTGTGAAAGATGTTCTAGGGAAACACTGCTGAAGTGAAACCCAGAGTACAGCCGTGGCCAAAAGTTTTGAGAATGACACAAGTATTGGTTTTCACAAAGTTTATGCAAAGAGTCAATATTTACAGTGTTGACCCTTCCTTTTCAAGACCTCTGCAATTCGCCCTGGCATGCTGTCAATTAACTTCTGGGCCACATCCGGACTGATGGCAGCCCATTCTTGCATAATCAATGCTTGGAGTTTGTCAGAATTTGTGGGTTTTTGTTTGTCCACCCGCCACTTGAGGATTGACCACAAATTCTCAATGGGATTAAGGTCTGGGGAGTTTCCTGGCCATGGACCCAAAATTTCTATGTTTTGTTCCCCGATCCACTTAGTTATCACTTTTGCCTTATGGCAAGGTGCTCCATCATGCTGGAAAAGGCATTGTTCATTACCAAACTGTTCTTGGATGGTTGGGAGAAGTTGCTCTCGGAGGATGTTTTGGTACCATTCTTTATTCATGGCTGTGTTCTTAGGCAAAATTGTGAGTGAGCCCACTCCCTTGGCTGAGAAGCAACCCCACACATGAATGGTCTCAGGATGCTTTACTGTTGGCATGACACAGGACTGATGGTAGCGCTCACCTTTTCTTCTCCGGACAAGCTTTTTTCCGGATGCCCCAAATAATCGGAAAGGGGATTCATCAGAGAAAATGACTTTACCCCAGTCCTCAGCAGTCCAATCCCTGTACCTTTTGCAGAATATCAGTCTGTCCCTGATGTTTTTTCTGGAGAGAAGTGGCTTCTTTGCTGCCCTTCTTGACACCAGGCCATCCTCCAAAAGTCTTCGCCTCATTGTGCGTGCAGATGCACTCGCACCTGCCTGCTGCCATTCCTGAGCAAGCTCTGCACTGGTGGTGCCCCGATCCCGCAGCTGAATCAACTTTAGGAGACGGTCCTAGGGCTTGCTGGACTTTCTTGGGCGCCCTGAAGCCTTCTTCACAACAATTGAACCTCTCTCCTTGAAGTTCTTGATGATCCGATAAATGGTTGATTTAGGTGCAATCTTACTAGCAGCAATATCCTTGCCTGTGAAGCCATTTTTGTGCAAAGCAATGATGACTGCACGTGTTTCCTCGCAGGTAGCCATGGTTAACAGAGGAAGAACAATGATTTCAAGCACCACCCTCCTTTTAAAGCTTCCAGTCTGTTATTCTAACTCAATCAGCATGACAGAATGATCTCCAGCCTTGTCCTCATCAACACTCTCACCTGTGTTAACGAGAGAATCACTGACATGATGTCAGCTATTCCTTTTGTGGCAGGGCTGAAATGCAGTGTAAATGTTTTTTGGGGGATTAAGTTCATTTTCATGGCAAAGAGGGACTTTGCAATTAATTGCAATTCATCTGATCACTCTTCATAACATTCTGGAGTATATGCAAATTGCCATCATAAAAACTGAGGCAGCAGACTTTGTGAAAATTAATATTTGTGTCATTCTCAAAACTGTTGGCCATGGGTGTACACTGTGTATAGTGTTCCCAGGAGCCTTCAGCCTCCACCCCCCCTAAATCTCAATGTCCCTTCCTCCCCCAGGTTCTGAAAATGCTGAACAGTAACTGCGAGAGCCCCTACCTGATCTGGAACAATGGCACGCGTGCCGAGCTGCTGGAGTTCCTGGAGCACCAGCAGGAGGGAATCATTAAGAGGGTGAGAGAGGGGGAACCCCCACATCGCACAGCTGGTTGCTTTCAAGTAGAGCTGGTCTCCACCCCCAAAAACTATCAACTGCTGGCCAGTATTTGTTACATTGTCCACACATCAACAATCATTTGCATGCACTGAAGTTGCCTGTTGAGTTGCTTAAGAGTGGACACGGTTTTAGTCTCCTCTGCCAGCCTTGTTTATTAGTTTAGTTTATTTATTTGCACACTGGTTTAAGAGCAGACAACATAACAGAAAAAGAAAATAGATAATCACAAAACAGTGCAGAGTGGAGCTAGAAACCTCATCAATGAAAACAAAGCAAACAGGTAAACAAAACAAAAAAAGCAACAAGCAACAAAAAACAAAACAAACAGACAAATAAGAAAAAGACATTATGCTATAAAATAAAATAAAGAAAACAAACAAACAAAAAAAACAATTTAAAAATAAAAATGAATGAAGAGTGATTGTGTGTGTGCGTGTAAGTTAGTGTGTGCACGCATGCATATAAATGCGAGCATGCATGTGTATCTGTGCAATGTAGCCTAATTACTGGCTTGGTTAATCAGAAAGGTCCTTAAGTTCTTCTTGTAGAGTGAGAAAGATTCTAAAGCAATGTTAAGATGATTGTTCCAGGTTATTGCACCTTTGTATCAAAGAGAAAACTGACCATGGGTGGTGCGATAACAGGGAGGGTGAAGACTTGCTGAGTGCCTTGTATTGAATTTGTGAATGTGGGAGCTAACTTGGAAAAATCCAGTAAAAGGTTTGGGAATATATGTATATTTGTAGATAAAAGTGCGCATTTGGTAGGTTTTGATCTGAAACATTGATAATGTCTTAAGTTTTTTGAATAGGGGTGCAGAGGGATCAAGTCACTTACAAAATGTAGCTATTCTAATATATTTCTTCTGTATTAGATAAATGTTATGGACGTAAGAGGCATATGTACTGGCCCACACAATATTGCAATAGGTGAGATATGGATAAAACAAGCTGTAATACAATGCAAGTAGGCAATTCTGATTAACCAAGCCACAAATTTTCCTGATGACATCAAGTGATTTAGAAATTTTTGCCGCATACAAAATTGATGTGTTCTCTCCAGTTGAGCCTCAACCGAGGTCATCAACCAGCACTCCAAGAAATTTGGTGGAGGAACCTGAGAAATTTCAAGTCTGTTGATTGAGATTTTAGCGTCCTCTTTGCAGTATTTCTTGTTTTTACCAGAGAAAATTGTGAAATTTGACTTTTTAACATTTAAAGATAATTTATTTAATTGAAACCATTTTGATATTTATTCCATACCAGTCTTTGCATCAGTGATAAGTGACAAACTTTTTATGTGATAGGATCAGGTTGGTGTCATCAGCACAAAGTAAAGGAAGTAAGGTGGAAGATACAGCAGCAAGGTTATTGCTGTATATGAGGAACAGCAGAGGTCAAAGGATAGATCCTTGAGGAACACCACATGTTATCCTAGCCCTGTCTGATGCCCAACCATTAGCATACACAAACTGTGCATGATCATCCACATAACTTTCAAGCCATTTGTATGAGAGATCATGAAAACCGTACCCGAACAGTTTGGTAATAGTAAAAAAAAATTTGATTGATAGTGTCAAAAGCTTTAGATAGGTCAAGAAATATACACATTCATTGTTGTTAAGGGCAGTGAAAAAGAGCACATTCATTATTGTTAAGGGCAGTGTAAATTTTGTCAACGAGTTGTAGTAGAGCCATGTCAGTTGAGTAATTTTTGCTAAATCCATATTGATGTTCATAAAGTATACTGTTGTTGGTGAGATGTTGTAGTATTCTATTATTAATCAGCTTTTCAAGAATTTTGGAGAAACATGTAAGAACAGATATTGTACGATAATTAGTAAAAAATGTTTGGTCCCCAGACTTATAGAGGAGGATAACCCTGGCAATTTTAATTTCCTTAGGGACATGGATTTAAAAAATATATGACAGTGGTTCGGCAATGGCGGAACTCACCGTTTTGATCAAAGATGCACCCATATCATCATGACCCGCTGCTGAATTCTTCAAGTTACAATTCTTAAACTTCCTTTACATCAGGTGGATCAAACTGTCGAAGAGTAGAGAAATGACCTTTGATGTAGTCTAGAGGACTCCCATCTGAAACTTTAATTTTCTCTGAGAGAGAAGTGCCCACTAGAAGTTATTGAATTCATTTGAAATTTCAAAAGGATCAGAAAATGACATGTTACCATTGTTAAATTGTGACGGCAAAATGGTAGAGGCTTTATTCTTATTCAAAAGTTGATTGATGATTTTCCGTGTAGATTTAATATTATTGGAAGATGTATATAGATGTTTTTGTATATTTTGTAATCTGCAGAATTCAGAGGTGTTGGAGAAGAAAAAACTTTTTGTATAATTTATTTTTAGTTGACACAGATTTTTGGAGACCTAGGGTAAACCATGGTTTGTTGATGTCATCAGACATTTTCTTATGTGGTTTGACAAGTGGAAAGCATTTGTTGAATACTTCATTGAAAAGACTGGTAAACTAATTCCACGTTGGTTTGATTATAAACATCTTCCAATGGAACACCATCAATCAATCTCTTAAAACGGTCTGTATTTTTTCTGTTAAATATTCTAACTTTTGACATTCTATCCACAGCCATCTGCTGATGGTCTGTGAAGTAAATAGAAAAATAGGGAAATGAGAAAAAAAGTTAGGATCTCAAGTTTATAATCCATTCCATTCAAGAGTGGAATGCATTCTGAATTATTTTCTGAGTGAACATAGTCTGTAGAATATGCAGAAGACATGGAGTGTGTAAGTGAATGGAGTTGAAATTTAAGTGTGTGCTTTGAACCCTTAGAAATCCATTAATCCTAAAGCTTGTCCCTTGCACTTCTTCTGAGATTTTGAGAGGCAGGGTGGACAATTAATTTGTTGTAGCGCAGGTAAGCGACATCACCGCGTACACGAACAGCCTACGTCGTGGGTAGAAGTTATTTTCTTTTTTGCCACACTGCCTTGGGGTGATCTTCATTAATGTAAATGTTAGACCCTTTTAAGTTTTTGGCTTTCTCCAAAATGGCCTCTTTGTCTTTGAAACTGAGAAATTTGACCACTATTTCTTTGTGATTGCCCTTCCAGGTAATCTGTTTTCCCAGTAATTGTAAGTAGGGACTCCCAGACTGTGGGAATGTCAACCCGCATGGATGTGCATTCAGACCCAGTCTTGCTGAATGAGGTTTTCAGTTCAGACAACTCACCCTGCGTAAATTGTAGGCTGGTTTTTAAATCCTGCACCTCTCTTGTTAATTCATCAATTGTTTTGTAGTTGGAGTCTACTAGTATTTGAACGAAGGACTTCTTGTTCTCTGATCTAGCAGTTAGCACACTTGAGCCATAGAAGCAAAGTCGTCAGTAGGATTTATTCTGGACATGATAGCACTTATTCACAGTAAAATCCACAAAACTCAGAGAAGTCAAGTTGGTGCCACTAACTACACTGGCCTCCCATACTGTACCAAGTTTAAAACCACATTAGCCAACCAATTAAACACAGCTGAGTTTACCAGCAGATCCGAGGGGGCGAGGCGGCAGCAAGCAGCCTAAACCAGTCGGACACCAGCGGCACAGCCCAGCGAGAAAGAGAAAGAACTTACCCGTTGAGGGAGAGCCGATGCAATGGTGCAATTCAAGAGGGCTCGCATTAGGTAGGGTGAGGAAGAGACCCAGTACCGTTAGGTGACTGGTAAATCCTTTATTAAAAATATAAAATGTAATCCAAATGATATCCAAGAGGAACTGTAAGCAGTATGGAGATACCAGCTGGTTTGACAGAGTTCAGAAGTGGCGCCCAAGCGCAAAACAGTTACCTTGGAAATCGGCTAGGCCTTGGCAGCCATGGCTGACTCCTTTGCCGCTGGGTAACTTGTGAACTGGGTAGCTGAGGTTCAGTGTGCCTGATCATGTGACCACTCTTCCCGTCCACAGGGAGAGTGTGACGACAGCCTGGGGACTGAGTTTGTGTTCAGCGACCACGCCAAGGAGCTGATCGTGGGCGACATCTTTGTCCGAGTCTACAACGAGCAGCCCACCTTCACCCTGGAGGTCAGGAATGGGGAAACTCTTTGAACCCAAGCATAATGTATTGTATCCTCAATTAGGAACACTGTGCTACATTTACTGGCACAGTTTTTGCCTTATCTAGACTTTTCTAGATTTGTAAACTGACATCTTGATGCATGGCCTTCCCAGAAAGGAAACGAGCTAGTAGAAGTAGCAAGGACTAGTAGTATTTTATATATACAAAGTCAAATTACATCATCTCCAGTATTGACATACTCTATCAAAATGAATCCATATTTCTCTGTCTGTTTGTTTGACTGTGTGTCCTTGAGTTCTGTAGGCCTCTTTGCAAATATTAGTATAATTCTGAGTGGCCTCACTTCCTGTGTGTTTTTGAGTTCTCCTGAAGGCCTCTCTGAGTGACCTAAATTCCTGTGCCCCTCCCTCTCCCTTCTCCCCAGTACCCCAAAGTGTTTGCAGCCAGCCTGCTGGATCACGTGGGCTCCCAGGCCCAGTATTTGCACACGCTGCTGGCCATGACCCAGGCCAGCCAGGTGGAGTCCCAGCTGCATGCCCAGAGGCTGAATTGGGCTGAGATGGCCCTGGAGGCACTGCGCAACGTCATCAAGAACAACCCAGGTACGAGGACATGCATCTGGGCTGAGCAGGGGAACGGGAAGTGAGCAGAGGAGAAGGGGAATTGAACAGGAAGCAATGGGGAAGTGGGAAGAGGAAGAGGGGAGGGAAGATGGGGAAGTGAGCAGGTTGAGACGAGAAAGTGTGTGGAGGAGAAGATGAAGTGATTATAGGGAGAAAGTTAGATGGGGAGGTGGGAAGAGGAAGAGGGAAGGAAGATGGGGAAGTGGGCAGGTCGAGAAGAGGAAGTTTGTGGAGGAGAAGGTGAAGTGATTATGGGGAGAAAGTTAGATGGGGAGGTGGGAAGTGGAAGAGGGAAAGACGATGGGGAAGTGGGCAGGTTGAGAAGGGGAAGTGTGTATGGGAGACAAAGCCCTCTGTGGGGTGGTGCATAACTCCTGTATCTTTAGCTGAGAGACAAACACATTTTGCCAGTAATGTAGATTAGTTGTGTAAGGACTGCACTATGGAGCTCAGAAAATCAAATCCCTGGTTAATTCCACCCCATGACTTGACAAATGAAGTACAAACATCCACCTGAAATGTAATATTCTCATATCGCTGTAACGTTGTGCCCACCCAAGTCAAACTATATAAAAATGCAATACATTATGCCTGCCAACTGTTGGAAGGCCCCAGGGGATGTTAGTTTCATTTAATGTGTTCATGCATTCCTGTACTGGGTGAGTCCGATTGCACTGTTCTCCTGTTGCCATTGTCTCTGGTAACACTCTGATGGGTGTGTGGTCTATCTGTCTGGTACAGGGACCGAGTCGGAGTGCATCGGCCACTTCAAGCTCCTCTTCTCCCTGCTGCGTGTCCATGGGGCGGGCAAGGTCCAGCAGCTGGCCCTGGAGGTACTACTCTCTGTTCCTGTGTGTGACGGAACCAGACTGCAGGGGAAAAGTGGAGTACCTGAACACTTTTATAGCTCCGAGACAACAGCAGACCTTAATGAGCAGACTGGCATATGGGAAAGGTTTTAACACCTCTGGGGCTGAACATTTTTTCACCATGTTAGTAGTTTTTTTTATCTCTTCCTAAGAAACCATTGGCTTGCTTATCTGTTGTCTCTGTGATACCAGGTGGTGAATATTGTCACGACAAACCAGGACTGTGTGAACAACATCTCAGAGGCCCTGGTGCTGTCCAATCTCCTGGTGCTGCTCCACTCCTTGCCCTCCAGTAAGATGTTTATCTCGCACTGACTCACACAGGAGTTTTCACAAGGAGGCGCTGTTGTTTGGCCATGGTTGTGCCAATGATGTTTACAAGAACTAGACTAGATATTAGTTAAATAGACATTAACTAACTACATTAATGGCAGCCAGAGGTTCAGTCCTATTCTCTGAACGGCTCCACCACCACATGGTGCTTTGGGCCTAAAAAGCGGCCTCATCCATAGGCTATCATTGGGTAACTGCAAGCTTCTACAACAAAAGGAAGATTCTAATGATGCTGTAGAGGTCCGATGAACGAGGCCGTGGTGCAGTTGCCGGTCTAGTTAATGTTTACTGTACATCTTTGGGTTGTGCCCTTTTCTGTGCACCTTTACTCACCCCTAACCCTAGCCCCAACCATCTTGTGGGAAGGGTGGATACCAGGATTAGTGCATAAGGGCAGAATCTAGAAACAGTATACCATTACTGATTGCTTTAAAGAAGCCCAGTTTAATGAAATGCATTTAGCTATATACCTGTATCTCCTTATCTGTAGCCTAATCTTTCTTTCAGGTAGACAGCTAGTACTGGAAACCCTGTATGCCTTGAGTTCCAACACCAAAGTCATCAAAGAGGCTATGGCTAAAGGTAAGGCATGCTGCAAAGGGGGTGGGGGTGAGAGGGGGATGGTAAGAGTGATGTTGGAGAGATCAAACATCTTCCTTTTGTTTAATGTCACCGTAATGTTATATATATGGCGTACACTATTTTTTGGGGAGTGAACACTGTAATAAATAAAATACAGAGCCTAACGTTGTATATAAACCATATTTATCCATAATATCCAGATGGTATTCCTAGGCTGCAGATTTAATAGAGAATGTTGTAGTTTATTCAATATTATGCAAAAATATATTTTATATAAATACAATTGGAAAAATTCCATAATCTTTGCTCCACAGGATATAAAGTTGTTAATAAATCTAACCATTGATTACTGCTAAATTGCCAGCATGAATTTTATGATAAATCTGTGTAATTATGCTTTGATCAATTACATTTGTTGGCCCTTATAAGGCTGGTTAATACATTCTGGGTCCTACCAAATGCATAACCTTAATATGCATAACCACTTAATTCCTCACAGAGCTACACTCGGTTCATATGAGGTCCATTTGTATTCCATGTTGTCTCTTACTTGGTTTGGAGGATGACTCTTACTCTGATTGACTGTCCCCCTCACACCCAGCCTCTGAATTACAGGTGCTCTGATCTATATGTTGGACCTCTTCTGTAACTCCACCCACCCCCAGGTGCGCTCACAGACTGCCGAGCTCTTCGCCAAGATGACCTCGGACAAGCTGGTGGGACCCAAGGTCAGCCCCTGGCAGTGTCTGCTTAAAAGGACATACCGTAAATTCCAGACTATTGAGCGCACCTGAATAAAAGCCGCACCCACTACATTTAAAAAGAAAAAAGATTTTGTACATATATAGGCCGCACTTGTCTATAAGCCGCAGATGTCCGCGTTGTAACATGGGATATTTACACAGAAAATGTTACACGGAAAGATTTTTTAAACTTTTAATTAAATGAATGCTTTTTTCCGAACAGTGCCTGTAACACGGCTGGTTAAAGAAAAACACAGTAGCCTACCAGAAAAGTCATTGATCGCTATCTTCACCTTCCTCCTGCACACTAAAACGACTAAAGTCGTTTTCTTCAGTGTCGGAATTGAACAGCCTCAGAATTACTTCGTCACACACTTTCTCAGTCTCTCTTTCATAACATAACATAACATAGCATAAGGGGGAGACGAGAACACGCCATTCAGCCCAACACTGCTCGTCCGTTCCTACCACTAATCTGCTCACATGCTTAGTTTATCCAAAGGCTAGAGTGTCTAACACTGGATCGAGCCTAGCCTTGAATACCCCTAGTGTCTCAGCCTCTACTACATGTCCAGGCAAGCTATTCCACGCATTGATCACTCTCTGTGTGAAAAATATTTCCTAGTGTCCGTGTGAAATGTACCCTTTGTCAGTTTCCATTTATGCCCCTCGTTCTGCTAACCGAACTCAACTTGAATAATTTCCTAAAATTCACTTTGTTAATTCCTTTAATAAATTTAAAAGCCTCAATCAAATCTCCCTAAGTCTCCTTTTACTAAGCTTGAACAGTCCAAGCATCTCTAGCCTTTCCTCATAACACTTGTCTTTTATGCCTGGAATCAGTCTGGTTGCCCGTCTTTGGACCTTTTCCAGCGCATCTATATCTTTTTTGTAATGCGGTCCCCAGAACTGCACACAATATTCCAAGTGTGGCCTAACAAGGGCATTGTATAGGGTGCGTATGATCTCCTTCGATTTGTACTCTATACTCTTGGCTATGTATCCCAGCATCCTGTTGGCTTTTTTAACTGCTACCGCACATTGACCAGTCCCTGACAAGCTTTGATCAACTAGGACTCCTAGGTCTTTTTCTACGTGTGCACATTCTAGTTTTCTACCTCCCATAAAATAATCCTGTTCTATGTTTTTATTCCCCACATGTAGAACTTTACATTTAGTTATATTCAATTTCATTTGCCAGGTTTCTGCCCATTTCTGGATTCTATTCAGATCGTCTTGGATTACTTTAGTAGATTCCTGACTATTTGCTAAGCCTCCCAGTTTTGTATCATCTGCAAATTTAACTAATGTACTTTCAATGTCCATATCAATGTCATTTATGTAGATGATAAAGAGCAGTGGTCCCAGCACCGATCCCTGCGGAACTCCACTTCCCACTATACCCTCCTCGGATAAGATCCCGCCTATTACTACCCTTTGTGTTCTATCCAGTAACCAGTTCCGAACCCACTCTAAAATGCCACCTGTAATTCCTACTGCTCTCATTTTGATAATGAGTTTGTCATGTGGCACCTTATCAAATGCTTTTGGAAATCTAAGTATATAATATCATACGCCTTTCTCTCATCCAGACACTTGGTTGCTTCCTCAAAAAATGTCAGCAGATTTGTCTGACATGACCTACCCTGCAAAAACCATGCTGGCTATCCCTTAGGATGTTGTAATTTTCTAGAAATACTTCTAGTTTATCTTTAATAATAGATTCTAATATTTTTCATATGATGCAAGTTAAACTAATAGGCCTATAGTTTCCTGGATCAGTACGGTCCCCTTTCTTATATATTGGTACCACAATACCCTGTTTCAGTCATTAGGTACTTCACCAGTCTTTAAAGACAGTCTAAAAATACTTGCCAGTGGTTTATAAATGATCTCGCTTAACTCCTTTAGTACCCTGGGGTATATGCCATCCGGGCCGGCTGCTTTATTAGTCTTTAATTTTTGTAATTTACCCAATACTGCCATCTCCCCTATCTCTGTATCCGCTAAGACTTTCTGAGTAATGAATATGCCTTCCGGCCTATTAGCAGCCTCTTCTCTGGTAAAACTATCTACAAAACAGCCATTTAGAGCATCTGCAATATCCTTATTTTTACAGAGCAGTGCCCCATCTTTGTTTTTAATTCCCTTAATCTCCTCTTTGACTTTTCTTTTCCTACTACAGTATTGAAAGAAACGCTTAGGGTTACTTTTAGCATTTTCTGCGATTTGCCTTTCGTAGATCCTTTTGGCTACCCTTAGTTATTTTTTGACCTTAGCACGCACACGGCAATATTCAGCCTTATTACTCTCGGTACTGTTGTTTTTATAGATCTTAAACAGTTTTTTCTTCTCCCTCAAATTCTGTCGCATATCTTTATTTATCCACGGTGGGGACTGCTTTTTCAACGTACTTTTTACTTACCGTAGGAATAAATTTACACTGTGCATCAAGTATAACCCTTTTAAACTTGTCCCACTTTTCATTCACTGTCCTACACTCCAGAAGATGTCCCAGTCTACCATGCTTAATTCTAATCGCATCTGTTTAAAGTTGGCACGCCTAAAATGTAAAATCCTTGTGTTAGATGGGGCCCTCTTAGTTTGCCATAATATATCAAATCCGATTGCGAATGATCGCTTGTCCCAATGGGTTCCATTACCTCTATACTACTGATTCTGTCGGCGTCATTACATAACACCAGATCTAGGATTGAATTTCCTCTTGTAGGCTGTCTAACATACTGTGCCAAAAAAAGATCATTAATAACATCTAGAAATTCTTCCTCCCTATTTCCTTGTCCTGTCTCCAATTCCCAATTAATACCAGGGTAATTTAAGTCACCCATGATAATAGTCTCACCTCCTCTGCAAGCTTGCATAATAATAGTCTCACCTCCTTTCGTTGTCGCTCTCACTGTCACTTTCGTCTCGAGACAAATTCGCACTTGAGCTTGTGCTGTCCTCTTCATCACGCAGCAGTCCAGCCTTTCGAAACCCGTTGGTGATGGTGGATTTTTTTTTGTTTTTTTATTTGAACTTTGTGTTTATTAAGAACAAAACACAACAAATACAAACATTTCACTTGACAGCATGTGTGAATCAGAATCCACACAATAATCACAAAAAATCACAACATGAAAAGGAAAAGAAATAGTGTCGAAAATAATTTAAGACAAAAAAAATATATATATATATATATATATATACACACAAATATATATACATATATATACATATATATACATATAAATAATAATAAGTACATCACAGGGGTTGGGGTTCCAGTCAGATATTAAGATAAAACAGTAGGGGTGACCACCTCCATTGAAAGAGGCCTGTTTTCATCTGTATTTGGGCAGTCAGAGCCTCCATAACATACACCTCCCTCAGCTTATTCTTCCATTGTGCCACCGTGGGTGGTCCTGGTTTCATCCAGTTCAAAGTGACAATTTTTCTTGCAGTCATCAAAAAAATATGTAAAAGATACGCTTGGTCCCCAGTACACATATCCTCTGCAAACAAATCCAAAATAAAATGCCTAGGGTTAAGTGGCAAGTCGATCCTCAGAATTTGGCCTATCTCTCCCTTTACCTCTTGCCAATACTGAACCATCTTCGGGCAGTCCCAAAATATGTGTGAATGATCACCAACCATGCCACATTCTCTCCAGCAATACTTTGCTGTAGGGGTATCTACAAACCTGGAGACTTCCAAAGGAGTTCTAAAGAAACGTGTCTTTGTCTTCCAGTCTAACTCTTTCCATATGTTACCATGTATACCTTTGTGACAACCAGCGCACATACTCTCCCATTCTCCATCTTCAGTAACAATATTTAATTCTAATTCCCATTTGTTTTTGATGTAGAGGGTGCTATCTGCTACATCATTCAATACATTTCTATAAATATGGGAAACATGATTCTTGGAGGGTATTTGGAATTTAGTTATGTTAATAAAATATGATTCAATGTTTGTTGGGGGGTTTCTAATTATATTCCAATCCTCATGATGCGTGATGTAATGCCTAATTTGGAAATACCTAAACTGGTCTCTCTGTGGCACAAAAACTTCTCCTGGAGATAAGAGAATGACTGTAAACTGTCGCCACAAAATAGTTGGTCAATGACCTTAAGATCTCTGTCCGCCCACCTCTTAAAGGCACTATCTGTCATTGAGGGGAGAAAGTCTGGGTTTCCAGCTATTCGCATGGCCCGTGAGAGAGTAGCCTTCCCCCTAAATCTCTTCTGAACAGCGGACCACACTTTCAAGGTGTGCTTCACCCAAATGTTCTGAATTCCTACTTTCTTTCGAGATTGTTGGCCCATAAAAATTAAACTGGATAAAGATATACCTGGTACTGAACTCTGCTCTATATTAACCCATCCAGTATCTGTGTCATTGTTTATCCAGGCTATTACCGCAGTTAGTTGTGCAGCCCAGAAATAGTGCTTTAAGTTAGGAAGGCCAAGTCCGCCCTTGTCCTTCCCCAGAGTCAGTGTTTTATATCTCACCCTCGGTCTCCTGTTCTGCCATATAAATTTGGATATAAGCTTATCCAGCATGTTGAAGGCGGATGCCGGGACCCAGATAGGCAGAGACTGAAACAAAAACAGAGTCTGGGTAATAGATTCATCCTAAACCGCTCTATCCTACCCAAAAGGGACAGTGGCAGCACATCCCATCTAGTCAAATCCCCTTTAACCACTTCAAATAGCTTCTTATAATTTGCCTGATACAGTTTTGTTATTTTTGGGGTGATTGTAATGCCCAAATATCTAAAACCCTGCCCTGATCTATGAAAGGACACTATACTGTCAAGTTGGCTAGGCCACTCCCCTGAAATCATCAATGCCTCTGATTTAGTAGAGTTTACTTTATATCCTGACACCTGGCCGTATTCCTCCAAGGTTTTCAGAAGGGCCGGGACAGAGGAGACTGGATTTTCTATAAACAATATTATATCATCTGCGTATAGACCTATCTTGTGTTCATTCCCACCCTCATCTTTAATTCCCTGTATCTTGGGATTACTCCTAATCAACTCAGCGAGAGGTTCAATACTAAGAGCGAAGAGGGCTGGAGACAAAGCATCTCCCTGTCTAGTTCCTCTTCCCAACTTAAAGAATTCTGAACAATGACCATTGACTCTCACTCTTGATCTTGGGTCCTTATAAAATACCTCAATCCATTTTATAAAGGTCAGACCAAAGCCCATGCGTGTCAATGTCTCCTTCAAGAATGTCCAATCTAGTCTATCAAATGCTTTCTCAGCATCTAAACTGAGAAGCATCGATGGAGTTTTCCTATCCCGCGGCAAGTGATTGTAAATTTAGAACCCTCCTAACATTATTGGTACCCTGGCGCCCTATTATAAAACCCTTTTGGTCTGGATGTACAAGTTTCCTAATGTGCCTCTGTATTCTGCCTGCCAGTATAGAGGTCAGGATTTTTAAGTCCTGACAAAGAAGGCTTATGGGACGATATCCCATACAATGTGTGGGGTCCTTCCCTTCTTTATGAATAACAGTAATGATCGCCTCTGACCAGGATTTTGGGGGGTCTCCCTCATCTAATGCATAATTATATACCCGACATAGGACTGGAGCCAGCTCATTCACATACATTTTGTAAAACTCTCCTGAGTATCCATCGATACCCGGTGATTTATTATTTTAAGCCTCCCAATACTGTCTACTATTTCCTCTACTGTGATGGGGGAACACATCCTCTGCCTCCTCTTGTGATAATGTGTTTAAATTAACTGAATTTAGGAGGTGTGATATCTTATCCACCTTCCCTTGCATCTCCTGACCCTCATATAGTTGTTTATAATACGTAGCAAATGCATCCGCTATTTCTTTTGACTGGGATGTCATTTTCTTAGTATCTGGATGTTTGATTTTAGGTACCACTCGGCTAGACTGAGCCTTACGTAACTGAAAAGCCAATAGCCTACTTGCTTTATTGCCATATTCATAGTACTTTCTATTTACAAATCTAAGTGCTCCCTCTGCCTTATAGGTAAGTAAATCATCTAATTTTTGTTTTTCTTGTTTTAGCAGTTCCAGCGTGCCTCCATCCCTTGATACTTTGTGCTCCCTTTCAAGACGGATAATTTCCTTCTCTAATTCCAATCTCCTGGCTTCTCTTTGTTTTTTAATTCTAGAAGAAATTTGAATGATCTGTCCCCTCATCACAGCTTTGGCTCCCTCCCACAAAATGGAAGGATTGACCTCCCCGTTTTCATTTATATCGAAATATTCATTCATGCCGTCCCGCAGTTCCTGTTTGGACAGAGGATCATTTAGTATTGAAACATTAAGCCTCCAGTATTTGAATTGTCTACCCTGACCTAGGTTCATTTTCATCGTGACAGGGCCATGGTCTGACAATGTTATCGGTTCTATCTCACATCCTGTTACTCTGTTTATGCAAACTTTCGACACACCTAACATGTCTATTCTAGAGTAGCTCCCATGGACTTGAGACCTATAGGTGTAGTCTTTCTCCTTGGGATGGAGATGCCGCCACACATCTACCAGACCTAGTCCATCCAACATCCCCAGGGCAGTAATTGTTTTCCTACATTGGGGTCCCATCTCAGCAGGTAATCTGTCTATTCTGCCATTTAACACACAATTAAAGTCCCCCCCAATCACAATAGTTCCCTCCCCCTTATCTGCCAATTCTGAAGCTATTTTCTTGAAAAAATAAGGACAATCCTCATTCAGGGCATATAAATTCAGGAATGTGAATTTCTCTTCCCCTATCGTGCCTATTACTATAACATATCTGCCCTCCTCATCTTGAACTACTCTTTCACTGTTAAAAAACACAGACCTATTGAATAAAATAGCAACCCCCCTCTTCCTCCCACCCTCGTGAGAAGCACCATACACCTGTTCCACCCATTGCCTCCTTAGCTTTAAATGCTCCGATTCAGACAGATGAGTCTCTTGTAACATTGCAACTGAACACTGTAATGCTTTAAGCTGAGAGAGTATCTTTTTTCTCTTAATAGGGTTTCCCAATCCCTTAATGTTATAACTAACTACAGTTATACTATCCATGATGTACCTTAGTCCTTGCTATCATTGCAGAGCCTTCTAATCAGACCGAAAATGTCAAATGTAAAATAATGTACTCTGTAGATTCTATCAGCTGTCAATGAGTGAAAAGGAACAGGAACTATAAACACAATCTTAAAAAAATAAAAACAAAACAAACAAACAAACATTTCTAGCTTCCAAGTCCTCAACTGGCCTAGAGCAGCCAGTCCCCGAATGGAACCGGGCAGAGAGTGGCGGCAACTCTCTGGGATAAAGTCACAGCGTGAAAAAGCAGCCGTCCCAATCCGCTGGGTATGCAGCCGCGGCCCTCGGGCTGAGTGTGAGTCACTCGTTATCTTGGTAAGACGCAGCCGCCGGTGCCACTGTCCCAAACGACTAAATATACTAATAGCCTATCTGAACTCGGCAAAATGTAAACATAAACTCGAATTTAATATAAGCAACAAAATAGCCCTTAGAAAACATTATAAAGTTTTACTTTCAAACGTCCATCTATAGCCTAAGCGATCAACCTTACCTCAGCGTGACCGTCAATCACCTCCAGGAAAAAGAACCCGGCAGTCCTCCACTGATAGCCAAGTCGCATTTCCCCTTCTGCGGTCATCTCGTCTCTCCCATCCGTGCTTGGCCAGCTCCCTCTCAAGTTTGTCCCGCTCATCAACTCGGACCTGGATTTTCATCTTCTAAAGCACTGGGACGGCCTCCATCAGTGTCTGGAACGTCTTCTCCTCGGACCCCACCATCATCCTCAGTCGCGCTGGATACAGGCACTTTGCCTTGACACCGTTCTTTTTCAGTTCTTTGATGACATACCTAACCTGGGCGCGTTTTCTCTGCAACATAGGTGAGTAGTCTTTGTCAAAGTAGATTTGCTTATCTCCCATTTTCACTTGGCCCTGCGTCCAAGCCTGCCGCAGGATCTGTTCCTTCACTGTGTAGTCGGCAAATCCGACTACTATGGAGCGGGGAGGATCATTCTCTCTCGGCTTCGGTGCAAGTGCCCTGTGGGCACGGTCAATCCTGATGTCGTCTTCCTTCATTTTCAGTGATGGCAATACGGTTGGCAGTAGCCCCTTAATGAAACTCACCATGTTCCTCCCCTCACTACCTTCGGGTATCTGGTACAGGCGCAGATTTTGTCTTCTTGCGCGATTCTGGAGGTCCTCACATCTTTCCATGAGCTCCGTTTCTCGTTGCAGTAGAAAGTTGATGGCTCTGCCATGGGTCGCGGCCGTCTCCTCCGCAGCAACGATACGCTCTTCTGTATCAACGACCCTCTTCTCAAGTTTTGTTAACTGCGCACCTAACCCCCAATCGACGTTTCGAGTCTAGTAAATGACTCGTAGTTTGACCTTTGAATTCCTTTTACATCTTCTCTCATCTGTTGAAAATCCCCTCGAATTTCTCGATTCGATTTCTCTATTGCTTGTAGGATGTCCTCCATACTCTTCTTAGCAGCCTCCCCGTCTTTGCTAGCTAACGTGTCAGACTTAGCCACGCTAAGCGTGCTGCTGCTAGCGACGGTCGTTTTCGATGATTTCTCCTCGTTTTTGGATTTCTTCGGGTTTCTACTCGCTCTTTCCTCTGTACTCATTCTCACTTTGTTACTGGGCCTTCGTTTGCCAAGTTTTGATAAAGTTATCGTTTAGGTAGGGCATTCGTTCAGCGGAGCTCCGAACTTCGTGCCACCGGAAGTCCGATGGTGGATTTTTTGACACTGTTCCACACTGTCAGGATCCACTGGCAGACTTGAGCAAAAGTTGCTCTTCGCATGCGGCCAGTTTTGGTAAATGATTTCTCGCCGCTAGTCATCCAAGTCTCCCACTCAACTCGGAGTGCCACTTTAATGGATTCACACTGATGTCGAGTGGCTGCAAATACTTCGTTGTGCCCCCAGGAATCACAGCTGGAATTGAGTTTGTCTTCTTGATGGCTGCTTTTACAGAATCTGTTATATGGGCCCTCATGCTGTCCAAAACGAGCAATGCTTTTTTTCTGTGAAAAAATCCCCCTGGTCGCTTACCGTAAAAATCCATAAATTAGCCGCATCATTGTTTAAGCCGCAGGGTTCAAAGCGTGTGAAAAAAGTAGCGGCTTATAGTCCGGAAATTACGGTACTTGGGTTTCAGTATCTCTGTTTGTGGAGTGGTGGGGTTTCAGTATCTCTATGTGTAGAGTGCTTGGGTTTCAGTATCTCTGTCTAAAAAATGGTGGGGTTTCAGTATCTCTGTGTGTAGAGTGCTTAGGTTTCAGTATCCCTGTCTAAAGAGTGGTGGGGTTTCAGTATCTCTGTGTGTAGAATGGTTGGTGTCACATGCCACGTGACAAACCCTGGAGGGGAACAGAGCAGCCAGGACACGGAGTGGAGTTTGTCGGTCTACGGACCGGATTTTTATTTATGTTTTCCTGTCTCTCCCCCCAGACATGGGGAAGAGACAGTGGGAGTAGCAGGTTAACATATAACAAAGACAAACACAAACACAAACCACAAAATCGTCACCCTACTCGCCGCGAAGCTTTCAGGTAAAAACGACAAACTAAAATAACAAACTAAAATAATCATAACTTACGGGACACCGTGCCTCTTCTTCCAGAGTTCCCCTGGAACCTCCCCAGGCACACACATATCCAGTGACCTTTCAAGTGCTTCCCACCCATGTATACTGAGACACTCAAACTTTACAGTCCGAGTTCTCTTACCCATTCATACAGAGACACTCACCACTCCCCACAGTGAGAGTTCTGGCAACCACCCCCAAGACACTCTCCACTCTTCCAGTGAGAGTTCTTGGGCTGTTGCCCAGAAACACTCTCCACTGCCAAGTGCGAGCTCTCTTTCAATAAAACCGAGGCCGAGAGGCGGACCCTCTTTCAGGGCACCCTCTCGCTCTCCTCCACAATCACACCGAGGGAGAGAGGCGGACACTCTTAGTGCACCCCCTCTCCCTCTTCCCCACACACACAGGAAGCACTCTACTCAGTCACTTTCGACAAATGCACACAAAACTCCACAAACATCAAACAACACTCCACAACATACGTGCACGCGCACTCACACCCATGGCAAGACAAACTCTCCATACACACAAACAAAGACAAAAGACTAACTGATTCCCCACTCGCCCCACCTGCTCTTAAATAGGCTTAGTTTCTGCCTGGCTCAGGTGGGACTCGGGAGGCAATCACCCAATCACAATCATTCAACACTAAACTCACATTCTCACACAGACACCCAATCAGCCAATTGACTTCCATATCAATTAACTGATTGACACCAATTAAATAATAATTACATCAATTATGGCCTTTGGAGCAACCTTCACTCTTACACCCTGTAAGAGTGCCAAACCTGCCCCCAGAAAGTCTCCCTGCTCCAAAGACCTCCACAACATGTAAACACACAGGCAACCATGCCACTCCCACGTGGCCGAGACCGACGTCCTCCACAGTTGGGTTTCAGTATCTCTGTGTGTAGAGTGGTGGGGTTTCAGTATCTCTGTCTAAAGAGTGGTGGGGTTTCAGTATCTCTGTGTGTAGAATGGTTGGGTTTCAGTATCTCTGTGTGTAGAATGGTTGGGTTTCAGTATCTCTGTGTGTAGAGTGGTGGGGTTTCAGTATCTCTGTGTGTAGAGTGCTTGGATTTCAGAGTCTCTGTCTGTAGAGTGGTGGGGTTTCTGTATCTCTGTGTGTAGAGTGGTGGGGTTTCAGTATCTCTGTGTGTAGAGTGGTGGGGTTTCAGTATCTGTGTGTAGAGTGGTGGGGTTTCAGTATCTCTGTCTGCATCCGTGTGTCTGTCCTCCTCAGGTGCGTCTGACGCTGATGCGCTTCCTGCCAGGTGTGTTCATGGAGGCGATGAGGGACAATGCCGAGGCGGCCGTGCAGATCTTCGAGGGCACACACGAGAACCCTGAGCTCATCTGGAATGACAACTCCCGGGAGGCCGTCTCCACCACTGTCCGCGAGATGATGCTGGAGTACGAGGGCCCCTCAGTCTCTTCCTGTCTTCCTGTCTGTATGTTGCTGTTAGGCTTGGTAGGATTTGGATTGAACATTTTTCAAAACTTTTTTATACTTTATTTTATTTTGCCAGAAATGTCCCAGATATGAAATCCTGTCCAATTCAAAAGCTTGGAATTTACCATTTACCAAAATTACACAACCAGGTGCTATTAATAAACAGTAATTTGACAAGAAGGCCAAAATAACTACATGGAAAATCTCTGGACACCTGTGAGTAGAAAGGAAAGTTTTTTTAATTAAAAATGGTGGGCTTTTCTTGAACAAATACTTACACATTTGTCAGCTGCTTTGCTCAGTGAGGTTAAATTATCAGACAAAATAAAAATACTGCTTTCAATGAACATGAAATGAAATGGATTATATCCATTTAAATATATTACTTGGATGTAACTAAAAATATTACAATAATAGTATATTACAATAATACAATAATTACCACACAAAGTTAAATTATTTACATATTTTAAAACTGGACACTTACTATGTGTAAAACCGTAATTGATGCAAGTAATGAGTGGAATTCATAGACTCACTTCTAATTTCATCAACATTTGAAGTCAAGTCAAACTGCCCCTCACCAAAACAGACGGTTAAACTCTGCAAAATGTGAAAATATCTTGCAGAGAAAAGAATCTGAAATATAATCTTTATGGATTCCATGGGTGTCCTGTCCAATTGTGAAACTGAGCCTTAAAATATTAAGCCACAAAGGGTTCAGTACAGAATTTTTTTACTAATGCCATGGTTTAGATGTTTACATTGAAACATTTGTTTAGCAATATAAATTGAATCCTGCCAAGTTTATTGTGCTTGTCTATGTCTGTATGATGCATACACATTGTATGTACTGTACGTATCTATGTTACCTGCATTTCTGTGGTGTCTTTAAGACATTCATGTCTGTGGTTTGTTTGTAGTGTTCTCTATGATACATGGTTGTCTATGGTCCAGGATGTCTAGATCAGTGGTTGGAAAACATTAATAGTCTGAGAACTGATTTGACTGATACATTTCAGTCAGATTAAGTCATTAAATTATATAGAACATTCATTATTTTAACAAGAATATCTGTTTCTGACATAATGCGGCATTGAGAGGATAACTCAAGGTTAAATCATCCTTCATGAGGTATTAAAAGTGTCTAATTAAAAATAATTAACAGCTCGTTATACTTCAGGAATTGCAATTATGGTTGGAACGAAAGCTAGCATGCAGGGTGGTACTCCAGGAATGAGTTTGAGAACCATTGATCTAGGTTATCATCTGTAATACACACACATCTATGGTATTGCTTGTGAAATCATAGACATACACATGTATTTATGGTATTTCCTGTGGAATATCAATGTACATACGTATCAATGGTATTTAATGTATTCCATGGTATTTCCTGAATATTGTTATCTATGGTATTGCATGTGGAGTCATCAGCATACATATATATCTATGGTATAGCCTGTGGCGCTAGTGATATATATACGTGTCTATTTTATTGCATGTGTCATTGGCATAGCATTGTGTACATTTCTGTCACTGTGACTAAGTTAATGATTTAATCATTTTTGTGCCTCACATTTTGTCCTCTTCTCCAGGCACTTATATACGTGTCTATTGTATTGCATGTGTCATTGGCATAGCATTGTGTACATTTCTGTCACTGTGACTAAGTTAATGATTTAATCATTTTTGTGCCTCACATTTTGTCCTCTTCTCCAGGCACTTATAGGTGTTATATATGTGTCATTGGCATAGCATTGTGTACATTTCTGTCACTGTGACTAAGTTAATGATTTAATCATTTTTGTGCCTCACATTTTGTCCTCTTCTCCAGGCACTTATAGCTTTTGTATTGTGTGTCATTGGCATAGCATTGTGTACATTTCTGTCACTGTCACTAAGTTAATGATTTAATCATTTTTGTGCCCCACATTTTGTCCTCTTTTCCAGGCACTTCAAACAGCAAAGGGACAACCCTGACATCAACTGGAAGGCAAGTTCCTCTGTGTTTTATAGCTCATCTGGTTTCTGACAACGATTATTGTCAGAAACCAGAAAATTGTCTGAATATTGTTCTACTATGACTCTATCTAACAAAGCTTGTGACTTTGTTCATCTGTGTTATTACAGATGCCTTTGACTTTGTAGTGTATTTGACTTAATAACAAATTCAAGGAAGTGTTACTTTTTAAAATGAATTCCTTGTTTCATAATATGTTCAAGAAATAGCTGTTAAATGATGTGTTGCCAATGTAAAGAAGAAAGGAGCCTTTTCTTGAGTTAGTTACTCAGGCTTAAAGTGAAAGGAAAATACAGGAGGATTGACATTTTTCCTCAATGAGGTTCTCGAGGTTGACCAGGGTCTGTGAAACATGTCTTCAGTATTTGTACGCTTCAACATATTGTACGTATTTCACTGTAACTCAGTGTTGATTCAACAGTGTGTGTGTGTGTGTGTGTGTCTGTCCAGCTGCCAGAGGAATTCACAATGGCGTATGGGGCGGGGCTGGATGAAATGGCGGTGGGTGGGGTCTTCCTGCGAATATTCATTGCCCAGCCAGGCTGGGTTCTGCGCAGACCCAGAGAGTTCATGGTGTCTCTGCTGGAAACTCTGACAGAGCTGCTGGAGAAAAACAACCCCCACGTGAGTCCAAACACACTATATGCAATACATACTACACACACATGGGGGGACACTCAAACGACCTCCCAGCTGGGTGGGGGGCTCGTTGGAAAGGGTAGGGCTGGGGCTATTCGCCAGTACTGGCCGTGGCACCCCCCGAAGGACATCCGCGTACTGCACTCGTTTAAAGTATCCCTAATTTACTCAAGTTTTTCCTTTATTTTGGCCGTAACCTGTATGTACACATTACATATATATATATATATATATATTGTGGCAGCCCGAAGGGTTGCACCACAAAATGGCTGCCTGGCCTCCAACACATGGCAGCCATTTTTCACTACATTTCCCAGCATGCCACCGCAACACCTGAACCAAGTCAGGCAATGAAGATAACGAACAGCTGAAAGCCATTTCAAAGGCCTATTTAAAGGGCTGATGCCCATTGTTCTTGGAGAGGAGTAGGAACGTAGTTGTGAAAGGAGTTGCTGTGCGAGTTTGTTGAGTAAATACCTGTGAAGTCATTGACCAGCCAGGATTTACAAGGAGCGGTGAGAGAGTTTTGAAAGTGTGTTTGTTTGTTGGAAATTGGATTGGATTGATTGGGATTGGATTACGGACTGGACAACGGAACTTGGACCTGGATTGCGGATTTGGAACGGACATCGACAAAGAGATAAGGATTGTGGACTTTGTGTTCGTATTCCCCAAAAGACCCCACCCTGCGTTTTGTGTTGTTTGTTTAATAAATCATCATTTCTGCTGATATTACTGCCTCCTCAGTGTTATTGCACTTGCCTACGCCCTCTGAAAGGTCAGTGAGTGTCGCCCAACCCTTGGGGACGCCACATATGGTGGAGAATGCGGGCAGAGGGCAGCACAGATAGGCAAGAGGAGGTAGTGCAGCAGGGGTTTTGTTTGGTTTGTGCAACAGACTCCACGATGGAAGAGATGCAGAGACTGAAGAGACGGGCAGCCATGGTGGAGGACCGATGGCGTGTCACCCTCCGTGAGGTCCAACAGCTGAAGCAGAGTGCCCAGCTTGAGCTGTGCAAGGCAAAATTGGAGTTGAGCGCCTCAGAGGAGCGCCACATGATGGCAGTGATGAAGTTGCGAGAGGAGCACCACATGGACTCCCTGGGAGTGGTGAGAATCATGGGTGCGGAGATAGAAAAGGAGAAGGCGTCCCCATGGCGATGAGATGAGGTGTGTCGAGTCCCACAACCTGGCGCTCAAAGAGCAGGTGAGAACCCTAACCCAGATGCGTGAGGATGAGCAGCGACATTGTCTGGACATGCAGGGAGTCCCAGGACCAGGCCACAGATGAGTATGCCAGGGCCTTGGGGGATGCACAGACCAGGCTCGCCCAGAAGGAGGCAGAGCTAAGGAAAGCAGCGGAGAACCATGCGTCCGAGGCGGAGCAACTCCGGTGCCAAGTGGAGCAGGAGAGCAGGGATACGCACCAGGTCGAGGCCAACGCCCTGCGGGAGCAGCTGGCCCAGCTGGAGAAGAGTGTGGAGCAGGAAATGGCGCTGAACATGGAGCTGCAGCAGAGGCAGACCGAGCAGGAGAAGCTCCTGGCCCAGAGAGATGACGTCAGCTCCCAGCTGCAGGAGGTGAACCGCGCCAACAGCCGGCTCCTGGAGCAGGTGACTGAACTGGTCCAAGAGAAGGACAAACTCCAGCAGGAGCTGGAGGAGACCAGGAAGACGGCGGACAAGCGCCAGGCCATGCTGGACGAGCTGGCCATCGGCGTGGCGCAGGAGAAGTCGCGGTACAAGGAGGAGCTGAGCGTGCGGCTGCAGCACGAGAAGGAGGTGCTGGGCGGGCGGGCGCGCTACGAGAAGGAGCTGCGCGGCCTGCACGAGGACAAGAACCGCGCCGAGGAGGAGATCCGCTCACAACTCCGCAACGAGAGGCCCGCACTCGGGAGCTGGAGAGCCTACAGCAGACGGTGGAGAAGCTGCAGGCTCAAATCCAGTCCATGGAGGGCACCAAGGGATGGTTCGAGCGCAGACTCAAAGAGGCGGATGAGACGGCGGAGAAGAGTGCACTGGAGCACCAGGAGCAAGTCCAGAAGCTGCAGCTGGAGCAGACCGCACAGCTTCAGGGGAAAATGGCGGAGATGGAAGCCCAGCAGCGGGCCACAGAAAATGCATTTCGGGAAGTACTGAAGGTCCAAGCCGAGACTGTGCTGGACCTACAAGCCCGACTGAAAGGGGTGAGTGAAGAGCTGGACTGTGTAAAGTGTGTTCCTGTCACCCAAGACGCTAGCACGCAGGTGGAGGTCTCGCAGCCAGCGGAACTGGGAGGACATGATGACCAGACCTTGGAGTGGGGACAATGGTCCTCAGTCCCACTCAGCCTGCCGGACCTTCCAGGGAGCCTAGAGGAGCTATGGGGGGACCATAGGGTTGAGGAAGGCCTCATAATTATGGCCGAGGTCTGTTTGAGCACCCAACCATCTCCTGATGTGGTGAGTCCATCCCCCTCACTAAAAATGAAAAGACTGAGAAGAAGAGTGGAAATCACTAAAACTCACGGGAAAAGAAACTCAGAAAAGAACGGAAGTAAAATTAAAAGGATTAACTGTAACAGCCATTTATGGAGCAGAGAGGCCAGAAGGACCGAGAAAGACAAAGGGAGAATTAACCGTGTGGTGAAGGGCATGTTTTCCCCAGTTACCCCACCTGACCCCCTGAAAGGAAAAGGGAGGTGGAGGAAAAGGCTGAAGCCTGGACACTGGATTCGAATGGCGTAACGTATACCGGAGGAGCCATGGAGGGCTGGTGAAGACCAGAGCAGGAGCGGTGACCGCTCCGTCCATGGAGCCCAGAGCCTGTACACACTGTTGGCCATTTTGTGGCAGAAAAGGTGAGCAACTTGCGTCACTCATTAATGTCTGCCAGACATTTTTTCAGGCAACCGGAGACTGGGGATTCTGGACGTTTGACCCAGGGGGGACACTTCCTGAGTGGACCTGGAGAGGGGACCCTCCTGGTGGCCGCTGGACATAGGCCGCTCGGCCCTCCCGAGGTCAGAGCTGAGGAGGAGGGTGTGTGGCAGCCGAAGGGTTGCACCACAAAATGGCTGCCTGGCCTCCAACACATGGCAGCCATTTTTCACTACATTTCCCAGCATGCCACCGCAACACCTGAACCAAGTCAGGCAATGAAGATAACGAACAGCTGAAAGCCATTTCAAAGGCCTATTTAAAGGGCTGATGCCCATTGTTCTTGGAGAGGAGTAGGAACGTAGTTGTGAAAGGAGTTGCTGTGCGAGTTTGTTGAGTAAATACCTGTGAAGTCATTGACCAGCCAGGATTTACAAGGAGCGGTGAGAGAGAGTTTTGAAAGTGTGTTTGTTTGTTGGAAATTGGATTGGATTGATTGGGATTGGATTACGGACTGGACAACGGAACTTGGACCTGGATTGCGGATTTGGAACGGACATCGACAAAGAGACAAGGATTGTGGACTTTGTGTTCGTATTCCCCAAAAGACCCCACCCTGCGTTTTGTGTTGTTTGTTTAATAAATCATCATTTCTGCTGATATTACTGCCTCCTCAGTGTTATTGCACTTGCCTACGCCCTCTGAAAGGTCAGTGAGTGTCGCCCAACCCTTGGGGACGCCACAATATATATATACACACACTGTACACACACATATGTACAAGCACTACACACAGACAGAGTCTAAGCTTGAGCTTACACACCTTTGTGGATATCCTCCAGGGTGAGGCCTTGGAGACGGTCACCACGGCAGCGGTGTGCCTCTTCAGCACTCAGACCCAGCTGACTGACCAGGTGCCGCCCCTGGGCCACCTGCCCCGCATCCTGGCAGCGCTCGGCCACAAGAACAACGCCGTGCCCAAGAGCTGTATCCGCCTCATCCACGCACTCTCCGACAACCAGGTCAGGAAAGGCCTTCTCCAAGAGGGTCTTCTCCCTCTCCTGTTGTGTGTATTGTGTGTGTGTGTGTGTGTGTGTGTGCATAGTTGGTATTATATGTGTGTGTGCTGAGATGATTTCTCTGAATCTGTGTGTGTGTGTGTGTGTGTGTGTGTGTGTGTGTTTGTGTGTTGTGTTTGTGTGTTTGTGTTTGTGTTTATGTATGTGCATGTTTGTGTATGCTGAGAGGATTTCTCTGAATCTGTGTCTGAGTGGGTGTGTGTGTATATGTTTGTACGTTTGTGTTGATATGATTCCTCTGAACCTGTGTGTGTGTGTGTGTGTGTGTGTCACAGCTGTGTGTGTACTCCATGGCATCCCTGGAGACAATTGGGCCCCTGATGAATGGGATGAAGGTGCGGGCGGACATGGCAGGGCTGGCCTGTGAAGCGCTCAACCGCATGTTCCAGAGAGAGCAGACCCACCTGGTGGCTCAGGTGTGCACAAACACTGTCCTTCCATCTCTATCTCTCTATATCAACCTCTGCCTCTGTCTCTCTTTCTACCTCTGTGTCTCTCTATCAACCTATCCTTCTGTCTCTCTCTGTCAACATGTATCTTTGGGCTCATGAGAATTACATGGGAATACATGAAAATACACTACCAGTCAAAAGTTTTAGAACACCCCCATTTTCCAGTTTTTACTGAAATTTAAGCAGTTCAAGTCCAGTGAATAACCTGAAATGGTACAAAGGTAAGCGGTAAGCTGCCAGAGGTATAAAAAAAAAGTATGTACATTTCAGAGTTATAAAAAAAGGCCCTTTTCAGAGAACAAGTAATGGGTTAACGTGGGTTAACAGTCACTCTGTACAAGTCGCCAACTCTGAATCCAGCAAAAGAGCCCCAGACCATCACGCTTCCTCCTCCATGTTTGGTCCATTCATAAGACCTTCTTCCAGTCTACAGTAGTCCACTGGTGGTGCTTCATGGCCCAGGCAAGCCTCTTTTTCTTATTTTGCCATTTTAGCAATGGCTTTCTTACTGCCACTCGACCTGTCAAACCTGCAGCTCCAAGTCTTCTGTTCACAGTTGAAACTGAGACTTCCTTACATCGACCAGTGTTAAGCTGTGCTTGAAGCTGTTGTTCTGTGAGCTGCCTATCACGCAAGCTATCACGTGCCTATCACGTGGTTCTGTGTGGCTCAGTAGGTAGAGCATGTCGTTGGTAACGCTTAGGTTGTGGGTTCAATCCCCACTGGGAACACATATACTGAAAATGTATGCATTCACTACTGTAAGTCGCTTTGGATAAAAGCGTCTGCTAAACGGCATATATATATATAAGCTGTTGACTCTCAGAAACTTGTCTTCTGATTTTGTTGTGGCTTTGGGTCTGCCAGACCTCTTCCTGTCAGAGTTTCCTCCAGTTTCCAAGTGCCTTTTGATGGTGTAGGAAACTAATCACTGCCAAAAAATGTACATTATTTTTAAGTTTTTGGTAACCTAAACTTTTTTTTTTACCTCTGGCAGTTTACCGCTTAACTTTGTACCATTTCAGGTTATTCACTGGACTTGAACTGCTTAAATTTCAGTAAAAACTGGAAAATGGGGGTGTTCTAAAACATTTGACCGGTAGTGTACATCTTGTCATATCGCCAAGGCAAGCAATTCAAAGAAAATAAGGACAGAGGCTGTGGTATAGCCTAGTGTATGGCACCTATTTGCTGGAAAATTTGACTAATGGGGTGTGTGTTTGTTTATGCCTGTGTGTGTGTGTGTGTGTGTGTGTGTGTGTGTGTGTGTGTGTGTGTGTGTGTGTGTGTGTGTGTGTATTCGGGCTGTCTGTGTGACTTGCTTGTATGTGTGTGTGTGGTTGTGTGTGTATTGCACATGTGTGTATGTGTGTGGTTGTGTGTGTATT